>JAODXP020000020.1:31460657-31510657 GCA_027497455.2 Sardinella longiceps
TGGCCGTTTTAAATGGCCTTTTCTGCTCGGCGCCCAATCACTTATTTTACAGGAGGTCATGTAAATTCAGGTTTTTGGTCATGGAAAATCATGGAAAAATCTGGGAATTTTAAGTCTGATCTTGAGTGGGTACCCTGTATATTGCAAAATCATAAAAGAAGGTTTGCCAGGGAGAATAATTTTGATCTTGATCTTAAAGGAATAGTCCACCTTGTTTATGAAAATGGATTATTCACCCCCTTACCTGGAGTTACATATGTGGGTAAAAGCATTTTGGTCTCAGTGCATGCATTTTCCTAGTCTGGGAACCCCAATTTTACCCTTTTCTTAACTTTAGCTTAGCATAGGCGCAGGAATGTAAAGTTGCCAGATAGCAATTCTTTCGCAACATTACACTCCAGCATCTATGCAAAGCTAAAGCAAAAATTGGGGTTGCCAGAGAAGGAAAATGCATGCACTAAGAGCAAAATGCTTTTACCCACATATGTAACTCTAGTTAAGAGGGTGAATAACCAATTTTCATTTAAGGGTGGAATATTCCTTTAAATTTGTTCTTTCAGGCTGGAGAAGACAGCTTACTAGTTATAGCTGCCGGATGTATATCACTAGATGTAAGTGGCCAAATTGCTGTTTTAAACAATATAAAGGCTTAAAGTAGCCTCGCACTTCCTTGATAGTATAATGACTGTTCCAATTATTAGGCATTTAAAACTGAGTAATTCTACAGATAGCCACTTACTACCTAGCAATATGCACCAGGAGGCTACAAGCAAGCGGTTTTCTCCAGTCTGCGCTTGTGTAGCATACCACATAATAAATAGTCTGTCATTATTTGAGATGAAATGTTTGCATCTGCGTATAAACATTATCTGCCACTCTTGATAAAAGAATATCACACAGAGCTGTGTCAGATAAGATGTTTCATTAGGTAATAATCCCTCACATATTTTAGGTTCTTTTGCTTTGATTGTGCTAAGGTGAAATTGAGGTGGTGTGGGATCAGGAAGTGGCCGCTGGTGGGGTTTGAACCTGGGTCCTTACGGGCTCCTGTCCATTCATGGCCAAGCACTGTGGCCAGAGCGCTCACAACAAAGAAATATTGTAAAGAAGTAATATATTAACAATTACTTGATGGCTACCTTCAACAAACCAAGGCCAAGGTCTAGGCCACAACTATTAGAATTGTATGTAAGCAATGCATAACCTTTTTTCCCCTTCTGCCATTTCCCTCAAACTTCTTGCCAATGCAGATTAGACAGAGAAAGGACAGGCACAGATTTTAAAGTCCATATGATACAGGAAGTGGCAGACTTACGGATCACACGATGAAAGAAAGTATAGGCAGACCTTGTCTATAGATGGCGCTAGAGAGGACAGATTGGATGGGATCCAGGGCAACACTTTACATGTCGCACTGGCATTTAACCAGGAAAAAGGGAAAATGTGTTGAATTGCAATTAATTCTGTGTTATTCTGTAAGATCTTCTGTAATCCCTGACAATATCTCACCAAAATGTGGTGAAAAAGTCATCATTTGTTTATTGGTGTGATTCTATGCTGAATTTCAGTCTTCAAAACAGTATTTCTCAAAATTCTGTTTGAAAGAGATTTCAAAAATGCCCAAATGGGGTTAGAGGGGTTGTGAAATGTGTCATAGTTTTATGGTAGTGTTTATGGACCCTTTTTCTGCTTTCCCTTCACAACCTTCCAAAAATTTATACATTTCTCCCTCCTCTCCCTTCCCCGTTGTAACTCTCTCTCTCCTCCCTCCCTCTCCTAACCCTGCCCATACCAGACCATGGAGTCCCAGCTGTACCGTGGCGTGGGCATGTCTCACCTGGGGGGTAGCGTGTCGGATATGGGCCCAGGTGAGCTGCAGGGGGGCATGCTGAGGATGGTGGAAGGTGAGGAGCGGCCGGCCGAGACGCGCATCTGCCGCCTCATCGAGCCCCTCAAGGAGAGACGCCGCATCCTGCTGGCCTCCAAGGAACTCCACCAAGTCAGCCAGGACCTGGAGGATGAGATTGTGAGTCTGGGAAACTTCAAATCTCACAAAATTCACTCACACACACATGGTGTTGACATATTGAAAAGATGTACTGTATGGTTGAATACATCTGGTTGAATGTGCCAGTGAAAGCTTATGTGGCTGAGGTCGGTTCTTGAACTTGCCACCTCGTCATGTACAACAACCACTCTAAAGCTCAGGCTTCTAACTTAGCGGTTAAAAGCCTTCCTAAGGATAGGGTGTGAGAATTTACCACACACTGCCACAAGCTAGCCCATGATAGTTGGCATCTGTCACACACACACACACACACACACACACACACACACACACACACACACACTCACCGTTTAACTTAAACACCGCATTACTTAAATAAAGTTATTCCTCAGCACTATTGCTGGTGTGCAGTAGCCATGTGTGAGTTAAGTGTTGGACGGTGTTGTGTTGTGCTGTGTGGTCCTGCAGGTGTGGATCCAGGAGAGACTCCCTCTGGCATCCTCTAAGGAATACGGAAGCAACCTGCAGAGTGTGCAACAGCTGATGAAGACAAATGAGGTGCAGCTTAGCTTCCCCTAATGCAACACACAAACCCACTCAGAAGGGCCTAAAATACTGCATGTGTAGCCAAAGCAAGGATTTAGGACATTAATGTGAAGAGTCCTGTTTACTTTAAGAGGCTACAGCAGGCTAATAACCAACAGGCTTACCTTGCAAATGTCTATGTCTTCCTACACCGCAGGAAGTGACCAAGCTAGCTAGTTTAGTTAGCTTAATGATGGTTTTGTGGAATATGTTTAGCACTGTTATGCTGTGATAGCGAGCTTTACCTTGATTCAAATACACTTTAGCTCTCATTTGAAACTGCAAAATACCAGCTGTCGCAAGGAGAAAGCAAAGCTGATTTCTCACTGCAGGCAGGGCACAATCAAGCATAAATTGCTAGAGTTGCTAGTAGAGTAACATGACAGAAGTTGACTTGAGAGAGGATCATTCCTTGTAGTGTGTAGGCTGGCGTACTCCTACATTGCTCTCTGTATCTGTATTCATGACTGTGCAAATAGTAATAGCAAAATGATCTTGTCGGGAGGCCCCTATTGCTGGGTGTACCACACCCATCCCCTGCTGTGTGTGTGGCATAGTACTGAACTCTGAGCTGTTGCTGAGCTCACAATAAGCTTCCTCATTGGCCCGGAACAGATGCTACAGATGGAGCTGCAGGGCCGGAGAGAGCGATTGGAGGAAGTTCTGGAGAGGGCGGGAGCAGTGGCAGCATTACGTACCCCGGAGTCCGACCTGGTTCGAGAAGGGGCGGAGCATGCGCGCCAGCTGTGGGAGGTGCTTCTGGTGGAGGCGGAGCGTCGCACAGTGATGCTGGACGCTGTGCTCCATGCCCAGCAGTACTACACGCAAGCAGCCAAGGCTGAGTCCTGGCTCAGTGGCCAGAAGCTCCAGGTCATCAACGAGGAGAGAGGCACGGTAAGAAGCCGTCATCTGTAGCACAAAACACTCAAAGATCCCAATCAGCATGCTCTTATATGTCACAAGAGCAACCAGTCTTGATTCCATCCAGGGTTTGTTTTGCAAGTATTTTGGTGCATTGTGTTGTATTTGATGTGTTAGGATTGTAGAATATTATGTTTTTGAAACATAATATTAATATTAACATACTTTTCATTAAACCATAGCATCTTTCTTGTCATTTCCATTTCCAGGCAATGTTACAGGCATTATATTTTAGTATTTGACTGTACAGTATATTCCTCCACACAGACACACTGGAGAGACTTTACACAATCTTTACAACAACTTGGTGTACAGTAATCATTCGACACCACAGTCAGCACCACATAGGAAATATGCTATTTGTCATGTGAGGAAGATGAAGTCACTCCACTGAGGAGTTTTTAATCTGCTTCTCTGGCAGCCCACCAAAGGCAGGCATATACTGTATATAGAGGACAGACAGTGCCATGCCATCAGCAGATGGCACACAATATTTCTGCCATTATGCCCAGTGGGTTTGCAGCAGGTGCGGCTTTATCTGCATGGCAGGACGAGGTGTAGCAAACACTGGGAGGCTCCTGAAGGATTCAATGGGCACCCAGGCTTCAGGTGGAACCCATCCTGCCATTTAGTGATCAGTACAGGGCAGGCAAGCAGTCCCCAGTGCTGATTGGGTTTGGTTAGCGTTAGAACACCTAAGGGTGGCAGCTGAGAGGGGCTGAAGTAGTGCGTGAACAGAATAAGCTTCATGATAGTTATGCTAGCTAGAATACTTGCTCCATTTTAATTATCAGCATACAATGCTAGTTATTAGTGAACCTAACATTTCAGTTACTCACTTGTCTCAGTTACACTCTTGCTCTGACAATCTTCCGGCTATACTTTATTTGTTTTTATTTGTTGTTATTTTTAAAATAGTTATGTGCATTGTGACAGAACCCTAAGCAGATTTTACAGAAGGCCTCAATCTATGGAAGTGCATATGACGGTGTGTGTGTGTGTGTGTGTGTGTGTGTGTGTGTGTGTGTGTGTGTGTGTGTGTGTGTGTGTGTGTGTGTGTGACTCAGGATGAGTCGAGCACCCTAAGACTGCTGAAGGAGCAGCTGGCTCTGGAGCAGACGGTGGAGAACTACGCTGAGACGGTCAGCTTCCTGTCCCAACAGTGCCGCAGGATGCTGGAGCTGGGACACCCAGACAGGTAGGGGCTGTACTGAGTGTTTATAGGCCATTATCACAGCAGCTGAAGTAGGGTTGGTCCACTTCCTGTTGGCAGGGTAAAACCAGGACCCTGTAAATTTCAGAATTCAATTCAATAGGGTCCTATTTTGCACAACCCTGGTTCCTAAAAACATGAACAAGGGCTCTGGTTGAAGTACCTGTGGCTGAAACACTTATACTTCCACGGCAGCCGGAAGTGGAACAGCCCTACGTTGGCTGCCATAATAAATGCCTATTATATTTCCCATTTCACATACTGTAACTGAATTAAAGTTATTTAGGGCCGTTCCATAGTCAACGCGAGTATGCAACGGTCGGTCACCATGGGCACCAGTTTATGCATAAGGGCACAAGCAGTGCAGGCTGCCCTATTGACTTACATGTGTAGTTGCTTAGCATCTGTAAAGTTTTCACTGCGCACTTTGCGATACAATTAAGCACCATGCTGTCCTTGCGTTCATGTTTCTTGCATTGATTATGAATCTGGCCTTACAGTGCTCTCTCTCTCTCTCTCTCTCTCTCTCTCTCTCTCTCTCTCTCTCTCTCTCTCTCTCACTCTCTCTCTCCCTGTGTGTCTCCCTCTCTTTCTCAAATGCAAAGAAGCTTTATTTTAAGCATTATTAGCATAACTGTAAATGTTATACAGTATACTAAAGCATTGCCTCTCTCCATTTCTCCACTCTCTTTTCTCTCTTTTGCCTTCCTCTGTCTTTTTCTTCTTCTCTTTCTCCCCATCTGTCTCTCTCTTCTCTTGTTCTGTCTCCTCACATCTCCCATCTCAGTGAGCAGATCACCAAGCAGCAGTCGCACATCGACCGTCTCTACGTGTCGCTCAAGGACCTGGTGGAGCAGCGCAAGACCAAGCTGGAGCAGCAGTACTGGCTGTACCAGCTCAAGCGTGAGGTGGAGGGCCTGGAGAAGTGGATAGCCCAGCGCGAGGCAGTGGCCAGCTCCACAGAGATGGGACAGGACCTGGAGCATGTCACGGTCAGCGAGCTTCAGCGCCTCACGGCACGGCTGTGCAGCTCTAGCCGATCGGCAGTGGAAAATACTTGTGTTTTTAACTTTACTGGAGACTTGGTGCATATGAGTACAGAGACTACTCTTAAAATGCCAGCCTTTTAAGCATAACTGAGCAGATATTTTTGGGGTGTGCACAGGGATTCTTTCTGGCCAGTCATCATCACAAAAGCATGGACTAACATACATATTTCTATATGTATATATTTCATATCATAGTAAGTTTGTTGTCTTTGTGTGATGTTTACAGGCTCTGCAGGACAAGTTTACCAAATTCACCACAGAGACACGTGCAGCTGGCCAGAGGCAGATGGAGTCTGTCAACAAGATGGTGAACGAGATGATCGACTGCGGCCACGCAGATGCCGCCACCATTGCTGAGTGGAAGGACGGCCTGAACGAGTCGTGGGCCGACCTACAGGAGCTGATGGAGACCAGGAGCCAGATGCTCGCCGCCTCCCATCAACTCCACAAGTTCTTCACCGACTGCCAGGAAGTAAGACAAGTTCATGTCTAATATTCTAGACTTTTAACTCTATTGTCTTTGTGTGTGTGCAATTCAATGTTCTTTTATGGTTAGCGTCTTGTCACGTGTTTTGTTTATGTTTTATGTTTTATGTGCTTGTGTTAGTGCTAGTCCTTCTGGTTTAATTGTATGATCAGGCAGCATGCAGTCCCTGCCTGCCCATGACAAATTTCCATTTTTGAGAGTATTAAAAGTTTATCTTCTCTTAACTATATATAGGTTTGTGTGTGTGTGTGTGTGTGTGTGTGTGTGTGTGTGTGTGTGTGTGGGCAGTGCAGAGATCCTTCCCTATATCTCTATTCTTATTTGATGTCCTGTAGTCCAGTGCTTTATGTAGTGAAATGCCTAGTTTGGCATCTAATCCAGTCTGATCCACTATGGCTGCTGCTGCTGCTGCTTGTGTGTTGTGTTCAGGTGTTGGTTCAGATCGAGGGGAAGATGCGTCAGCTCCCTGAGGTCCGCTCCTGTCAGGTGAGCACCGCCAACCCTGGCACGCTGCAGAGGCTACTCCACTCGTTTGAGCATTCCCTCCAGCTGCTTGTCGCTCAGGTGAGTGGACACACACACACACACACACACACACACACACACACACACACACACACACACACACACATACATACTGAAATGGTAATGAACTATGTCTTTACAAACATTTTATACTCAGCTTTACCAACAGTATTTAAGATGATCGAAAATATATGACCCCAAGAAAGGAAAGCAAAAAGGAGACCTTTAAAAAAGAGACCTTTATGATAGAATTAAGATGTTTTTCCTGAACTCTGACCTCTGACACTGCTCAGGTGCGGCAGCTGCAGGAGAATGCAGCGCAGCTGAGAGCCATCTATGCGGGGGAGAAGGCGGACGCCATCCTGGCGCGTGAGCAGGAAGTGATGCAAGCCTGGAGGGAGCTGCTGGTGTCCTGCGAGGGCAGCCGTGTGCAGGTCACCACGGTAACAGACAAGGTGCAGTTCTTTGCCCTCGTGCGAGAGCTCAGCATGTGGACCGATGGCATTATGGGCCAGATTGGACCCCATCCGGACAGCGCCAGGTATGACACACACACACACACACACACACACACACACACACACACACACACACACACACACACTTATTCAAATTGTAGTGTACTATTGAAAGTTGATGGATTTCCGAGAGTTTAGCCTTAATTGTTAAAGGTGTAGATTATTAAAGGAAATGCTAATAACAAATGGCTTCACACCCTCACAGCCTTATTTTCAAGATTATTGAGTGTGCAAAATGTATATTTTCAGTGTCTCACTGCTTAGTTTAAAACAGTCACAAAACTGCCTTCATGGATGGCAGCGGAGCTACACCTTGTGTGTGTGTGTGTGTGTGTGTGTGTGTGTGTGTGTGTGTGTGTGTGTGTGTGTGTGTGTGTGTGTGTGTGTGTGTGTGTGTGTGTGTGTGTGTGTGTGTGTGTGTGGGGGGGGGGGGGAGAAATACAACATACATAATTTCTTACACAATAATAACATACATTTGTTTGAGAAACAGGCCAAAAATCTAACTCCATATGTGTCATACATTAATCAACAAATTCCTATGAGTAAGAACCCTTACAGCAGAGCTTGCTCCTCATTAAGGCAAATAGCATGAAGTCTGGGGAAATGCCATACAGTAGATGAGGCATGTTCCAGTAGCCTTTGGACACAGCTGCTCAAAACCCATTTCTCTTTAAATGTCACCCTCTTCTTTGGAGCATTTTCCCTGGGAATGCTTGGCTGATCACTGCTCCATTTTGTGACTGTCCCTTTGAGGCAAATTGCTTTAGAATAGCTAAGTGCTGAAATACACTAAACTGTTTTCACAGAGAACTGACATAGTTGCATTTCATACCTGTCAACATTGAAAATCACACATTTTTCCTTATTAGATAATTCATGTATTTTTAATGGTGCATAAACCCACTCTCAGAACTAAAGGGTTTCTATCTCATCATTGTGTTTGACCACTGTCCTGCAACCTTTTGAGCCTCTAGTAGTAAATGAAACACTTAATGACACACCACTGACACACTCCCTGTCATAAATATACGTTTTATTGTGGGCTTTTTTGAAAATAAGATGTTTTAGGGAAAAAATCTACTAAGACAGCAGAAAAATTCTAAAATAATTTCCTGAAAAAAACGTGTGTAAGGTTTACGGGTGTGTTGCATTTGTCTTTGTATCAGCGTGCAATAACACAAGCCACACACACATACTTACTACAGCTTTCACATATAATGCTTAGGGTTTATACTCTGACCTGCAGACTGTAAAGTTATGAGTAGAACACACTATAGTTCATACATTTGTTGCAATCCTACTGTGCTGAAAGATCTTTGTTTATTCCTTCTATGGACACCTTTGTCCTAGTAATTAAGAGGCTAGTATTGGACACATTTATACAGGACATGGACAGGATAGTAATGGACAGGACAGTTATCCAGAGGGTAACTGTTGTTGCTTACTTCCAAACACTTCCGACCCTTCCAATGCCACAAATGAATGTTTAATATGTCTCTGTGTGTAAAGAGTTCACCCTTCTAATTGAGTGGAATTGTGCCAGTTGAGTAGAATTTTCCCCATCTGTGGTTCATTTTGTATTTCACTGCTTTGTGATTTCTCACCAATCAGGGACGTGTCGGGCGTTGAGACCATGATGTCACAGCATCAGAATCTGAAAGCCAAGATGGAGGCCAAAAGCAAAGTCTTCACACAGTGTATAGAAATGGGCAAGATGCTTCTGGCAGCTCGAAACCCTGCATCTGAAGAGGTGTATACACACACACACACACACACACACACACACACACACACACACACACACACACACACACACACAGACACACACACACACACAGAGCAATCAAAATCTTGCATACACACTCCAAGACTCTGAGTCCCATACCACAGGCACATCAAGTATCATAGTCCACACCCATACTCACTGGCACACCTGCTTGCATAGACAACACACGCCCAAGCACTATGCATCATTGCATTTAGCCGACAATATGCACGTAGCCGACGCCTACATCAGGGGTCCCCCATGTCAGCCAGCAAGCCAAATCCAGCTGTTAGCTGCTTTAGTGTTCAGTGTTGGTGCATATGCAGGACAAATTCACAGTCTGAATGAACTTTTTTAAATTACAGTGTTTTACAATTGCTAGCAAGCAGTAACCTATACTTGAACAACTTTTTCTAAACTCTTAACACAGCAAACAGACAACACACAGTTAGCCAAACAGTTAATTTTATTATCAAAAGCACATTTTGTTAACAAAACACTGATTCTGCATTTCAAAACACAAAGAACTACTCTCTATTATGCGAACACCACCAAAACAAACAAATTTGCTCAAAATCAAGCCATATTATCAAACGGTAACATGTGTTTTCTTTACACAGTGAACATGCAATCAGTCCCAATACACAAACTTTCAAAATGCTAATATATTATGGCATTTCTGAAACTACATTAATTTTCTATGTATTCGATATCCATCACTTTGTGGACTCCACTGACTTCAATCCTGTACTTTATATCCCTTAAAAGAGTATTTTTTATATATACAAAATAGTATTTTACAAAATACTAGTCATCAGTCTTTTGTCAACACTTGTCAATTTTTCAAATTGCATTTAGGGTAGTTCAGTAAGTTGTTTGGTGTGGAAGTAGAATGTAGTGGAGGATGAGTTTATATGTAACAAAAAAAAAAGTGGGGGATGGTTGTGGGTGGGTCTGGACAATTGGCTAATATAGCCAGTGAGTTCAAATTGAAAATGGTTTGTCTTTTTTCCTCCTTTTCTTCTTTTTCCCCTTCTGCTTATTTTTTCAGTTATCTTTTCAGTAGACCTATTCATTCAAGAATTATCATATGGAACCATTGTTCTACTGCCAAACTAAAGGTTTTGTACTATATTTAAGGTT
Organism: Sardinella longiceps; assembly: GCA_027497455.2. Lineage (NCBI taxonomy): Eukaryota > Metazoa > Chordata > Actinopteri > Clupeiformes > Clupeidae > Sardinella > Sardinella longiceps. The sequence continues at coordinate 31,470,875 of JAODXP020000020.1, forward strand.
TTGGTCATTAGATTTCCATTTTTGGCACACTGTGTTTAAGCATTTGCAAATAAAACATAAAAGATACAGCATTTTGGTTCACATGTCGTCCTATACGTAAAGAATATATAAGCATTTTAGAAATGCATTCATTGACTGCATTTTGTGTGAAAACAGCAAGAAATGTGTGAATTGTGTAGCTACAAAAGAACCGTGATATGTTAACAGTATTTAGAGTTTTGAAAATGTGGTCAAGGATCGGACAAACGCTTGTTAGCAATTGAAAAAAACTGTAAAGACTATGAAATATCATTCTCACTCAGTAGTAATCAGTGGATTTAGTCTACCTTTGTTTAAAGAACCAATAAATTCCAGTTGATTGTAAAGATGATACCGGCTTCAGAGCGTGTGTAAAAGTCAAGCAAGCTGAACAAAATGATCTCATTTAGCCAGTACATGTAAAGCGTGTCCTGTATAATTAATAAACTATAAAAGTTGTGGCAGAAATCATGCATCGTGAAAATCATGTAATCACAAAATTTTTTCACAAGTTTAATGTTTTGCACTTGAATGTTTAGATGGTTTTCCAAGTAGGCTAATGTTACCCTTTCAGTATGAGTACTACAACAGTATTTGGGATGGAGACGGTGGACATAATTACTGTATCTCTTGGTTTGACTCACACATAGAAATGTGAGGATATTCGGATGGTTAGGTTTCAGTTGTGAGTGCATAAGCTTTTCAATGCAGATTCTTTGAGAAAAATAGCTGGGGACCCCTATAGTAGATACAATATTTGACTCTACATTCATTTAGACCTAGGGTTTACTCTTTATTATTCATCTAACTCCCCCCCCCCCCTCTCTCTCCCAGGTAAAGGAGAAGCTGGACCATATACTGGCCAAGCAGAAAGACTTGAATGACCGATGGGACACGCACTGGGAAAAACTGCAACACAGTAAGCACTTCTGCATCACCATTTGGTGGGAAAGGCACACCAGGCAACGTTTTTAGGTTCATTTACGAAAACTGACAAAAGAAAAGACATTTTTTTTTGTTTGACTGGGATATATTGAGGTCATAGGCCAAGGATATAAGAAGACAATGACAATGAAAGTGTAGGCAACTGACAACTGATGGCTAATTTGAAAACATACCGTTTATGACCAACAGCTGACATGGAGGATAATGAACCAGTTTGGGAATGTCAGTTTTAGGGAGGAACCCATACCCAGAAACGTTTTAAAACACCACCTCTGTTTGGAACGAGTTTTGAGCCCTGCTCAAAAGTGACTAAGAAATCTGATTTTTCCCCTTTGATACTCTAAGGTAATTAAAGAAATGTGCTACTGTACCACGTCCAAGTCAAGTAGTGCAAGATACTGATCTCATCTCATGTTGGTTGATTATTACGCATTACGATTATTTCTGTTGGTCTTAGTACACTTTGTTACTACAGAAGAGTCTTATTAGGGATAAATAATAATACATAATTCTTTGTCACTTTTGAGCAAGATGCTGTAAGCATGATGCTGATGGTCTAATCTGATTCAGTGATCTATGCTTGGCTGGAGCTAAAAGTGCTTCTGTTAGACTCTGAGAATGGCTGGATGAACTGGAGAAAGGTAAAACTCAATAGCTTAACTTGAGGGGAGGTGGAAAATGAATAGATTTCCCCTGATGGTGGCGAATCAGTTGAATTCCTATGTAAACCTCACTCTAGGCATAGATTTGTGCATCCCCACTGGTTCAGGACTGTGTCACTCACTGCTCTGCTCTTGCTGTCTGATGCTGCAGCACAACAGAGACTCCAGGATGCCCAGAGGCTCCAGGCCGAGAAGGCGTGGCTAACCTCCAAAGAGCCAATGATCAGCCCCGCCAGCCCTCGAGACAGCATGGGTGGGGCCGGAGGGGCGGCTGGAGCAGACGAGGTAGAACAGCTGATTCGCCGGCACGAGGCATTCCGGAAGGCCGCAGCCACATGGAAGGAGCACTTCAGCTCTTTGCGACAGGTTCCTACTGCACATTTCATACAGTCACAGTGCTTGCAAGTCATGGGTTTCAATTCATTTTGTGTATTTATTTGTTACAGTCTATTATACATGAACAAAATCTTTTTTCACATATAGAAGTACTGGTTCCTTGTTCATCTTGTCAATAATGTGAATGCTAGTACTAAATACTGATGGTAATTGATGGTCTTGTTGCTTATTGCCTCTATTCCGTTTGCTGTGTTCGTGTTTGTCAGGCGGAGAAGCTGAAGGAGGAGAAGAGCAGTAGGCACTCCACCTCTTCATCGCTGCTCAACAGGCAGATGTTTCCTCTCTCCTGCCTGGTCCCCAGCTCCTCCTCTTCCTCTTCCTCCTCCACCCCCTTCAGACAGAGTCTCCAGGACCAGCTGGACGTCAAGTCTGGTCCAGACGTGCCCCAGCTGGCTGCCCACTCCCTGGCCCAAAGACTGAGCTCTCTGGCCTCCTACAGCCCCGTCATGAATGGCTCGTCCTACCATGGTCTCAATCCGCAAGCTGGTGCCGGCGTGGTGGACAACCCGGGCTACCATGTGCTGGCCCAGCAGGCCGGGCAGCTGGGGATGGACAGCTCCAGCTATCATGGGCTAAACCAACAGGGTCTGATGGGGGTGGACAGCTCCAGCTACCAGGGGCTGAACAATCCTGGCATGGGGGGCGCCGGCATGATGCCCGAGCCTAAGATGGGGTACGCATGGCAGCACCTGAAGGCCGACTGCATGCAGCCCAAGCTGAACCACATCCACAAGGCCGTGCCCGCGCTACTAGAAGCCCACCACGCCCAGCAGCAGCAGCAGCAGCAGGGCATACCTATGGGTGAAACCCATCCAGGAATCGGCATTGACCACGGCCTGGAGCTGCTCCACGGCCGACTCCAGAGGGACCCCCGCGGCAGCCGCTCCGACCCCCAGATGGACCACCTGCGGCGGGAGCGTGAGTACAGGCTGGGCCGCCAGACCTCCAGCGAACAGGAGATCCAGGCACGTCTCAACGAGCTGCCCATGATCGTCAGACAGGAGCGCTACCGCCGACGGCTGGAGCGGCAGTCCTCCAGTGAGCAGGAGCAGGCCAGTGGCAAGCCCAGCGACCAGGAGTCTGCCACCTCAGACAAGAGGCAGGACCGGTATGCTTGACATCATTCTGTTTTCACATGCCACAAGCCACACACTTGGCACAGAAGAATGACTGAATAGTAAGGTCTGACTGAACAGTAGGGTCAAGAATCAATGAAACAGCCATGTTATTTACTGGAAGAAAGATGCAGGCTAGCTAATATGGGCTAGTATTAGCATAATGGCAAAGGGACTGGGCTATCAGTAGCCAGAAGGTGATGAGATATCCTATTTGTTTGTACTGTACCCTTGATCTAAACATGCATCAGAGGTGCATCCAGTGGCCTGTCCTTACTATTGGTCTATTTAAGGCAAATTTCAATGCATAAATAACCAAGCAATAGTAATTAATGAAGAGATGAATACCATTTAGATGTGTTTAAGTAACTGTTGGGATTTAAAAGGCTACTGTACGCCACTGCCTTTGGGCGGCCAGTTGAACCTGATTTCCGGGGACACTCCCTGTATTCCAACCCATAGCCCTATTCTTTGAGGTCACATGGTGCTGTCACAAAGAGTCAGTTGGGTACAACAAAGTATGAATAGCAGGCCGATAGCTACAGCTAACATAATGGGGTACAGAAACACTTTCAGCGCCAGTTTTTCATCTCACTAAAAACACTCAGTGACTGCTGTCAACAGGGCTATGGGTTGAAATTTTCTGTGTTATATTAAAAGGGGTAGCTGTAAAATGATCCAACAGTGACTGTTTACTTTCACTGAGACTGGTCACCCAAGCCATGTGACAGTGACAGTTAATACTTCCCATCACGCAAACATTTTCATGTGATTTCTTGAAATATAGTTTGAACCACCTTCTGACTGGGTTCCCTTTGACATTTTAGGGAGAAACGCTCCACAATGGCTGAGATTGTTGAGCAAGTCCAGGAAAGAGAGGCAGCACATGTAAGTTATACTGATTACGGAGAGGCCCAATTCTATACAATAATGTATAGATTGTAAATAATGTATGGCAAGTGAATAAATCTGGTTCTTTACCTACTTTAGGCCCGAGGGGAGGTGTACCGACCACCCAGTGTCCTCTCAGCGCCCTGTGGCCGCCTAGACCGCCCGCGAGCGAGGGACAGACCCAAGCCTCGGAGGAGGCCCAGGCCCAAGGAGGAGGAGACGACCCGCCGCTCTCGATCTGCACCCGCACAGAGTGCCCTCGTGCCAGCCATCCCCTCCCACACCGTGCAGACAGAGGGCTACCTCTACCGCAAGCACGAGCCCGAAGGCGTGCAGAAGAGCCCCAACAGGTATTAAATAGCTACTGTAGGACTTGCCACCCAATAGCTACCCTTGCCACCCAATAGGCTACCCTTTAAACCCGCACACATGAGGATCACCCCACCACATCAACCAAGACCTCCGGACCTACTCTATAGCTTTGTAAAAACCAAAAACATACCCACTACACTGTATGCTTTTTAGCCAAAGATAAAATGCTCAAATGAATAATAAATGAAATATGAATATTAACACAAAAGGTAATTCACCATTATAGAAAAACATCAAAGCCCATATTGTAAAACCTCTAGCAACACTCCCCTTTTGGTGGAAGAAAATGTGCAGCCCTAGCAACTACCTTGGAGACGCGCTCAGTCAGGACTGCAGAAGTGTGCTAACACGTGCCTGACAGGCAGGCAGGCAGAGTAGTGGGCTGGGCTAGCAGAGGGCCCCTCAAGGAAGTCTGTAGGGCTACTAGTTTTTCTAAGGATTGTGCGCTCCACAAAAGACTCAGTAGGTAGCTGTTTGACTGGGGGTGCACTGAATTCTAGAAAATTCCACTTCATTGTCAACTCAGACAGGCTTGAAAGAATGCTGTGCTAGACTGGCCAAATCACTGCTAGTGGACAACTACTGCCAGGGAAATGTGTGGTAGTCTAAATGCAGAGAGCTCTCTGCTGTAGGGAACTTCAACAAAAATACATCACAAGTCTAGATCATACTGAAACAGTGGAGCCACAATAACAGCCTCTTTTAGCACCACTGCTGTGTCCATGTATCTCTAGCGTGTAGCTCTGTTTCTCTCCGTCCTGTAGCCATACTGCAGTTTGCATCCTTAAAGAGAGGGGAGACATTTACAAACAGGAAGGACTAGTGCAGTAGAACCACTGTACTGTAGATATGCTTACTCCCCCTGCTGGTGAGACGTTACAGTGCAGCTGGATATTCTTAATAAATAAATATGTTAACCTGAATAATTTAGCTCAAGTTCTTCTCAGTTGTATAATAAAAAGGATGGGCATTAGTATATTGATAGACAAGGAGGATAGTCCAGTGTGATGTGTGATGTTTTAATGCACTCATACAAGTGATGTCATTTCTTTGTCTGACCTGCTTATCTCACTTTGGTCCCTCCACAGCAAATCCTGGGTGAACCTGTACTGTGTCCTCACCAAAGGTGAAATTGGTTTCTACAAGGACGCCCGACACACCACCACGCCATACAACGACGAGCCGCTACTCAGCCTCAGCACCTGCACCTGTGACAGCACCAACGGATACAAGAAGAAGAAAAATGCCTTCATCATCAAGTAAGGCTTAGAAGAGGACGTGTGAAAATAACTGCTTTAAATATATACATTACAGGATATATAATAAAAATAATCCTGAGTTAACATCTGGATCAAAACCACAGCAGCTCATTTCCAAATCACCAAAGACCTGGGTGCCAATCACAGCGTCTGTGTGCTCCGCACAGCCTATGATGGTACTATGTTGGCTGTAGTACACTATCAAAAAGGTTTCATGACAATCAAATGCATCAATTTAACTGAACATTCCACTGGATAAACGTCTAGAAATGGGATGCGATTGACTCCACATCCACCCTCAGTCTGGATTAAGTTTGGCCACTGAAAAGCCTTACCTTTCTGATTGACCATTTACATTTATATTTATGCATTTAGCAGATGCTTTTATCAAATATAACATAACATAACATAACATATAACATAAGGAGGGATAACAATCAAGCTACAACACAATACAAGTAAATGCCTACTGGGAGTGTCATTTGCAAATGGGAGAGCAAGTGCAAGAGTTGGGAAGTGCTAGATCAGCGCATATGACAGTATGTGTCTGTATTTTAACTCCAATAATTGCATTTGTGGATTAAATAATGGAAATGGTTGAAATAAAACCATTAAATTCATAATACACAGTATAGGCCGTTGACTCTAGGACAATGACACATCCTTGCCTTAACGGTACTCTATGCAAGAATTATAGATGGATTCCCCACAAGACTTAACACAGCTCCATTTCTCTTTCACAGAGTCCCAAATTCAGATGACTACATTTTCCTGGCCAAGGATGAGGTAAGGATACACTCTGTTCTTTCTTTCTCTGTGTTATATGCTATTGTATAAGTCATTAGTAGTGGGCTTAATGGACTGTCCACAACCGTCTTCTTGAGTTTCAGACGTTAACTGCACCAACAATTAGTTCTATTCTGCACTTACAAGAGCTTAAGCATTAAGTAACAGTGTATATTTTATTTACTGTAATTACTCCTGTAATTTATAATTACACAAAGATGTTTAACACTAACACCTGAATATTTACATACAGTATTCATTTTCTTATTGTTTGGGTGTTTATGGAGCTCCCTGCCCCTCCTTCTACCCCCGAGCTAGTTGGCATCCGTTACACATAGAATATTGTTTTAGCCATGATATATACTGTATGCATGTAGAGATATCACTGTGTGTGTATCACTATGTATCGCTGGTATGTATTTCTATACTGTGTGATATTGATTATTTACATGCATTTTCTCTTGACTTACAACTCCTAATGTTATTCACAAAGCACTCACAGACATTCCACATAAGAACAGTATGAAGTAAGCCACATTTTAAAAAAAAGGCAATGCAAGAGTCAAAGACAGGGTGGACTCCCCAAACCTCTCCCATTTTAAAGGCCATTCTGATGCTACCAGATGCCCGACATGTGTGTGCTTTGCTTTGGACTGAGCATCTGCACCATGTCTGTCTCCCACAGGAGGACTTCAAGAAGTGGGTGTCCAGCATCAACGCCTCCCTGCAGGAGCATGAGGACATCGCCAAGTGGGAGAAACCCACCACCTCATCCACAGACCCGGACAAGTCGGAGCAGCGGGAGCGTTCGGAGGGAGCCGAGCCGTCTGAGGGAGCTGATCGCTCGGAGAGAGGTGACGGCTCGGAAAAAGCTGACGGCTCAGAAAAAGTCGACACGTCGGAGAGGGCAGAGGGTCGGGACCCGGGGTCGAGCACTTCTGGCAGGAGCAAATGATACATAGTCACATGTGTGAGAGGTTATCCATCTACCAGTCAGTCAATCTATCTATCAATCGATCTATCTAGCTATCTTATCTATCTGTCTATCTATCTATTCATTTATTTATCTATCCATCTGTTCACTTACCCAGCCATTTACCTGAGCCGAGGCGGGAGAGGAAGGTTTCTTTTTCAGAGTTTGTCCCTCTTTCAGTCTCTCTTTCTTTCTATTTCACACAATTCTTCTCCCTGTCTGTCTGTCTGTCTGCCTGCCACTACTTTGCTCTCTCTCTGTTTGGCTTGCCGCCCCAGAGTGGGTGTGTACCAGTATGTGTGTGTGTCCACATCTTAATAAGCTAACTATGGGTCTACATCACTCCATATTAACACACGCTATGTCTAGGTATGCTCTTCCAAAGTCTGTCAAAGCTTTTGGATATGGTCACGTACCCCAAAATGCAGGAAAAAAACGAACTTTTTTCTTTTGTTTTCTGGAGCAGTGTATACACATTTGTTGCTTAAAATAGTTATTATTTCTGTGATGTGGTGTGTGAAATCTACAGTTCTTCCAAGCTTTTTTTTTTTCTTTTCAAATTCTCTGTCAGTGTACTTTCATTTAACAGGTTTGCATATTCCAGTGCTACTAAAGCCACTAAACAAAAGCGCACACACAAACACACACACTGGCCTTGTGATACGATAACTCATACGTAGCATGTGTCGACCCCCCCAAAAAAGAATGCTATGGCATCATGGAAACCAAATGATCCGCTTCATGACTTTCCTTTGCAGATCTTGTCAAGAGCACTAAAGATTCCAGAGGTCTTAGTGGGGTACACACATTGTATACTTGTAGCAGTGTATTTATTCTATACTAGACCACCTTAAAGGCCACCGCTGCAGTGATGTAACTTAAAGGGTAGGGGGGGGAGGATGGTTAGCGGACCACAAACCTTTCTGTTTCCTCAGTAGTCTATTTGTACTGGGCGTGTCTATTCTAAAAATTGTGTCTAAAAATTGTCGTGTTTTAGGATACCATGCTGCCAGACTTGTACTAACCTTTAAGCGTTATGCTTTTCCAATTATGTGGGAATCAAGCCCTACAAGAAAATCTTAACATCCTATCTGTAAGGGAACATGAAATATCATAATATTGTCATTACAGTAATTAGGATATTGTAACACAATACTATCACAACATTCAAGATAGTTTGAGACAACAAATCTTAACCCATTATAAGTAGATAGCTTGCCTACTTGGGACATGTTTGACATCTCCAAACTGTCCTTGGATTGTACCTTTGAGACAGTATACTAGTAAATTGTGAAATCAGTGCTGGATTGTCCGTGAGCATCTAATGCTTTATACAACAATTCACAAATGCACATGCTTCTGTACATCTGTGTGTACGAGTGGACATCAGTGTTGATGACACTAATATTTGTGCGAATGTGTGTGTGCCTGTGTGTGTACACTTGTAGATCCAATCCTGCTATCTGCAACCAGTTGACAAACAAACCTTTCTTTTTTGTAAAAATATATAGCAAGCTAAGTGTGTGCTCATGGCTGGCTATATTCAGTAATTGTAATAATGAACGTCAGTCACCTCTGATTGCATAATGTTCAAAATGCATTTTACCACACTGTATGCAGGGAAAAGCTCTTTGTTCACTGAGCACTGCTTCTGACACTGCTTATCAGGTTTTTGTCATACTTTTTTTACGTGTCTTGTAGCTAAACCACTGCTCAGTCATGGTGGATGCTATGGCCAGGGTCATGTGTTCTGTTGTCTGATTATCCTTCACTCCAGGTCAGTGAGGGGTTTGTTACTGTCGCCGTTCTCTCTTGTTTTTTTTTTTTTTTTTTTTAGCTGTGTGATGGATTGAAATTCTTTTTTTTTTTTTTTGATGATGATGATGATGTTGCTGCTTCCATTGTGTACGGCATCTCTGATGCCCCCTCACTCACTCACTCACTCACTCGCGCTGTCAGGCAATGAATGTTTGCTTGCTCTCCGTGCAGCCATGTTTGTTGTGCTTTCCTGCCTGCCTGCCAGAACTTTTCATATGCAGTCCAATATTTATTGTTTGAATGATTTGTTTTTTAGTCATTCACTTATTGGGGCAGGATGAATGCCTCTTGGAGAGTGTGTAGGCTATCCACCTAGTGTGCTCTCCAACCTCAAACACAAAGACAGATAGAGGTTTCACTCATATTACTGCATGATAGTCTCCATCATGCCACACTGACAACTGCCCGTTCTAAGTTCAGTATTCTTGAGATGTTTTCCCTGGCAAAGTCAATTCATGTCCTAGGGCACTCCCTTCACCATGAGGGTGGGGTGGTGTGTTTGTAAATGGAAAGCTATTTTCACAAAACACCATTGCTATTTACAGTACCTCTTTGTTATGTGGCCAGCAAAATGGATCTCACTCATGTCCGCATGCATAAAACAGAGAACATATCCAGTTCCTTTATTGGTTATAAGAGTGCAGCCACTTTACTAGAAATTACGAATGGTGCTGGAATTAGAAATGAAAAAAAAAAAAAAAAAATCAATATTGCCAACTACAGGATTGCAGCCTTAAAATGTCTCTGTCAAACATGTAAACATTCTATAGCTTTGTGTGTCAGACAATTTAGCAGAGCAGTTATTCAGCATCCCTTCGGAATCACAAACACTGCAATCACAATATTATTATACTTTTTTGTTTTCTAAAATAAATAAATGGAACATAGCACTTTTAATGAAAATTAGAATGATGTCCTTGGGCTACCAATACAGCCACCTCTGCTGCTATGGGCCTCATATACACTATGTGTGTTCCAGCCAAACAGAGTTCAAACCCACTCGCCCATCCCACAGGAGAGGGGTCTGGTGTTGCCTGTGCTGTCTAGTCTGCCAATCCTCCATCCTAGGCTCCATGTAAAGAGACATCACGCCACTGAACCACACAGATAAGCAGTAGAATTAGAGGAGCTACCAGAATTACCAGTGAAACCCTTTAACAGTGATTACGCATACAGCACACTGTCAGTGTATCATGTAGAGTTATGTAAGCAGAGCTACTGTGTAGATGAGGAATGTAGTGTGTCCCAGTAACCTATGTCAGCTCAAACTCATTGCCCTCTGTGCTTTTGGCTCACTGTGTGCGCGTAGCTTTTGACCCCTCACCCTTTTAGGATGGAACAAAAAATAATCTGAACCATTCAAGTTGGCATTTTCCATTGAACAAAAAGTAGGTACTCTTAAGGTAGTTTAAAGTGTTATTAGAGAGAGTCTTAATACAAGCGGATGGGCCAGGGGAGTCTCCATAGCTCGCTCTCCATTAGCTGTTTTCCATGCTAAAGATTTCCAGGGAAGGACTTGGAGTCCTTCACCAGTACACCCCCCTGGTGTCTCCCAGGACAACCGCTGCGATCGGCATCGGAGGAGAATCTCATTATAGATTGAGGCCACTAGAATTACCTTAGGGATGTCCACCCCCCCTTTTATTCCTACCACATGCCAGAGACTTAGCAAGCACCTCCCTACTCCTATTCATTGTGAGAACCCTGCTGTTATGGCTTAGAGAAGTAAATCAATCACTAGTCAATTAATTAATGTCAAATGAAGGGCTGGTCTTTAAAAAAAATGTATTGAAATAAAAGTAATTGTTATTGTTTTCTGTTTGGGGAGAGGATGAAGTTTAAGACATCTTCATACCATAACATCTGGATCTCACCAGTGTACAGTGTGTTATATATTGGTATAAAATGAATTATTTTTATGCAGTATTGTGTAGCTGTAACTCTGCTGCTGAAGTATTTGATCTAAAGTGAATATTAAAAATGCTATGTCCACCCAGACAACTAACTGTGCAGGGCAGAATAGAATTGTACTCTATGAAAGTCGACTACAGAAGGAAGGAAGGAAGGAAGGAAGGAAGAGACCCTCTTGAATTCTGCACCTCCACACTGCCCTTCTCCATTGCGCTTGTGGCCAAGCAGGGTTTATGAGAACACCTGACATGGATCTAGTATTGCACAACTTTTGCACAGCTCCTTGTGTGTCTTTTTTTCCAGAATTTGTCATTCAAAAAAAAAAAAAAAAAAAAAAAGCAAGAAACCCTGACTTTACTGTGGCGATGGAGGGACAGGTCAGATCATACCAGAATGCCATTGATTGATGCTGTCCTCTTTCCCCCTGTCTCTCCCATTGATGTCTGTCTCCTCTGCGTTGCCCACTGATGTTGATCATTTGGAGGGGTAAGGGGAGGGCTGTGTGGCTTGGCTTGGCTTGACAAAAGGGACCTCCTGGAGTCATTCTCAACATGAATCAAATGAGTGGAACAACCTCACCAATCTAGTCAAGGCTACAGATTCTCCCCAGAATGTCTTTGACACAAAAAAGCACAATGTTCTCCCCTACAAAAAGAAAAGAAAAAAAAACAAAACAAGCTGTCAACATCCCATTGAACATAAGGAGGAAGACTATCAACCCTAACAGAGCTGAGCTCCCCTGATTTTATGTTTTGCTTCAAGCCCCCTTAAAAGAAAAGAAAAAAAAAACAACTCCACTGAGACAGGTGGCACCATAGCGGGTACGGACAGTGCTGTCCGACACACACACACACACACACACACACACACACTAAGGCCGCGGCCTGCAAACACACCCTCTCTCTCAGTGTACTCATAAGGAACTATGGGCAGCATCAGCATCCTGCTTGGACCACCAAACTTCTGATTTCACAGACGTGGACACAAACCTGCTCTATATTTGTTGTTTGTGAAATTCTGTTTCTGTTGGTTTGCCATACACCCTGCAGCACCACCACCAAGCTTGCCCTGATCATAAGATTTTATATTATTATTCAAAGCTTAGTTGCTAAAGAGTCAAAGACTACTGTCAATTTTACTCCACAAAATATATCCCCCAGTAAAGATATATGGACTCTAAGTGGACTCTCCAGCTTGAAACCAATCAAGTAAGCCATTTCATATGAGGAACATAGAAGAAAAACACTACTAAGTTGCATGAACGAGAATATAGAGGCGATTTCTATGCAACAGCTGTGCATGTTTATAAAGGGTTCTGCTCCTTCGGTCCCCCCAGACCAGGGCCACATCGGTCCCGATGCTGGCTACTAACCGGGCTTGTCCTGGATAGGACTGATGATGACTGTGTACAGAAGGACTGTGAAAGAAACAGATGACATGTGTAACTGAGATTTGTCATTTAAATTGAGAAAAAAAAGAACAAAATCATCTCTGTGCTGATACCTTCACAGATTCATAAATACAGGTTGTATATATCAAACAGCGTGCGTGTCTTATTTACATGAACATTGCACATCATATGCTTGGTTAAGTATAGGCCTACTCTGTTTTTCTTCCAGGTCTAGCGGTCTGGAATGGAGCCCCTGAAACTAGGCTACTGGTCATATGGGACAGTAGGCCTACATGTTCACCTCTAGTGATAAACCTTAATAACATACTTTTTGCAAAGGTAGCATCATATTATTAATGCTACATAGAAAGAAATATCATATTAAGAAAATACATTACTAATTTATGTTAAGTCCTTTTACTGCAACATAAACTGTTATAATTAAATGCTGTGACCTGCCTTTACAGTGCAATCCTATCACTTTGCATTCATGGCAGATTGATAAATTGTGTGGTAATAGCATGAAACAATAACAAATTTTTTGAGACAGATTGTCACTGACTGTTGTTGATTGATGTTACTGGCTCTCTGCAAAGTCCTTCTAAGGCCTATGTCAGCCATATCTGTAATGGTAACATCAGTAATTTTATAATGGTCCATGACAGTAACTGAACGGTACGGGGCAGTATTGAGCAACTCATTCCACTGTCAAGAGGAGGAGCAAAACTTCTCCTATGTGAAAAGATGGCGACCTGGCGCTGGTTCGGTGTAGGTGTGCGAAACTTTCTGCGGATATCCTGGTCCAGAAGCTCTCCACTCTACCGCACAGTTGGCAGTAACGTTACAGTTTTAGGATCTCTTGTTGGAGGGGGACTGTTACTTTACTATAATCGCCATGCACCGACGTGGAAGTTTTTGTCACACACCGTCCACGCAGCAGAGGAGGAAGATAATAAGGTAACGTAAACAGCAGCAACATAGTTGCAAAGTTTTTTTCCCCTGCTTACAAAAAAGTCTCTCAGCTGATCGTAAATTTAACGTTACTACAAACTTAAGTGTGGTGATCTCGTCTTCAGTCATGGTCGCACTGAAACATTGTGAGTTTGAAGATTAGCTGTCACAGTTACTTTGATAGCATTTGTTGCCTTCCTTGATCTTGTTGCTCGTGCCCAGATAACGAAGGCAGGGCGAGCCTAAACACACCCCTAAATTGACAAGAGCATTCCATCATCTCTCAGGTGTGGGCTGCTGGAACTTGCCCTGTCTGAACTTTTGTCATACAGTATAAACCTTCATTAAAGTTTTTTTTTCATTTTGAGGGACACAGTGCCTTGTTTATTCTAAGTGGATTCCTTGTTACGGTTTTTAGTTTTGTTTGTTATATTGTTTTTTTCCAATAATGTTACTTCACAATTTGGTGAAATAATTTTCTCTCCGTCGTTTGTGGGCCTCACGCCACCTCTCAAAGGTTTAGGCTAGGCTACACATTTAATTTCAAGAGATGCTAAATATTATTTTTATAGTATTCTAGGCTAGGTGTTTCACATTGGATGGAGGAAGAGGGGACGTGTCAAGTTGTCAGTAGTATAAGATAGATAGGCCTATGCATTTTTCTGGGGAAGTGTCACACTCGCCTAGAGTCACCGGAAGTGCCACCACCGGAATGCCAGTGATTTGTGACTGGCACTACAGTGGTTGGCAGCCTGGGTAGGGGGAGGCACAGTTTTTTTGTTAACAGATTTTTAAAATGGATGTACTAGATCAGGGGTTCTCACAGTTGACACTGTGTTCTAACAAATTATTCTGACACAGTGCATTGAGTCATTTCCAACCCTTCTGGACAGTATGTAGTCCATTGGATAATGCCCAAAGCATGGGTCAGAAAAAGATTGTCAGTGTTAATATCCATTTATCAGTTCATATTTCAGTTTATAGTGTTCATGTTGAAACTGGGGTTAGTTGTCCTCCAGCTAGAAGAGCAGGCGAGCCTACATACTCTACATGGTGAATTGACTAGCAGCACAGATAAAAAAAAAAATTGTTTTATAAACTCCACTGAGGTGGAAGGAATTTTGCACAACTCAAATGAAGTAAATCATGATGATACCAGTTACTTGTGTAAAGCATCAATGAAATTAAGGGCGTCTCCAAACTTCTGACTTTGCAGTTCCGGCACACCCTCTATTCAGTGTTTTTTTTCCTTGTAGATAAATGCTGAAGTCATCCAAGCTATAGAGAAATATTATGAAATTTGAGTTTTGTTACGTCTGTCATTAATTCAAAATCCAAGAGAAAACAAACCCTCACAAAATGAATTAGCAGAGCATTCTGTAGACACTTGCTATCCCTTCTGGGTTGCATTTAGTGGGACCACAACTTGTTTTTCAACAACAGGACAATGACCCCACACCTCCAGGCTATGTAAGGGCTATTTCTCTCAGATAATGAACGATGCAGTGCTGTGTCAGATGACCTGGTCTCCAAACTCAATTGAAATTGTTTGGGATGAGTCTGACTGGCAAATGAAGACCAGGCAGCCAACAAGTGCTCAGCACCTCTGGTAACTCCGTCAAGATTTTGAACAGTTTTAAGGTGGCTCCGTCTTGAGAGAATGCCAAGAATGTACAAAAATGTCATTAAGGTTAAATGTGGCTGTGTGTATATTGAATAATCTAAAATATAAACCATATTTTGTTTACTAAAATATCCTTATATTTCTTCATAGTTTGGATGACTTCCATATAAAGAAAAAGCATTAATTTAGAGGGTATTTCCACACTTTTTACCGATACTGTGTGTGTGTGTGTGTGTGTGTTGTAGTTTTTGCATTGACAATGACATCCTACAGGATGCTTGTCTTACATGCTACCTTGTGTGTTATGCCTGTGCCTGTTGAGGTGGCCAGTACTTGTGTATTAGCCACAGATAGGCTTTTTTTGTTTTCTAGTGTTGAGGTGAATGAAGCTGAGTGTTCTATTAAATCTTTCTTTTGGACCCTGTCGTCTTTAAGGAGGCTGAGGCACCCACGCCTGGTCTGTCACCACGGAGACTGCGCTTCAACCAGTTTGCTTCCATGATGTACGAAATGGAACCATACATGACTCCACGAGATTTCCTGTTCTCGATTCTCCTCGAGTGTGTTGACCGTGAGTACTCCCCCATTGAAACATTTGTACATCCTTGATGGAAAGAGCCTCTTTCCAACTATTCCTAAAGCCCCATCTTCTGTGATTCTGTTGAATCTAGAATGGTTTCCTGTGTGTGTGTGTGTGTGTGTGTGTGGTTGTTGTTGTTGTTGTTGTTGTTGTTGTATTATGATCTGTCGACCACTGCCATTATGCTGCCCGTATGTTGCAAACAATGTCAGTGAAACTCTTTCAACTCTTTTCTTTGCCCAGGCTACTGTAGGTTACTGTACTTTGCCATCTCACATCAGTATACAGCAGAGTTCCTGTCAACCTTCAGATGAACATGGAACTGCTGTCTTTAAAGCAGTCTTACACATACTGTATTCATCTTATGCATAGGGATTTCTATAGGCCTACTGTATGCTGCCTCTGGGGAGAAAAAGACCAAACTGAAGGCCCCATCCAGCACAAGTTAGGCAGTAGTTGGGAGTAGCTGCAGACTCGCTGTGCTGACCATGTTTGGAGGAGAAATAAAGCAAATCATTCATTTTTATAATAATCTGTTAATGTACTGTATGTGCTACATACAGAAGCATTAATCCTTTCATATTAAACACCTTGCAGCACAGTAGAGAAACTAGTATTTTATCGTTTAAGGTTGAAGTCTGAGGCAAGCTTGAGGCATCTTAATTTCAATGTCCTCCATCTACTTTTGACAGGGCCAGAGACATTTAGTGTCAAGGGAGTCTTGATTAAAAAAGAATAAAGTCTGACTTAGTTTTCTGCTTTGTGCTCCTCTGACATTCACTGTTACTGTGTCTTTCCTTTAACTGACATCTACATGTTTAATGCTTACAGGTAAACTCCAAAAGAAAGCTTTAAGCAAAGAGGTGAGCATCTTTTATTGTCTTAAACCTTGATGATTGCTGTGGATCACTCCCTCTTCAACATTTCATCAGATTTCTTTTTAAGTCTGAGTGCTTTGATATTTTCAAATTCTGTTTGAACCCTTTCAGGAAGTTGACAGAATGCTGAACACTGCAGCAAGGGCTACGGCTGGAAACAGCTTATTCAGGACCATTGGTGATGATGGTGAGCACTCTGACACACACACACACACACACACACACACACACACTCACACTGTGCGGCGCAGAGATGGTTCCTTAACAAGCTCCACTGAATAATCCTGAGAAGAGGATGAGTCCATCACATGTGCTTGTTTGAAGAGGGCTCCTGCAGAGCACTGTGCTTTCTCATTGCCTCCTCATTTAGCTGAGGGATTGTAATGAGGCAAGTTTCTCTCTCTTTTTTTCCCCATCTTTTTCCCCTCTCTCTTCTCTGCCCAGGCCTGATCTCCTACACAGAGTACCTGTTTCTGCTGACCATCCTCACCAGTAAGTGTGTTAGTGCAACAGTAATTCTTGCTAAAGATGACCCTGTCAACTCCACTCAACATCTAACAAGTACATATCTAATTTTACCTCAGATCGGGGGAATATGAAACTGTGAACATATTTAGTCAAGTCTACAGCTACTAATGAGATCCTCAAATGCTTCATTTTGTGTAGTATGTACTTTACTTACACCAATTTTAGAAGACATTTTGAGAAGAAATGTAAGTTGCTCTCAGAGATTTCTGACAGTGTGTTTTCCAGCTAAATGCAGCTGAGAGGATGATCTAGTGGGGAACCGTAAGCCCAGATAAACCGCTGATGCTCATGGGGTGTGTGGATTGTGTGATTGTGTTGTTGAAGCCTCTTGGGGAAAGGCCTGCACCTTGCATGTCTTCAGCACCACCTAGTGTACTGGCATTGTTATAGCTGCTGAGTAGAGGAGTCCTGAGGGATCCAGTAGCCTGTCTTGCTGCAGTGCTTGCTGACTGATCACTCGGAGGGGATTGGACTATTTCACTTCTAGGAAACACTTTTATCTTGAACTTTCTTTTCCTGATAGATAGCGTGAAAAAGGGGTTTATTATCAATATTAATGTTTATCCATAGTTTTATTACTATTATTTCAATACTCTAAAAGTTGAATTATTAATCTCAAAATAATAATTTCTGAATCTTGTAAGATAACAATGCCTTTGTTGAGATGAAATATTAGTTGTACTTTATGTTCTTCAGATCAGATAAAAAATTCCATCCAAAGCAGCTTTTGAAAACAACCTCTGTTATCTTGGTATTACATTAAAAATGTTTTCCCAAGATAATGGGACAGGAAAACCAATAGATGGACTTGGATAACCGGGTTCCAAACAAAACCCTTAACGCTGAGATCAGTCAGCAAGCACTTTCCTGTACCACTGGGAATGTGATTAGCGTGTTTGGTGTTGATGGGAGGTTCTAAGACTGTTCTTAGAATGCCGTTGAGAGTTGCTTTACCAAAGCCTGCACTGTGTGATTCCAGAGCCTCGCACTGGATTTCATATAGCTTTCAAAATGCTTGATATCGATGGCAATGAGCATGTGGACAAAAAGGAGTTTCAAAAGGTAGGTCATTTTAATTTGTTCTAAAATGACATAAAGGGCTCTCATTTATTTCTTCCCTGTGCCCCAGTGTGCTGAATAAAGAGGAGTCTGAGTGTGTGTAGTGCTGTGTGTCCACTGAGCTTCACTCTAACCCTTTCTCCATAGGACTGTAATGGAAACCATTAGTATTTGGCTCTGAGCCCTCAGAATAGTAATGGTGATATACAATTAATGAGTAAGGCTAGAAGATTCTAGGTATGATTTCCAGGTCACCTTGGAAATGGCGGTTCCGCAGATGAGGAGTAAATCACCAGCAGTCGTAATGTGTGAACTACCCTCAGACGCCATCAAAGGCAATGGTGTCCAATTATCCAGTCCTGGACAACCTAGCATGGGAAACTTAGCCTAGCGTGCTTAATGGCACGAGGCATGAGAGGAGAGGAACGCTCAGCACTCAAAGTAGAGTAAGACACTAGTAGTGCACCACTAACCTTGCTTATAGTACAGGCACAGACCCATCCTCTATAGTGCCCATGATGATGTACTCTGAACTAGGTTTCAGTCTTGGCTTTTTCTGCCTTCAGTATTGTCTGAGCTGCAATAAAATGCTTTGGGCATGAGATGTGTCTTGAAGCACTTTTCTGTGTCTCCAGGCTCTTTGATTGATGTGAATGTAAAGCTCACCTAGCATGTGATGGAACTGAGGGCTATATGAGAGGGATGCCCAGTGAGGCACATAAAAGACTGTGCTGTCAAGAGCTCTGGCTTTTCAAGTTTCCTTTCTCCTGTGTCATCTCTGCCTGAACCGCTGCCAGGAGTGACTAATGTGCTGTCATATTGTTCTTCTATCTATGCAGTCAGTGACTCACCTGTGTAGTGCTTTGTTCTGATCTTAACACACTCTTACTGTATGTATGTTTCTTACTGCTGCTGTAATGTGGAGATTGCAGATTGGTAAGTGGTATGCAGTACTCCGCCTATTTCAAATCTCTCTTGCCTTGATTAATTTGATGTTGTTAATGTTAATGTGGGTGGGTGTAAAGTTGAGTGTTTTGTCATTGTAGTTAAAGAAAATCATTTCCAAACGGAAAAGGAAGACTCCTCTTGATGGTAACGCGGAGGTATGCAATATTCTGTCTCTCTCCATCTCCCTCACACACTCTGTGACACCCTGTGATATCCTTTTTAGTAAGCTCTGCTGCGCATACCAAACCTTTAGAAAATGTGTCATTCAAACATAGCCCTGCTGGAAACGAGCGATTTACATTGAGTCAACAGCACCATTAATCTTACTTGGGTCGACTCAATGTAAAGTGTTCATTAGTATTTGTGCTCACGTTCGGTCAATGTTGTTCCAAAATCTTTTGTTCCCCTCACTATCTCATGCAGTCTGCAGGCCTATGCTTGAATGACACTGAACTATCTCTTTCATTTAGCTAACGTATATCCCACTTTTAGTACTGAAAATAAAAAGGAAAAGAAAATTCCTGTTGAAGGATCTCCAAAAGCTTCAAATGCATGCTACTGATCAGGCCCGTTGCACAAGAGCATGTCTGCTGTCATCTGTGGCAATCCCCCACAGTGGCTGTACAGTAGTCAGTAGTCCCCCATTCTCCACTGGCCTGGCCGAGCTAATGAATAATCCATGTAAATGTGAACTCCTGTGAACTTCTTCCCCTCCTCACCGCCCAACAGAGCGTGAGCACTGAGGACACAGACGAGGTGAGCACCACCCTGCAGGCCTTCTTCTTTGGACACAACGGCAAGAAGAAGCTCCAGTACAAAGACTTCAGCAGGTGAACACTGCACTCTCTAGGCTCCTGAGAGCCAATTAGCTTGAGTCTTATTCAACACTTATTCAGATCATTGCCTGCCAGGCTCCATTCAGGAAGATGCTAATCTGTTAGAGGCATGTGTGTGAGCCCGCTTGTTTATCATTATGCTTGGATGTTAATTGACTTCTGTGAATGTGTTTTGCCCCTGGGGGACAACTGCAGTTCATCTGTTTTCATTATTTTTGATCATCAATTTATTTTTTAATCCACTCGCAACTCACTTACAGCAACAACAAAGTCTTAAAATTCACTTTATCTTAATTGGTTGATTTTTGTGTGGTTGTGTCTCAGGTTTATGGAGGACTTGCAGTCGGAGGTGCATGAGATGGAGTTCCTGCAGTTCTCCAAGGGCATGGACACGATGCGCAGGGAGGACTTTGCCGAGTGGCTGCTGCACTACACCAACGAGGAGGATAACGAGGCCTACTGGGACAACATGAGGAAGAGGATCCCCACTGGCCAGGTGCTGGAGCCGTCAGAAACTCTCATACACACACATACACACACACACACACACACACACACACACACACACACACACACACACACACACACACACACACACACACACACTGAGAGAGTGAGTGAGAGAGAAACACACACACACACACATTGAGAGAGTGAGTGAGAGAGAAACACACACACACACACATTGAGAGAGTGAGTGAGAGAGAAACACACACACACACACACACATTGAGAGAGAGTGAGAGAGAAACGCACACATACACACACATTACACACCCTTGCACACCCAGAGACACACAAATCATGCTCTCTTACGTAACGTTATGTAACATACAGTGAGAGATCCTGGGATGAGGAATGTGGGAAGTGGAAGTGAAATCTGGGGGCAGGGGAGGCTGAATGGACTCCCAAAGTCTATGTGTGATATGTGCTCACCTGTAGGCTTTTTCTCTTGCTTTGTTTCCTCTCTCCAGAGCATAACCTTTGATGAGTTTAAGGCCTTCTGTCTGTTCACCAACAACCTGGAGGACTTTGCCTTTACCGTGAAGATGATCAGTGAAGCCAACCGACCAATTGGAATGGGTAATCTTCTCTGCTGTTCTGGAAATATCACTACGTCAAACCTAGAGCTACTACCACTTGGTCTTTCACTTTTTTCTGTATTTTAAAGAAACGGCTTGTACCATGTGGCCTATACATTCACGGTATATAGTATTGAACACATCAACATTTTTGTCAGTACAGGTTTTTTTCCTGATCAGACTATTGACATGAAATCCACACATGTAAAGAAATCTGATTGTGAAACCCACAATATAGCATTCAAGTGTACTGCCAAAAGTATTGAAGGCACTTAAAAAAGATAAATCAAAGCACAGACAGATAAGGAAGCATTCTGAAGGCAGTCTCACTAGTGTACTGTATATTTGTTACGAAGATGTTATAGCAAAACATCTCATTATGGGTAAAGTGGAGTCAAATGGATAGTTAGAATAGTAGCTGAAGAGCCAGGGGCCTCTCAGAAAGATCTTCAGGATGATGATATTATGCTTAATTAGAAGGCAGAATTACTTTTGTAAATCGTAGCGATTAAGGCTAACGTGGCTAACGTGTTGATTAGCCTGGAAATTGTGGGTTTGAATCCACAGTTGTTCCCGGGAGCAAAGCGCTTGACTTAACCCAAAGTCTCTATGGGTGACTGGCCCTGAAGTCATTGATGAATTCAAGTTGCTGTATAACTAACTAACTTGTACATTATAGCTGATTCCTGACTCCTTCCTTCTTTTCCTGGTGGAGGTTTAGTGCTTTTTCTTAGTGTTTTCAATATGTTTATTGTCCTCATTTTGCTTTTTTGCACATAACTACAGTATATTGTTGAACTATACAAAATTAGATTTCTTTACATGTATGTATTTCTTGAGTTAATACAAATGTCTGGTCAAAATGTCAAATCGAGTCCAATCAGAAATAACCATACTAAAAAATGTTTGATACTTACTGTATGTTCGCCACTGTAAATTGAAAAAATCCAGCAAAATTTTAAAAAGTCCATATCATGAAGTAGTTTCTTGAATCCATATTTTCAGTATTTGGGATGGTTGCAGACTGTTGTGTTCTCCTCTATGTTATCCCCTCTGATTGCGTGTCTTGTGAGTGAAAGTGACACAGTGTTGTCCTGTGTCCTCTCTGAAATGCAGCCCAGTTTAAGAGAGCTGTGAAGATCGCCACAGGCCATGAGCTGTCTGAGAACGTTCTGGACACTGTGTTCAAGATCTTCGACATGGATGGAGACAACTGCCTGAGCCACAAGGAGTTCATCGCTGTGATGACAGACAGAGTCTTGCGGGGACTCAGGGTAAGGGCTCTCAGCTTAACCTGTTAAGACAGGGCAGCCAGACATATAGGGATGCTATTTGAATGCCGTTAACGTCTCTCTCGCTCTCTCTCTTTCTCTCGCTCTCTCTCTTTCTCTCGCTCTCTTTTCCTGTCTCTCCCCCTCTCCCTGTGTACATGATGCAGGTGCAGCCCAACTACGGGCTGTCTGGCTACTGGCGCTGTGTGAAGAGGGAGACTCTGAAAGGTGCGCAGGAGGCTCTGGGGGAGTCGGGCAGTCCATTCTAACCTGCTGGGACTGAGAGCAGGCGTGACACGGGCCTCACAGGGATGCGTTTGTTTGGGTTTCATTATTACATCATTCACTTTTGGGACTTCACTCAGAGACAGCAACACAAGCCAGGCCATGTCTAGATGTGTGTCTTAAGAGGAAATAAGGGATTAGCTGTGTACGTGTTATCATTATCACTCAAGAAAGACACCTGTGCTTCTTGCACTTGGGATACTAAATCCGAGCTCTATAGTAATATACTAGTGAAGGCATGCTGTGTGTGGTGGGGCTGATATGTTAAGGCTTGTTCACTGCTCAAGTGCCCGTATGAGATGAGTCAGTTAATGGACTATTTGGAATGGGTGTGTTTACCACTTACATCATTTTCACTTTGTTGCAATACTTGTTTAAACTTTTTGGGATTTTCAGCTCAGCTACTGACCCTTTGAGAATATCCGTTATCAAATTGCTATTAACTAGGGGCAAATGTTTTTTTTTAATCCATGTTTTTGTAATGCACTTCAACTGAAATAATTTCAGATAAATACCAAAGAGGGTAAATGGCTGAGGACTTGACTAGGTTTACAATCATCCAGTGACACTTTGTTTGAAGGGTTTTGAGATGGGGCTGGTCCTTGAGATGTCCACCATGTTGCATACTGACTTTGGTCAGTGAGACTGATGGCAGTGCCACCTATTCCCACTCTCTAGACCAGGGGTGGGCAATTATTTTGGCTGAAGCCAAAAAAAAAACAAAAACATTGGGTTTTAGATATTGATTGACAGGTCGGGTGTTAACCTGTTAATGGGGGTTGATGCTGGTAAATTGGCAAGTCTCAAACCAGGAGCCCCACTTTCTTGAGTGGACATGTCAACATACAGGGTTAAAAGGAGGGGATTTGCATTAATACAACTAATTTGACCAATTAGTCCTATAATCTAATTAACTTTGGCTAAATGATAAATGATTGCATTTTGGGAAGGCTCCACAGGCCGGATTAAATAGTCCAATGGGCCGCATGTGGCCCCCGGGCCCTTACTTTGCCCACCTCTGCTCTAGACCCACTGTCAAAAGACTTCCTTGGGTCTCAAGGACGGGGATACAGAATCAGATACATGAAGCTCTCTATTTTTTTCTCTCTGTGCCTTTGTGAAAATGCAGTCTATCCTGTGTATGTGAGTTTACACTTTTCTACTTCTAGTGGTGTATTAGTTTATGTGAACTTTAACCTGTGGATGATTCTGTTAGGAAATGTTTTTGTTTCACATCTTTGCACTTGAATTGATCACAACTTGAGGCATGTGTGGCTGCCTTATACCCAGAACCTCTATAAAAGCCATGCTCCATTTTTGTGAGAGATTTTGTTTACCCCTCCTCACTTTGTTTTAAATCATGCCGAAATTAAGTTGTGTGAATTTGTTTTCATAATTGTATCACATTATACTGCTTTGGTGCAAATAACAATAGCATTAAAATATTCTGCATATCTTCATGGCCTGCGCTGTTCTGTATATCTTCATGAGGCTGTAATATAGAAGTGATTCATTTCAGTCTTTTATTTATGCTCCTCACAAATGTTCAATTGGGCTTCCGTTGTCAGAAATTCTGGAATGGACTCTAAACGTCAATATCCCCATTTTGTACCGGTATAGATGTATGCATGAGACAAATAACATTTTTGATTAATTCTAGCCATATAGGGAGTCAAAGTTCTGGTAAAGATGTGGCATTATTATCCTGAGATAATAATGAGATGGTACTCTGCTCTCCCAAGAATAAGAATGGTTTGAATTTATGCGGAGTGATGCAGTTTTTTTTATTATTATTATTAACTTTAATTGATGAGCCTTTAATAGCCTCTTAGGAAATAAACTGGAAAACATGGCAATTCAATTTATTCAGTATTTACAATAGTGAAACGGCTGGGAGCCCAGTAGACCACAGTGGATTCCTCAAAAGCAAATGCAGTAATAAAAGAGCTTAATTAAAAAAGAGATGCGATTGGCAAAGTATCCTCTTTGAGACCAGGATACAGGAGTAACTTCTTGTAGCCTGTGATCCTGGTATTTCACACAATTGGCATTATCAGATTTTTTTTTACACTCCATGATTTGGATTTGACACTTATTAAACTTTGTGTTACTGTATGTTCCAGCTTAACCTTGCAACTAGAACTGTGGCATAATATTCATTATACAATAAGCCTATGCTGTCGCTGATACAGCTAAACGTATGGCTTTTGATTCATTAAATGTGATTTTTATCTTATATTTCCGGTGCATTACTGTGGGAAGACCCACTGCCATTTGCTATGTTAAAATGTCATAGAAATGCTATACTGCATACTGCTTCAGCAATACACTGCATACTACACCCACAATAGTATACAGCATAATGTTTTGCCTGCTCTGTCAAGCTTCAAGGAAGATGTAAATGAGGTGTAGTCTACTGTGCCTTTTCAAATGCAAAGTTTTGTTAAAGTTTATTCAATGAGGGGTTAGTATGCTTTCCACCAGTACTTTAGTTTGGATATGATTTCCAATGGCAGACGATGGAGTTTTGCTATAGTGTGTAAGTTCAGACAAGTAGGCCTAATGCAGGCAGCCCTCCATCGGCTCTCAAACAGAACCTTGCGTGGATGCTGATCGTGACGTCACGCGGGTGCCTGCGCTCTGGCAAGCAATTGGTCCAAGGATGCGCTGAACACACGGCCGCTATTGCTACCAGTGCATAGTGTCCAAGGAACAGACACTCTCAAACAATAATTCGCCATACCCCTGTTCCAAGATAGCAACATCATCTCAAAAACTGTTCTGGATAACGAGTCATTGACGGAGGATATATTCCCTGGCTGAATAAACCGGAGGAAGGCACTGATATTTGTTTCAGGTGTTTACTTTTTAATCCTTTGTTCTGCACTGATCTTAAGTTGTTTACCTTTTTCGTAGTTTTGTCGTGCATCATATCAGCGACAAAAGCATCTTATCCTTCGAGGACGCCACGTTGGATTTATTCGAGTGAATACAACTACGAGCCACGTACAGTGAAAGGTTTCAAGTGACGGGAGAGCGGTAATGAACACATTTCACTCAATGGATTTTTATATTTAGAGCTAGATGTGACGCTCCCCCCGGCCACCACCAAGCTAAGTCTGGGGAAAGGCTTGGGTACATGCACCGCATGGCTTGGCATTTTACAGTGACTAATAGGGCATAACTATTACGACATCACAAAGTCGAAACACAGAATCTAACCATATCTGCTGCGTCTTTGGGGTACGACTCGAGTGCTTTGTCGCCGGCGGTTGTGGAAGAACACGATCTGAACTCCAGCCGTTGTGAAAATGATGGCTGGTGGAGCTGTTCAACATAACGGGATATTCACGAATCCTCACCACCACAGTCAACCGCCCCACATGGAGTCGGATCCTCCTGATTCCCGAAAAAGACCACTAGAAACCCCCACCGAGGAGGCCGGTAGCACCAAGCGCACAAATACAGGAGGTAAGCTCGTCCATAATGTTTGGTTACGTAGTGGGCTGTATAATGCAAAAGTATCGTAAGTGTGCGACTGTCGTTGCTGGGCCTTGTTTGGCAATAGCCTAGTGTACGCAACATTACTTTCTAAAGCAATGATGACAGTTGTGGACTTGCAAGATAATACGATAATTGTAGTTGGCGCGCATTCGCCCAGAAGGTTCACTCTTTCTGTTGTCATTTTGAGAGCTTTTTGTAAAGTTTTAGTTGTAATGCAAATTGTTGACTTTTTCCATGATTTTATTAGTTTTATAAGTTGCAGAGTAACCTATATCTAGACTTTTGTACTTTTTGTCGACACGCACAATAGCTTTACGCAGTACTAAACCGGGCTACTTAACTTGAGTAGCATTGCACCAAACAATAGTATAGCTAACCATTAAAATGGCAACATTGCATCTGTCTAGCGTGACCTCTCCAACCCCGCGCTTTGACATATTTGGGGGTCTTGCTTTAATTGTCTCCCATGTGTGGGAAGGCGTGCCTAATTGAGCGTAAAATGAATGGAACTGAAAAGGTGCCTGCTCTGCCTCGCAAAATCCATTGAAATTCTGGGGGAAGCCATAAAAATGACCAAGTTAGCGGCCCTCTCCTTTTCTTTAAAGTTAGCAGATCTTTGATGTGAAATCGGTCAATATGATTAAAACAATCGGTGACGAAGTGTAATTGTGTTGTGTTGTACCGAGGGCAAACCAAAATCGGCGATTGTCCGCAGAAATCGGGGTCGTCAGGTCACCCTTCTTGACACTTTCCCTGCCAAGAAATGATTGTCCTAATATTCTGTGATGATGTCAAGCGCCTATCCACTTATTTGTCAGGTTGTCATTTTGTTCATTCTGCAGGCTATGTTTTTTTTGTTTGTTTGTTTTTAAAGGGCATACAATAGTCTATAAAGGACTGGAGTTTGTCACTTTAATCTTGCCTTTCCGAAACTGTTGACCAGGTGACCTCATTTAAACTTATGGATGCAACGTTTTGTCTTACTCATTTGTTTTTTAGGGAAGATAATGTTGAAGGCCCCTGGTCATGTAGTCAGCTGTAAATGTGACAAAGAGCTGTCGGAAAGAGTGAGAAAACATGAAGATTTATGGAGTTTGCTTTGGAGAAACAAACAGAAACGTGGGAGGTGACTACCATTGCGCATACCAGCTGCAACATGCCCCCAGTCTTTGCCTAGCAGTGAAACCAGAACTCCGTCATTGTCGAAAGTGCATAGTATTGGTTGAAAGTCACTTTTTAAACCACACACACCACCAAATCTTTTTGATAACACGTATGGCAAAACGGGCTTTCTTGAGTTGAACTATTGAGTTGACAAAGTAGACTAGGTGATGAGAACGACTGGAATCCTATTAATGCCTTTTCTCTCTCGGCTCTGTTATGATGAGATATGACTGACACCAACAACTGCGGCTCAAATGAAACCCAAAGTATCGGGGACTTGCATCTGAACAAACTGTAGTCTTACAAGCTTAGCCAAATACTTACTTAACTGCAGTGCCGAGAGCACTTAGATAAGTTTACTGTTGCAGTGGCCTATTAATATCGTTTTCGTTCTTTCTTTCACCCCCCATTTTCCTTGAAAAATGACTACAGTGTAATAAGGTTTTATGACAACTGTATAAATGTTTCCATTCTATCATGTTTATTTCACAGATTGTGGTAGGCCTAGTGTAGGACATGGCTGTGGGAGTGTGATCTAATTTAATTGTCCAAAATTTGTTTGTTGTGTTACTCATTATTAATAATTATTGCCAACAGAAATTGGCATAAAATTCAGACATCAAGCTTGTATGGCCCTTGAGTACTAGTAGGAGTAGTGGGAGTACTGCAGACCATTTTATGACTTTATATGATCTTTTGTCAGAGTTGCCATATTTGTATTGGGATGAAATGCATGCAAATGATGGAAGGATGTGCCCTAGATACAAAGCCTGTTTGTACTGTATGTGTGGCTGTGGAGGAGGTGTGTTTGTACGCTAGTGGATCCAGTAGTTGTGTGACACGTGGAGGTTTGTGTGGGCTACTGTAGCTTTTGGCCATCCACATGCCTTTGCACAGAGAGATGGCAGCAGGGGAGAATAATAGCAATAATAAAAAACGTCTCAGGAATGTGTTAGATGGTTTTTGTATGCTGATGGATTTAGTCACAGGTGTGTGTGTGTGTGTGTGTGTGTGTGTGCGTGTGTGCATGTGTGTGTGTTTGAGAGAAGGACACAGGTGCCCTTGTGGAGTGGAGTTGACGTGAGTCGACTATGAATTTGCCAGGTGGCGGGTAGGGGAGGGGTCCCTATAGAGACAGAGAGAGAGAGAGAGAGAGAGAGAGAGAGAGAGAGGAGATGGAGGAGGAGGATCCAGCCTTACAGAATGTCCAGCCGATGTACTGGACGTGATTGGCTTCTCTGATCAGAATGCATGCGAGTGCCTCAGTGATGCCTCAGTAATCAGGGAATGAAGAGGCACACAGGCTTTGCCTTTCCTCTGCTAAGCCACTGACTAAGGCACATATGCAAATGAACAAATAGATAGATCAATGCTAAATGACTACACAAATAAACAAGCAGGCACACACACACACACACACACACGCAGGGACAAAAATGCGTATTTGTTGAGACATCTGAAATGTCTAAGATGTGAAGTGAATATGAATGATGATATAATACACCCAAAGTAAGCTTATGCTGCCCCTCCCCCCGTCCTCACTATCCACCAGCACCACACAACGCCAATTTGTGTGTGTGTGTGTGTGTGTGTGTGTGTGTGTGTGTGTGTGTGTGTGTGTGTGTGTGTCCACCGCCCTCTCTATAGGATTTATAGCCACTGATTTACTGTGGCCGACCCCCATAGACACTATGCGGCAGCGCTTCGCCGTTCTGCCATTTTCCGAGAGGCGAAAAAGCGAATGGGAGCCGCATTCTCAAACATGGCCGTCCGAGATTTTCTGTTCTCTCTGTTTTTCTCTTTCTCTCTCTCTCTCTCTCTCTCTCTCTCTCTCTCTCTCTCTCTCCTTCTCTCTCGCTTTGTATTTTCTCATTTCCACCTCATCCATATTTTCCTCACCCTGCACCTCCATTTCGTCTGCAATACACGCAAGGTCACTGTTCTTTTGTCTTTCGTCATCCCTTTCTCTCGCGCTCCCGCGCTCTCTCTCTCTCTCTCTTTTTCTCTCTCTTACTCTTTCTTTGCCTCTGTCCCGCACCATTCACTAATATGTCCATCATTACCTCTTCATAGTTTTAGCCAATTGTGATGGGGGTGTTTCTATAGCGCCTTTATAGTGCTGCGTCAAAGGAGTGTGTGGCGGTGGTGGTGGGGGGGGGGGGGGGGACGAGAGGAGAGGAGTTGGTGGCAGTGAAGAAGAAAGCCCTGTTTCTCTTTCTCTTTTTGGTTGAGGGGGGGTGATGGGGGATGTGGGGGGGTCGGTAGTGGTGGGGGTGGGGGTGTATCACGGAGAGGACGGGGGTGGGGTGGATGAGATGGGGCTGGGTGAGGGGGGGGGGGCGGCGGGTGATTGGACACGCTAGGTGCCTCTCTCCTCTCTGCACAATGCAGCACAGGGCCAGGGCTGGCGATGAATATGGATGAGAGGCAGTGGAGAGAGAGGGAGAGGGAGAGACGGAGAGCACACAAGGAGAGAGAGAGAGAGAGAGAGAGAGAGAGAGAGAGAGAGGGGAGAGGAGCAGAGCGGAGCGGGCGAGAAAGAGAGAGAGAGGGAAGGGTGATGCAGTGAAGGAAGAACCTCAGACCAGCGCAAGGAGCTGAACAATGCACAGCGTCTCTCCCTCCAATCTCCTACAGCAGAGGCATTAGCATCTTCAGACTATCTCAGCGCGAGAAGGCAAAAGAGCGGAAGCAGGTGATAGAGAGAGAGAGCGAGCGAGAGAGAGAGAGAGAGAGAGAGAGAAGGCGGCCTCTGAATGCGGAGCATGGAAGGGATGCTGTGCTGACGTTCACCGCCAGAACCCCCTCCCCTACCCCCCCGATCCCCGACAACCTCCCCCCCTCCCCCTTTCCCTCCCCTTTGCCGCCCCCCGAAATTTTTTTCGGAGACACAGAAACCCCGGGAAAGGAAAAAAAGAGGGTCGACTGGGCGCCGCAGCCGTTCGCATTCCTCGACGCCCGACGGCGTACCTATGCTCTTGGTCCCGTCGTCAAGGTGCGTTTTCCAGCATCAACGCTCGCCTTTGCCACTTTGATGGCCATCTGACGCGGAGAGGAAGCACACCCCAGCAAGAAGAGCAGAATGGGTAAGAAAGAAATCTGCCCCCCTCTCCACCCCCCAACCTCCAACCAACCCCCTCCACAACCTCCCCAAACCTCTGAGAAACCCACTCCCCGCTCCCCATTTGCTTGCTCTTTTGTTGACTTGTTGAATCCAATTAGATGCTTTTTGTCCCGGGGACTGACGCCTGTTGTCATTTTCGCTCTCCGATCCTGTAATTTCGCTCTTTATTTCGCTGCCGGTTCCCATTCTCGTTTCGTTCATCATTGTGTGTGTGTGCGTGTGTGTGTGTGAGTGTGTGTGTGTGTGTGTGTGTGTGTGCACGCGCTTGCTTTTCACTCCATCGTCCTTGCGGTGCCTCTCAGGGGGCAGGCTAACCCTTTTCAAATGCAGAGGCGTTTAGGTGACTGTTGAGCCTGGCGGCTGGTGGTTTCATGGTGATACAATCAAGTGTGTGTGTATGTGTGTGTGTGTGTGTGTGTGTGTGTTGGGGGTTATTCAGAGGCTCATTGCGATGTTAACCACCCCCTACCTCCCTTGCCGACCCAACCCCCCCATTCTTCTCTCTCATGCTCCTGGGTTGACAGCACCAAAGTCAATTGTATTGGTTGGAGCAACTGAATGGCAGTGTGTATGTAATATGCATGTGTGTGTGTGTGTGTGTGTGTGTGTGTGTGTGTGTGTGAGTGATTGAACGTATGTCCGGCTATCACTGGATCATGGGTTTAAACCCACAAGTGTTTGGCGCAGCTTAACCCAGCCACGTTCTGTTCTGCCGGGCTGGCCCCCCTTGGCGATTAGGAGAGCAACAGATTGTCATATTTACTCTGGTACGCCACACGCTAGAACCTGTTACTCATGCCGCCTGTGAGTTTGCGCACCGCATGTCAAATTAGTGACAGAAAACACTGCCGCAGGAAGGGAGGGAGTGAGATAGAGAGAGCAAGAGAGAGGGGAAGAGAAAAAAGAGGAGTGAGAGCAGTGAGAAAAAAGGGAGAGAAAATGAGAGTGAACATGGCTGCCATGTCTACGTTGTAGCAAAAGAAGTGTTCCAAAAGGGAGATAAGACTGTGGCCTCTTGTCTGTTCTGCTTTTCTCTCTCTCTGTGTGTGTGGCTACAACAGGTACGTTGCTGCTGCGCGCAGCGCACTCACACACACATTGCAACAGGCCATTCCTAAATGTCTTTGTTAGCACGCTACGTCGTGTTAACACTTCTCTCTTGTCATGACAACCCTACTCCATGTTCTTAGGAGCTCTAGAATGCTACTTCAATATGGGCTCTGTGGAGCGGGAGGGGGGTGGGATGGAGGGGGGGGCAATAGAAAGCCCTACTGACCTCAACTGTGGCAGGATGACATAAGTTTCACCCTCGCCACCAAGGTCATGGTTATCATATCGGCCTCTCTCTCTCTCTCTCTCTCTCTCTCTCTCTCTCTCTCTCTCTCTCTCTCTCTCTCTCTCTCTCTCTCTCTCTCTCTCTCTCTCTCTCTCTGTGTCCCTCGCTCCACTGGCCTTGCTGTGGCTAAGAGAGAGATGTGCGGAGGACTAAGGGCTGTTTCCTCTCCCCCACACTGACTGACTGATTGGAACAATGTGAGCCCATTTGGAGTCTTGGCGTCCCTGCTGCAGGTTCCTAATGCTGGCCTCTCTTGTGCCTCCTCCTCCCTCCCTCTCTCCCTCCCTCCCTCCCTCCCTTCTTCCTTCCTTTCTCCGCTTTCAATTCATCTCAGTCCTCCTCACCTCGCTCATCCTCATCCTTTCAGTGAACGTGCTCCCTCTCTCTCTCTCTCTCTCTCTCTCTCTCTCTCTCTCTCTCTCTCTCTCTCTCTCTCTCTCTCTCTCTCACTGCCCTTCTCTCTCTCTCTTTCTCCAGCCATTTTCTGATTATGCCATCTCCTGCACCAGTGTCTCTGGTCTCCTGTGTTGGGCTGTGTGCTCCTTAGTGTTGGGTTAGTCCTGGTTGAGCCGCAGTAGTCTGGGTTGTGCCTGTGGGCAGAGGCGCTCCTCTATCTCTCTCTCTCTCTCCCGGCTGGCCATCAGTCTTATATCAGCTGCGTGCCCATCCATGCGGAGAGCAGCAGCTAGCTGCCAACCACGGCCAGCCGGCCGGGCGAGCGAGCGAACGAGCGAGCGAGAGAGCGAGCGAGCGGTTGGTCGGTCAAACAAACAACTCGCTGTTTGTCTATTTGCCCTTTCTCATCACTGCCTTTATAGCTGTGTAGCCAAGTGTATCCTTCACAACCCCCCACCCCCCACAGCTAACCCCCAACCGCTAACACCCTCTACACATGCAAACATCCACACGCACACACACACACACACACACACACACACACACACGTCCTTCGCGTAATGTAGCTATGGCCGCAAGGTCCAAATGACACGCCGGCGTTGGCCATCAGTCATGGTGAAGGGGGCAGAGGCAGAGGCAGAGAGAGGCACAGAGCGAGCAGGCAGGCAGGCAGGCAGGCAGGCAGGCAGGCAGCGGCTTCGCCAGCGGTGCACTGGTGGAGTGACGTCACCCCAATGCACCGCGTTTACCTGCAGTGTTCAGGTAGCCGAGGCATTCAAGGGTGCTCCGGCACCATCCGCTTTCGGCCGGAATGAAACGGGAGGTGGAGAGGTGGTGGGTGCTCTCAGTGTCCCCTAAAACACCAGTGCCCGCAGCAGCAGCACCCTGTGGTGCTCGGGGCGCTCCGACTGAAGCCCAGGGGACTCCCTCAACACCACCAGCTTCCACCCAGTCCACTGCCTGGGCTTCCAGCTAGAGCTGGGCTTCACTATGGCTTTGATGTATGGGAGGTGAAATCAGTGGCAAATGCTGTGCTGTGTGTGTGTGTGTGTGTGTGTGTGTGTGTGTGTGTGTGTGTGTGTGTGTGTGTGTGAGTAAGCATGAAGGAGTGTGATGAGAGAGAGAGAAGGAGAGAAAAAAACAGGAAAGACAGGAAACCATTGGGGTGATTTAATATACAGATCACGTACACACTGACACACACACACACACACACACACACACACACTAGCACACTCGCGCTGGCACACACACACATGCAAATACACTGGCAATCAGGTTGAGACACATTTTCATGTAATCTTGACACTGAAATTTCTTGAAGGTTTTTTTGGTTAATAAAGAGATTGGATAAGAAAACAGTGAAATGTTCCAGAGCGTTCTCTAGCCAGTGCTCTGTTTGTGCTATTCACTTACGTATAGAAATACATTGGAGTCGGGAAAAATGGCGTATTGTGCGTATATTCCGGGATGTAAGGCCGTGTACTCTATGTCTGCTCGTGCAGCACTCGAGGAATCTGTGGCGGTCTTAGAATGCTACGGTGACCTATGACAGATGCATTTCTAAGATTACTGTGTGTGTGTCCCAGCCCTCTTTGACCCGAAGCATGTGAGGTCTTGTGTGTGTGTGTAGGGGGGTGTATTTGTTGGTGGGGGGTCTGCTTTCTCACATTGGGGGATGAATGAGGAACACACACACACACACACACACACACACACACACACACACACACACACACACATACCTCTGGTGTGGATTACATTTGTCAGCTTCAGTCTGGATACGTAGAGCTTGATTGCCTTTGCCTGATTGCTCTGGTTTCGATTTCATTTGCTTGGATTAACAAGCCTGTGTCTGATGTTAAGTGCCCTTGTCTTTGTGGGAACATCTATCTCCTGCACCGGAACAAAATAAAAGGAGAGAAAGGATAGAAAGGATGCATTTGTTGGAGTGATAGAGTGCTGGAGCATGAACAGCAATGAGAATGAGAATGAGAACTAAGAGAAAAAAGAATGAGAATGAGAAAAAAGAGAAAAAAGAATGAGAATAAGAAAAAGGAATGAGAGAATGTGAGAGAGGGCACCCTCATGAAAACTGCCAAGACAACCTCCCAATCCACCCCAACACCACCTCACCCTCACCCCTCAGCTCACCCTCACCCCTTCACTCCCCTCTCTGGGCCTCTAAGCTTATCCAATGGGGAGATGGTACAGTACAGTACAGTAGTTGGGCCTGGAGAAGACCTGCCCCTGACCTGGCAGCCATTAAAAACCTCCCCACTCCTAAACGTATCTTTACCATCACCAGTATCCTTCGTGGATCACTAGTCTCCTAATCTCACTAGCTTCACCCCAGTAGCCCTGCAGAGACGCACCTAGAGGTGCTCTGGCCCCAGGCTGTGGTGGAGTAGAAGAATGAGGTCTGGTGGTGGTATGGAACTCCTCACCATCTCCTGCAGACTGGCCCCCTTCTCTGCCCTGGGAAGGGTCTGAGCCACGCAGAGCTGGAGAGCTGGCTCCTCTCTCCAAGGGCTCAAGTGCCTTTCAAGTGCAGTGCAGGAATCACAGTGTTGCCTTGCCTCCATTTCAGTCAGTAGAGCACTCCACTGGCAAGGGGAAGATTTCTGTTAAGGAGAAAATTCTTTAAAAAGCTTTGATTTGAAAGATCAATCCATTCATTTTTTGGAAAAGCAGCATGTTGATTGAATATGACATTAAAATCAGAGGCTAATCAGTTATTTTTACATCATAGTTGAGTGAGAGTGCATGATGGAGTATTGGTGCACCTTGTCACATTTTGGCTTATATAAGGCCAGTTCTTCTCCCTCTTCAAACACTGCCTGCTCTTAGATTAATAAATGATTAGCGCGAGACTGAATGAAAAGATTTAGCCATGAGCTAAGAATGGGAAGCCTGTAAATTAATATGATGTAACGAGAAAGCATTTAATTTTTCACTTTGTGTTGCCTCCAGGACCTTCTAGATCATTTTCACTACAAAACCTTGCACCTCTGAGAACTGAGAAGTGTTGTGCCTGTGCACCATCACGGCGGTGATGATTGGAGGGGAAACACTCTTCCAGTTGTGAGGGGGTTTCTTCTGAAAGCCTGTTATGCAAAAAGGTGTTATCTGGAGTGTGGGGCACGTGTGTGCACAATCTCCTGCTGGGGGAGTCCATGTGGCGCGCTAGCATTCACTGATGGATGCCCTAGAGGTATGATAGTATAGGAAGGAGAGAGAGAGAGAGAGAGAGAGAGAGAGAGAGAGAGAGAGAGAGAGTTTAGTCAATGAGCGTAAGTAAGGAAGGGTGGGATTTACAGAAGAAAAAAAAAAAAACGTGTAGGCAGTTCACACACCACAAAAGTAGAAGCCTGAAATGTGCAAGCAAACAGGATAATTTCTTTTTTAAAAATGCTATAGTCAGCAGCACAGTAGATTGTCAGCAAGAAATTGAATGTAGTGTGCTTGTAGTTCATTTACATTTTCCTAGGGCTGAAGGAACAAACAAAAAAGAAGAAAAAAAGAAGAATGAAAGAAAGAGAGAGAGGGCTACGTCACTCCCTGGCAAGTGTCTCCCATACAAATCTGAGGGATCAGCCTCCCATATGGTTGTGCGAGTTACACAAACATACACGCACACACACACATACACTCTCTCTCTCACACACACACACACACACACACACACACTGGACTGCAGTCAAGTCCTCAGCTTGCCGAGAGGCTCCAGCTTCTGCTGTTGGACCAACACAGCCTGGTTTCCCAGGCCGTCATCTCCAGCCCTAGGCTCCATGTCCCTGACGGCTGGGGAATTAGCTTAGCTCTGGTGGCTACATGGCTCTCGGATCTGGTCGGGAAGTCTTGTGTACTCCCCTCCTTGTTAGGCGAGCGCCGGGGCTTGGCATGACGAACATGATAAAACTCCAAGATATGGCGAAGTTAAAATTAGACCGCTGCGAAGCGAAAAAGCAGGTCAGTTTTTCTGCGCTCAGGGAAAAATCTGGGACAGAATGTGTCACCCAAAATGCCTGAGAAGGAGGGAGAGAGGGAGGGAGAGAGAGAGAGAGAAAGAGAGAAACTGGGCCTGGCGATTAGAG
Organism: Sardinella longiceps; assembly: GCA_027497455.2. NCBI lineage: Eukaryota > Metazoa > Chordata > Actinopteri > Clupeiformes > Clupeidae > Sardinella > Sardinella longiceps. The sequence goes on from JAODXP020000020.1 coordinate 31,507,074, forward strand.
AGAGTCACCTGTGCAAAGGCAGGGACAGGTAGACTGGGGAGATGAAGGGGGAGAAAGATGGAGATAGAGGCTCATTTTTCACAAATAGACCAGGCTGTCTGCTCGGTTTGCGCTGGCCTCAAGGGTCTTCATATGTGAATGTCAGGAGCTCTGGAAGGCATTCATGATGTATTAAAGAGAGGGGTTGGGGGGGGGGGTCTCTGCCTGGCGTCCCTACTGCCCACCAACCCACTCTAATCAGGTCACCAGGACTGAAAAGTAATGCATTGGGCATCATCTATTTATTGCACTCTTATCAGTACCTACACTCAACATCAGCTTTGCATTTAACACAATGAATGTTCATCAATGGCCTAATATTTCTTTCAACTGTATTTTGAACAGAAACTGTGAAGAAGTGGTCACAAGTGTTACAGTACGGTACATCTTACTAACAGATTTTTTTTTCTCCACGTTCAAGGAAAGTGGCAGCATTTACAAACATATTTACCACCTACAACCAACCTAGTTAATTTAAATTGGCTGTTCAAGCATTTATAAATTAAAGTATAAATTAATGTAAATTATCTGCAGCCTTTCAGTCTCACTGATATCCAACACTTAAATGGGTGAAGCAGCTCAATATTTCAGCATGGCAAAGAGACATGGCAAGGCATGTTAATGGTTGAATCGCTAAATATATGGAGTGGAAGGAAGGATTCCCTTGCAAGTAGCGTCTTAAGAGCAGGGAAGAGTCTGGAGGTGGCTGGCTACGCTAGCTCTGTGTTCTGTGTGCTTTTCCTTGGATGAGTCACGAGCATCCAGCTCATCATGCTCTGCCACTCTTCAAGCCCCATAATGCCCAAACCCCCTTGGCAATTACCCCCAGACCAGCCAAGGAGAAGCCATTTTAATGGAGTTAATAAATCACTGGGCTGCACCTGTGAGTGTGGATCATGGGCATTGATGGCTAAACGCATCTCAGAAGAAGTGTTATAATCTACCCATCCCAGCAAATCTTATCCCTAAAACCAAACTACAAATTGCAGAATAAAGACAATATGACATGGAGTGATCGCTATATCCGTGTGTGTGTGTGTGTGTGTGTGTGTGTGTGTGTGTGTGTGTGTGTGTGTGTGTGTGTGTGTGTGTGTGTGCAATGCTGCATTAAGGGCTGATATAAACCTAAGAACAGTGTATGACTGTTTGAGGTCCTGTCTATGTGGGCTGCATTCTGAGCCTGGCTGTGAGTCACAGCAGACTGATGTGTGTGTGTGTGTGTGTGTGTCATGTGTGTGTTCTGCAGAGGAAGGCGAGTACTTCTTGAAAGTGCTGATCCCCAGCTACGCAGCTGGATCCATCATCGGCAAGGGAGGCCAGACCATCGTGCAGCTGCAGAAGGAGACAGGGGCCACTATCAAGCTGTCCAAATCCAAAGACTTCTACCCAGGTAAGCCCATACTGCACTATGGCTTGGGCAAGACCAGTGGCCCAGGAACACTATTTATTAAAGAGGAACTTTGCAACTATTTGAGCTTAATTTACCATTATTTCGAAGGTTAATCAACACTTTTGGGGTTGATTGATGGGTGGAGAGAGGGAATATGCAAGAGGTGTAGGGGGAACTCTTTAGTAATAAATCGAGCACAAACCAAGAAAACAAAGGCGCATAACAGCCGGTCCTTGGGTCTTTTCACCAAACGCATAAATGCTAACTTGGTTGATAATGGGCCATTGCATTGCAAACAACAAAGTTGTTAATTAGATAGCAATGCTTTTCAGAAGCTTTTGGGAAAAGGAGGCCTGCATGGAGGAGGCTCTGCATGGCGAAAAATGTGAGCATGAACCTGAAAGTAAAGGCCAGTCTTGCTTAGTTCCTCTCCTTAAAGACTAGGATGCTACTGATATATCGGGGATGATATCATAAATGCCTCAATGCTTATACAGTACACAGTCATGTTGTAATGGAGGAAGTGACCTTGAAATCAAACTGAAGGTCATATGCAATGATATGTCTGTGAAAAGAAGGGTACGTTTCAGAAAGGTACTTGTCATTTTCTCTTTCTTTTTCTGAACACCAATGACAAAACACATTTACAGTAATTGGAATTTCATTCAATCTGAGCAATTCAGTTTATTTTCTTGACTTTTTGCTGACAGTGCCATATCCCCATAATGGCCGCTCAGCAGTATATTGGAATTGGTTCAGTCTAACACCCATGTTTGTGGCCACGGCTGTTCTGTTGTGCTCAGAATATAGCGTGGAATGTTGACAAGTATAGTGACTACATAACCTTGTGCTTGTCTCTCTGGAATATTTGATCTCCCTGCTCAGGGTTATAGACTGTATATCCACACACATTGTGGAGCATGAAAACACTCCAAGTAGCTATAATCTAAGTATGTAGGATGCACCCAGCTGTTAAATGTGAGTTATGGAACAATTGGTTCCATCATAATGAAATTCTTCCATTATTGTGGAGGATATTTCTTGATGACAGCTGACTCACTTTAGCAGTGAGTGATGGCAAATACTTGGCCCCATGTTTTTCTTTTTGGATAGTGTGGCTGCGATGGCCCGTCATCAGTCACCGATAAATAAGACTATTCAGCCAGCGCGCGCTCGCTCGCTTGCTCACTTGGGACCTCTAAATCAAGAGCATGGGATTGATCTTGCGGGGGAGGAGATAAAAGGACATCGAAGAATTGTTCACTTCGAGAAATCCTCTCCTCACACCACGGCCTACCTGGGGGAGCCGCAGAGACAGAGAGAGAGAGAGAGAGAGAGAGCGCTTTTGTCCCCTAACCCCGTAGCCTACCTACCTAGGGACTTCTCAGGGCTGTGGGCCTGTGCTCTGTATTGCTCCAGCCTATCTGCCCTATCAGTTAATGAGCTGGAGAGGAGCAGAGCTGTGGTCTGACTGTAGATGATTCTGGAGCGGATCAGCCAGTGATATGGCTGGGGGGAGAGGACAGGGGAGATGGGGGGGGGTGCTTTATGGGTCTGACAATGAATAACACCTTATCATTAAGAGACTAGGCATCAGACCACGCTGCTCCCTGGCCTAGTGGGACTGAGCTTCTCCAGCATCAGCTGTTGGTGAGGGAGTGTAGAGCGTGTAGGCTGGCTGAGCAGGTGTATGTTCAGTCCAACCTTGACATTCCTTCAGAACTTTCCAGAGTGAGACTTGTGTCCTTGGGCCCTCCCAAATGCTCCTAAGACACTAATGGACTGTTGTGTCCCTCCTGGCCAAAGGGCTTTGTCATTTGCTGAGACGGCACATTGTCCAGGTGGCCACATTCTCTATTAGCTCTTGCAAAAGTGCATTTGTCCTTCCTTACAATGACCCCCCGCCCCTCCCCCTCACAAACACTTTCTTAAATCCTTAAGAAAATCATTGAACTCCGAGACAGTGTGGGTCTCCTGTCTGCATGCTGTGCTGGTGCTGGTGTTAGTGTTGGAGGTCACATAGCTGCTGTTTTAGAGGGGCTAACACCAGACAGAGGGGAGGAAAACCCTGCAGGGCTGCTCTTCACTCTCTCTCTCTCCATCTCTCACTCTCTCTCTCTCTCTCTCTCTCTCTCTCTCTCTCTCTCTCTCTCTC
>JAODXP020000020.1:31515657-31590657 GCA_027497455.2 Sardinella longiceps
TAGTAAGGTGTGAGAACACACATATAAGTCAGATTTCTAGCAAGATACAATGTTAATGTGCAATCTTCGTGTGATAGGACACAAGCCCAGGGTATTCTCTGCCATGTACCAAGGTGTCTAGCAAACTGTAAGCATTCACAAAAACATTGAGAAAGAGTTGGCCTATTGCACTGCATATATGAATAGGATAGTACTGCACTGCATATATGTATAGGATAGTACTGCACTGCATATATGTATGGGGTAGTGCTGCACTGCATGCATAGAAGTTGTGTTGAGATTAGTGCTCCTGAAACCCCTCTGACAAGCCCAGTACCACACCTTAGTAATACCCCACTTGAGTGTTCTACTGCAAGGCAAAGTAAATGGGAATATTATGAAATATACATCTATATTTTCTTCATTATAAATGATGTCTCTCGCCGAAAATGCTAGCACCACAAGAAGAGGCCTGTTGCTATGCAACAAGGTAACAGTATAGTGATGTAGCGGAGCCAAAGTCTCTCAGTATGCATGGGAGGTAGGGAGAGGAACACAAACACACGGGCAGACTAACAATGGCACAGCAAACTCTGTTTTAATGAGACGTAAACACAACACCTTAGAATAGGATTGGAGCTGTCATTAAGCACTATGGAAATGATTCTGTTTTAATGTGTACTCAAGTGAAATGATTGTAGTTTATCTATTGCTTAATTCTCTTCTCAGACTTTGCTGAGAACAATAAACACAACAGACTAAGAAGTAATGAATGGTAATATTTAATACAAATCCTAATATTTAATACATTTGATCCAAGAGGCCCATGAGGGGCTGCTTATATGAGTTATGAGATATAGTTCATTTGTTGTAGGTGTCTAACTGCAATGTCCTTAAAGGCAGGTTACTGTAGTGAAATCCTTTTGAATTGCCAGTTAATGCAGCCCAGTGGTACTAGTAGTGAAAGTGGTCAGACAATCAGTAGAGCACATTCAGCTTAGCAGACCTTCCCTCCTTTAGCACATCAGTCTATTAACAGGCCTTGGCCCTGGTAGTTCCCCACGGACTAAAGCCTTCTGTGGGGCAGGAAAATGTGAGGGCACTCAGTTATTTTTATCTTCCATGTCCCAGGCCGAGAGAGAGGAAGAGAGAGAGAGAGAGAGAGAAAGAGAGAGAGAACTGAAGGCAGCTGCTGCATAAGCCCTGGGATCAACAAATGGCTGAGTTAAGCAGAGGCTGTGGAGTGCGACTGAAGTCAGAGAGATACACTGACTGTGGGAGATACTATACTGCACACAGCGACTGTCTCCCTGCCCACCTCAGTGCATCAGCATTTCTGTCATTTAATTCTCCCCTCTAATCTCACACTCTTCCTGCCCTTTCTACTTTTCACCTTCAACTCTAGTGTTTGTTTCCAGCCCTCTCCTCTCCTCCCCTCTGTGTGTTGTTGTCTTGTGTGCAGGCTAAACTGACTGTGTTGTTGTTTTGTGTGCAGGCTAAACTGATCGTGCCCAATAGCACCGCGGGGCTGATCATCGGTAAGGGCGGTGCGACGGTGAAGGCGGTGATGGAGCAGTCTGGCGCGTGGGTGCAGCTTTCCCAGAAGCCCGAGGGCATCAACCTGCAGGAGCGCGTGGTGACGGTGAGTGGCGAGCCAGAGCAGAACCGCAAGGCGGTGGAGATCATCGTGCAGAAGATCCAGGAGGACCCCCAGAGCAGCAGCTGCCTCAACATCAGCTACTCCAACGTGACGGGCCCCGTGGCCAACTCCAACCCCACCGGCTCGCCGTACGCCAACACGGCCGACGTGCTGCCCAACGCCGCGGCCGCCGCCACCGCCTCCACCCTCCTGGGCCAGGCAGGCCTCGCCAGCATGGGCGGCTTCCCCACGGCCATGTCCAGCTTCTCCGGGAACGACCTGCTGGCCATCACCTCGGCCCTCAACACCCTGGCCAGCTACGGCTACAACACCAACACCCTGGGCCTGGGCCTCAACCCCGCCGCCGCCTCAGGCGTGCTAGCAGCGGTAGCCGCTAGCGCTAACCCCGCAGCCGCCGCCGCCGCTAACCTGCTAGCCTCGTACGCCAGCGAGGCCTCCGGAGGGGGAGGCCATCCCGCCGCACCCAGCCTCGGGGGCTTCTCCCTGGGCTCTCTGGCCGCCGCCACTGGGGCCTCCAATGGCTACCTGAATCCATCATCCCCCCTGGTGGCGTCGTCCCTGCTGGGCACCGAGAAGCTGACGGAGGGCGGCAAGGAGGTGGTGGAGATCGCCGTGCCAGAGAACCTAGTGGGCGCCATCCTGGGCAAGGGTGGCAAAACGCTGGTGGAGTATCAGGAGCTGACGGGGGCGCGGATCCAGATCTCCAAAAAGGGGGAGTTCATCCCCGGCACCCGCAACCGGAAAGTAACCATCACAGGCTCTCCCGCCGCCACACAGGCCGCCCAGTATCTCATCAGCCAGCGAATCACGTACGAGCAAGGCGTCCGCGCCACCAACCCGCAGAAGGTGGGTTAAACGGAGACACGAGGAGGGGGAGGAGGACAGTCTGAGGGACACAGAGAGGACCCGGAGTAAGACAGGTCATGTGACTTTAGCTGGGTGGACAGGTATTTAAACATGGGGCAATTTGCAATGGGCAAGCTTCTCACCTGAGTGAGCGTTGAAAAGACTACTGAATCCGGGTGAATGGAGCGAGTCCTAGTGACGGTGGGGGTGGGCCATGGGGGGAGAGATGAATGTTTGATATGTGAATATGTTTTTCTGACTGAAACCGATGTTTTTGTTTCCTTTTTAAAGTGGCGTTGAGTCCTCTAAGTTGTCTAAGTGTTAGTCGAAACATTTGGTCCCCTGTCACAAATGCAGGGTCGAGGTGCAAGACCACCAGATTTTGTCCTCCAATATACACACCACCAACAATAACCTTTTCTGTTTTTCTGCTACTTTTTAACAGTTACCGTTGCGTTTCAGGTACCTAGCTCCCGTCTCTTTCCTGGGGCTAACACAGGCCACAGTCTCTAGCCGCTCACAAGTTCTGCTTTCAGCCTTGTCCATATATTACCTTCAGCCTCCGCTGATGCATCGCAGTTTGTGTTGTTTACAAGGTTGATGGTTGTTGTGGAAAAGAAGCGGTCAAAGTGACTCTGATTGCTTCGCTCATTTGAGAGTGTCCTCCTCATCTCCGCGGACACCCCTCGTTTCAAGTTAAGGTGATTAAGTGATTTTTATGGGGTCATCGAGATAACGCGCGCTATCATTTGCTTGTCAGTATGGTTTTACGCATATGCTTTTTAGATTTACTTAAAATAACCTGTGTTGTCAGGTTGACATGAATGTAAAGACTTACTGTTATTTTTTTTTCTATGTAAGAGGATCAAATGTTGTGTTGGTGTGTAACATAGAGGTTAAATGTAAACTCAGTCACTACTGGTCAGAGACTGTGAGGTCACGGGTCCGATGCTCTATGATGAGGACAGGAATGTAATCTCACACACACACACACACACACACACACACACACACACACATATTCACACAAACACACATTTATAAGCATACTCAAAACAAAAGTGAAGGAAGACATAAAACAAACAAACAAACAGCATATTTAGAAAAGAAAACACTTATGGCTTAGTTGCTGGATCCCAATTTTGGTGCTACTAACTCATTTGATTCATAGTTAGAAGTAGGGACTATGTGTGTTTGGGAAACCACAACACAAACAGATCTAAGATTTTTAGTGAAAAGGAGGGGAAAGAAAATGGCAACATCTGTTGTTGAGTGACTGGATCCAGACCCTGAGAACGCCAACAATATGAACCCTCACACTTTTACTTCAGCAACTTAACCTACTAACAATTTAATCTCTGTCGCTACGGCCACAGGCTCATGTGGTTTAAACCTGACACGTCCAGACCCTCTTGAAAGCAAAACTTGCTCTCCTACGGTAGTGGAAGATTTTTTTGTGTGAGTGTGTCTGTGTGTGTGTGTGTGTGTGTGTGTTTGTATGTGAGTATCGTTTTAGCTAGCGCTACCGCCTGTGATTGCAGCTCAGGTTGTTGTACCTCACATCTGCATTGACGAGGGGGGTGGGTGGGCTGTGGGGTAATCAAAACTGAAGGGAACTTCCAATGTGAATGTAGCACTACACAAATGCTCAGTGCTGAAAAGCAGGTGGAACTTATTTAGACTTCAGAAAAAAATATGCACTGTAAGGCAAGCAAAGGGGTCCTAAATGCCCTTTGAATGACCTTCTCAATTCAACAGAGTGTAAGGTCAGGGCACTTAGCTGACCGTTGTGCACAATGTGTGGTATGTACACCCAGTAGACATACCCAGATCAAAAAAAAAATCCATCCAGTTTGTGAGGGCATGTTTTGATGTTGTTGCTGTTGCTGTGGCTAACATTTTAACATATGGCGCATAATTTGTCGTGGCTCAAACATATTTGCCGACAAGCTGAACAATAACATCAGTTTTCTTGCTGCTACCCATAAGTTCATCCAGAAATATCCTCTGAAATTTAGTTTAATTTACAGTTTTTTTTATCACATGATCACCTAGGGAATATGGGATCTTATAAATATATATGTAAAAAGACTAAAAAAAAAAACTAACAAAAAAACAATACAGAACATGGGTTCCCCCCTCTGACCACACTGTGAATCGGGTGTCCATGCTGTATAAGCATGCAGGGTTTGACCCCATTATGGAATGTACTTTACATACACACACGCCAACACTCACAACATGATGTTAGTGTGTGCATGTTCTTGAGCAAACCCCCAAACAAAGCAATGAGTCAAAAGGACAGCACAACGACGTCGACCCCTGGAGCACCTGCTCGACTCCTGAAAACGATGTTGCACAGCAAAGGGGCTGCTAAAGTCATCCGTCGTGCTACGACAGTCTCGCGTCTCCAGTCGTCACCTAGCAGCTCTCCATTCCAACACCCTTTCTATTTCTGGTGGCATAGCAGTGTCCAGGCTCATCCCAATCCCATGTTGTTTTTCAAATCTCCCCCCTCTCCCTCCCTCCCTCCCTCCCTCCCTCCCTCCCTCGTTCCTCCTCCCATGTCTTGAAGACATTTCTCAACAGCCTTAGTGGCAGGCTGTATAATCAGCTTTGTGAAAAAGAGAGGGATTCTCTTGACACAAGAGAGGGAAAGACAGAGGGAGAGAGACAGAGGGAGAGGGAGAGATCCTAGCTAGTTTTAACAGCCTGACCGACCGACCGACCGACCGTGGTGAAAATGTGATGTTAAGAGGTTAGGTTACATGGGAAATGATCCATTTGCCTTCCCTTCCAAATACTTACTACGATGGTATACAAAAGACCCTCCATAATATCAGACCTCAGTGATGAAAAAACCTCGCACTGGAACAACATTAGAAATGCATGGTACTTTCTGGTTTGGGTGCAAACTTGAAGTTTTCCACCATAAAGACTCAAGCACAACCATACATGAGAGGGTGAGTGTCGGGCCACCATGGACTTATCTCCCATAGGTGCTAGACACCACCCCTCTCCATCCCAAACTCTTCCAGAGCAGTCTAGTTTCCAGACCCAGCATGTCGTGAAAAAAGGGGGTAACGTCAAACGTCAACGTTTTTCCCCCTTAGCTACCTCTACTACACATCTACGCCCACATATACTTCCTCGAGATCTTGTTCTCTTCCTCCACCGCTCCTCGCAAAAGACTCTTTTGTTGGCATTTCTGCCCTTTCTTACCCGTAACTTCTCTCTTCTTTCTCTAGACATTCTTTAGTCTCTCTATCTCTCTCTCGTCTTTCGAGTTCTCTCTCTGTCTCTCCTGTCTTCTTGATGTTCCAGAGAGTAAATAATGACGGCTGATACATGGGCTTCAGGGGCAGAGGTCATTGGGTCGTAACCCCTGGCAACAGCTCTCTGACTGAGGCATCAGCCAGATGATCACTGCTGACACTGCGGTGATTTAGTGTCCTGGTTCCCAGCAAAGGGTGTAGTCCTGGACAGCAAGACATTTTGACTTAAGAATTCACTTCGGTTCGTGTTAATTCCTTCTCGAACTGCTGAATTTACAACCCAGTCCAAGACGCACATTGATCCCTGCCTAGGGTGTCAGCTGGGAGGCCTGTCAGAAGCTGTCTTTCAACTTGTCTTAAGCCTGAAGTCGGCACAGTAGTCCTACCTAAAAAAAAATATATTGTAAAGACAGGGACTTTTTGCTACAGAGAACTAGGCTACTTGAAGTCAGTGTGAGAGCAGACAAGAAGGGGGTTGGATTGGCAAAGATGAGTTCCACGTCTGAGACTAACTTGATCGTGACCTCAAGCTCAAACAACTGTCATTGTTGTCGTTTATACAGAATATATCCTATCTCTCGCTCTCTCTCTCTCTCTGAGAACCGTCTGAGTTCATTTTTCTACTGTGGAAACCGTCCTGTCACATGGTCTATGTGTACTTTTAGTGTAGTTAAACAATAGTTTGTAGTCCAAAAATACAGTCTTGAGCTGTGGATTTCAGTGTGTGAACTATGTTATATTTGTGTGGATGAGGAAAGTGCCAACAAGAGCCTGACTAAGATTAGCTTTTGCAAAATCGTTTTGTGCATTTAGACTTGCTCATTCTGGAGTGCTGGTGTCCATATCTACGTCATTTTGATGATTTTAGGTCAAACATAAAGAAAATGTAAAGAAATATTGGAAGCAATATTGTAGCATGTTGTCCAGTTTTGTGTTTTTGTTATGTCTGTTGTATGAACCTTTGAATTTACAAACAAATTTTGAATGAATAGGTTTACATGTACTTTTTTGTAAAACTGTAAGTTAAAAATAATAAAAATGCTGCTATTTGATAAGTGAAATATACAAAATATTTTAGTTTAAAAAAATGTCTGGTCTGTTGATTAGAAAAGTGCTCTTGGTGAGAGAAGAGCATGAAGCGAGGTGTAACTCTAAGTAACCTAGACGCAGTAATAAAAGTCGACCTGTGCCAAAATAGTACATGCGCAGCTTCTCAAAACAGTAGATGTGTGATCAAGCATTAGATACCAATATGTCCTGTAGATGCATTGATCAAGTGCCAATCAGTCTATATCTTTTAGTTTAAGAGAAAAGATAATCAAACGCATAACGTTAAAAAAAAGCAAAGGCAGACACAGAGCAATGTTAGTGTTGTTTTACCCCATATCTACATAGAGTAAGAAAATAATGATTGTTTTTTTAATGCATCCATATGGGTTTTTACACGTGTTGTCCATGCATCCTGTGCATTAGTTTCAATTGTGGCTTTGGCATTCAGAACTGCATTCTTCCTTCATAATGTCTCTATAGGTTGGCATGGAGTAGGCATTAACATACTATAAGTATTCATATTAACCGCCATTTATGATCAAGAAAGTGTGTTTTGTGGAGTTAGGTGTTATCTTTTTGCACGTCTCTATTGCATGATATCAAAGTGAACTACAGGGTGGGGATGGGAATCAAACACAAAAAAAAAGAAAAAAAAGAGGAAAAAAAAGAAATCTTTTTGAGACGTGTCTGCATGCGTCAATTCCAGAGCACTGTTTCATTTTTTTCTCCATTTAAACACTTTCTTACGTTCTTTAGATTTTTTTTCTTACATATTTTTTCCCCCACGCAGCTAGGTGGGAGGGCGCCCATCATGGGTCTATGTGCATGGATCTAAACATGTAACCATGGCAACCTGGGTCAGAAAATCCTGAAAACTGGCAGATAGTGTTGTGTTGTATCGGCAGGGTAAAATGCAGCAGAGAAATGTAGAATGTATGTGTACATGTTGTTCTTTGTCTGCTGTTTTTTTTTTTGTAATCTCTATATGCATATAAATGAAACTTTAATCAGAATGAAGGTTACACTATGCCTCAGTACTATTTGTATAAACATTGTTGTCATTGCTTGAGCAATTCTGTGAAATAGCGGATGTAATTTGACTGAACGTGCCAGTACTAATAAGCAGTCTATGGTTAAATGAGATCAGAATAGCACTAGTCTCACACTGCTGTTAAGGGCATTCATCTGGAATGACAGTAACAGTTCATGCTCAATTTATTGCTTTGAAGTCTGGAGACAACCTTTGTTTATATTGGTGTGGCATATATGTTTTTTTTTCTGTCTGCTGTCATTTTTGACTGGCAGTCCTTACCATGTATAGACAGAGTCCAGGGGTCTCTGTCGTCTCATGTCAGTTGCCACACTCTAATTGAACTGCCTGTGGATATATTCTCATTGTATGTGTGTGTCTGTACTGTATGTGTGTGTGTTGCTTAATGTATGTCCACTGTCTGGAAGGTCAAAAAGAGTTGAGTGAGGTATATTTGCCCCATGTTCTCTTCTTACAGTACATTCCATAGAGCAGTAGGCCAGTGTGTCTCAATCTGTCTGCCGCTGTGCATCTGTGCCCTTCCTCCATGCACTCGCTCAGTCAACACATCCCAGTCAATTTCAAAACCTTTTCATTTAACCAACTCTGACTTTTAGAGTGGAATTTTGACGGCAGATGATTTGAAATATTAAAGCTTTGCTCTATGAAGTCATTACAGTGTAACACTTGAATGCAACTATTACTCTTTGGCCATTTGTAGTCTTCTGATTGAGTAGCGTATCAGGTAACAGCACTTGTTTCCTCCTGGGATAGAGCCCTATAAATGTGCTACCACAAACACTTAGCTCCCCGGCAACTGGGGGAGAAGCTGACCCTGTTTGAACTCCAAATATCAGTATTGTGCACAATTAAATCACACTCCAGACACCAGATTCCATTACAGTTCCATGGCAACTAATTGACTTTTGGATTCTCTGGCCAGATTAATGGCATCATTTGCTTTTCTGGTGGTGGCCAGCTGCATACATGGCCAGTCTTCCATTACTGCCACAGGATTTTGCCAGACTTCAGTCGCTGCATGTATTCGGCCTTCCTGTGCTAGAAGCAGTTGCACCATTGGAGATTTGACTGTTAGGAATATGAAGACGTCATGGCGGACACACTGATGAGCCGTGTAAATTAGGCTTAATTGACATCAACAGGTGTTGCAGGTTTCTTGATATAGACTGGGCTAGTGCTCTGTGCTCTTTTTCATTCGGGCCACACAGGCTTGGAGTGACACCGTCCTGCAAAGTCACGTTTGCTGGGCTTGTGGCTTCGCCATTCTGTTGAGTTTTGTGGTGTCATATCAGTGTCCTGCATGTGGCCAGGAGCCTGAGCAACAATTTGGGCTCGATGTACAGGGTTGTTTACGCCTGCTAGAGGAGGGGTCAAGCTCTGCATTAACCTTGTGCTGATGTGAAAATTGCACTGTGTAGCTGTCATGTTGTGTGATCAGGACTAGTGAAGTTGTTCTACTGTAATGAGTTGATTTGAACAGTCAGCCTGTAGATGTCTGTGTTAGCGTCTGTAGCAGTGTCTGTCTGTCTGTCTGGCTTCAACAGAACAGAATGACCCATATGGTTGTCGTGGTTACCTCCCTCCCTTCTCCTTCCCCTCTCATACGTACTGAGTGCCAAACAGAGGCAGGAGCATTCCAGGGTTGTCCATGGCTTTCTTTCCGGCCATCCATTTCAACCCTCCTATGGAAGACGCTTAGTTCTTTTAGAGCAAAAGATACACGTCAACAAATTCATACCAAATGAGTGTGTGTTGATGGATTAGGCAGGGGAGAATTAAAGACAAACGTATTAACACCAGCTAACATTGGCTAAGTTTATGGAACAAAAGGGCAGTTGGAGCGTTCAGATATCTGCCAAGGCCATTATGCCCCATGTCACTAAAGAAAAGGAAACTAACTGCAGATTCTGGCCCTTGTTCCAGATCCCTTTTAAAATGTCCATTCTTCTTCCTTGAACCATGCTCCACTTGTCCACCAGATTTCATGAGAATCTGCCTGATGTTTTTTTTTCTCTCTCTCTCTATTGCTCTCTCCTTTTTGCATAACCTTACTGACAGACAAATAAACACTAAAAAAACATAACGTCCTTGGCAGATGGGATGAAAATGTGCTTATGCCACTGCCAGACAGAACCATTATTTTGGAAAATAAAAGACCTAGCAACATTGATTTTGGTCACCTCTAAAGTACAAACTTGACTGAACAAAACCACTCTCAAGACTGGCAAATGTTTAACAGGTGTGGCTAATAGTTTTTAGTCAGCTAAGAGCTTATGTTCATTGAAGTGCACTGTTTGAATGTGCAGTACCTGACATTTTGGCCACAAGGTGCTTGTTGCTCAAACTGGCTCAAAGTACATTTCTCTTTCTGTGTGTTCTTTCATGTCTATTGTAAGATGGTTCTCCACATTTCAACTCAATCAGGTCTCCTGGTCACATTTTGTAACATCCTTGCAGGGGTGCGGAATGAGCACCTCTGCCTGAGATGGACATGTACAATGTGTCAATGCCTGTCATACAGTGTTCCTTTGATCCATGCCTTGAGCTTTTCAACTTTAACTCCAGTGACCTTTCTCTGACCTTCTGTCTCTCACTTAGCCTAGCTGGAGTAATCATACAGACTCCATTGCCAAACTCTGGAAACAAATTTGTGCATTCTTCATTTTCAGTGATTTCTTGTCATGAGACAATTACAGGACTTAAATGCTGATACAAATGTTGAATGAAATATAAGGAAAGACTCTTTCAGTGGCAATTGTTTTTATTTTTTATTAGTATTATTATCATTAATGTTGGGAATGGAGTTCATTAAAAATATTGTGAAAATTTGACGTGACTGGCAGCATGAAGTGAAATTGTTCACAGATGACAGAAGAAGATCAGAGGAGTGAACACTAATTGGTCAATTGCTAACTGTTAGCCTTACACTGTGGTTGAATCCATTTCCTCCCCATCAGTGTCTAGGGCAGTGTTCTTTCAGTATGGATGAAAGGGCTTTCTTTTCCCATATTTCATATGTCTCAAATGATGACAGCCTCTGGAAGCATCCAAACAAGTGCCACCTTACAAAGACTCAGATGTAACCGTATATTTGTGTACTGTTCACTAACACACAAATGCCAAAACTCGACATGCATAATGTATATACAAATAAATAAATATATATATAGAGATATATATATAATCTGTTATAGATACTGCCAAAAGGCAGGATGTCCGTAGAATGGAACAATCGGTAGAGGGAAGAACAAAGTCTGTACTCTATGTTGCATTGAATGTATCAGTGACAGGCCTCAGATGCTTTTGGCTGCCAGTCATGGTCCATCCACAGGGATACCATACAGTAAGTTGTTTATTTTCAACATGTTACATACTGTCAATAAATGAGAGCAGCAGAAATGAATGGGGGATGACTGGAGAGTTTAATATTTGTCTTTTTTTTTAATTATTATGATTATTATTACTATTGATTTGTTTTAACATCATTGATTATGAGAATCAAAGGGTCGTAAATATTTAATGTGACTGTAGTATTGTGTTTGTAAACAAAAACTATCAGTGAGTTGTGTTTCTTGACCTGTGGATTACCAGTGAAGTCAGCATCTCAGTGTTAATATTGATTTTTTTAAAGATTATTTTCTGACGGCAACAACGAAGAGTCATTATAAATGTTCATTTTAGCACCACCTGTCTTCTGTTGTCTTATTCCCCTCTTTCATGTACAACTCTCTCTTTCCCCTTTCCCTCCTCGCTGTCTGAAGTTTATTTTCCTTTTCTTTTTAGTTTGTCACCCTTGCACACCCTTATACATCAAGGGCAATGAAATAAGAGTGCAAGTTAGACCTACTGTACACCAGCATAACGTTACGCTTGACGAGTCAGTGTTGTCCACAGCTCTGCAGTATGTCTTTGAGAGAGCACCATAATTGTGTTATGCAACTGCAGTGAATGGATGACACTGAGATGACATTTTAAAACATTATTCCACTCGAGTTCAGACCATTCTGTCCACGTTTAGCCTATCATGGTCTGTGAGAAATCCCCCTGGCAGCTTAGAATTCAATCAATTCCTGGATGAGATTTAAAAAAGGGCCTTATCTTCAAATCATACATAGAATTTCAGCAGGCCATTTAGTGTTGGTTACAAAATTATATGTTTTTGTATAAAAAAATATTTTATATACTGATAAGGACAAATATACTAGTATCCACGTTTGCACTTTTAAATTCAATATATTTAGGTTATTTTTTATTTAACGTTCATTATCACATCCTGTTTTCATGTCCTCAAGTGCACATCATTTCTAAGCTTCACTTACAAACACACACTCCTTTTTCACCATCCTCAAACTGAAACATCAGAAACATTCTGTATAACACTTGCCTCACTACAACACACAGTCATCAGACAACTGTCTTTCTGCTAAACACAAATGTGTTCAAAATTATATTTAAAAGCCATACATTATATATTCAGACAATAAATTATGCCTTAGTTTAAAATCTCACTTAATTGAAAAAATAACTCACAGGGGATTCTTTGATTACGGAGCAAGAAAGATGATGTCATACACATCAAATTTGACTTAAGACCAGACAAATCCTTATCAGATCCACAGTCAGCTTTGCTTGCTAAAACCTATGGCACCTATCCACCAATGGCTGCAAACCTAAGGAACAGCATTGATATGTAAAGGAGCAACAGCTCTTTTGGAAGAATGTGGTAGTGTTGCTGAATGCAATTTGGGATAAAGGGAGTCTCCTCTTCCATTCTTCAAGTTAATCTCTCTCTGTCTCTCTCTTTTTACTCTCTCTCTCTCTCTCTCTCTCTCTCTGTCTCTCTTTCTGTCTCTTTCTGAGATGGAGGATAATAAGAGATGCGGTGATGATAAAAAATCATGTTGTCAGGGAGACGGGCTCGCCTTTTGGAGTGCTGCTTTTCAGAGGTAGATGTCACTGTAGTTGTATTCTTGTCACGATTCCATTGCTCGTCTTATTGAGCCACTGCAACTCAACCCCCCCCCAGCACAGACCTAAGGCTACAGCAACACAGGGCAGCCTGTCGCACTCGCAGCAAATGTGCACTAATGTCCTCGCTCCTTTTCTCCACACAAATGAGGCTGACACAATGGAAATCTTGACGTAGACCTGCTTCTTGCCATGCTGTTCATAAAAATCCATGTCCATTCATCTGCCCACGACATATAAGTGGCATTGACAACTGAGAGAAAGATACATGTAGATACATGTAGGTTTTTGAAGAGATCCAAAGTCTGAAATCTTTTTTTATAAATAAGCTATTAATTCATTTGTTTATTCACGTAGGCCTATTGACTAACTTATAGAGTAGCCTATATACATCTGACCTCTAAAAACCAGTGCCTTTTTTGGTCTGACCGAAAATAGCCAAAGCTACTAAAATGGTGGATATTGAAAGGTGTGCTGGCATTTTCTGGAATGCCTCTGAAACATTAGCCTATATCTGTAGCCAAGGCTTTTAAAAAAACAACTGTGTTGTAAATATGAAACAGCAAATAGACATTCAAGTATTTAAACTCAAATAAAGGAAGAGTGGACCATGCATGTACGACCACTGGCTTCTTGGATCAATAACCATCAATAAAGGTAAACTATTGAAGATGCTCTCTGCCTCTGGTGTTACCATGGCAACTTGCTTCCATAGCTGCTGCAATGCTGATGCTGAATTTGGAGAAGAGTGGGAAATCCAACCAAGCAAGAAAAATGGTTAAAAAACACAGTAACACAATACATGCAATACATTTGCAATATAGGTTTCTCACAGAGGTATGAATTTGTTTTTTTCCCCCATGAAAATGGTTTTATAGGTTAATCTAGGCCACACAAACAAGGAACTATAGGTTATAGACCATCTGAACTGAACAATGCTAGAATGTATAATGTATCAAAAGGAAGAATAAATTGCTTTAAGAGTCTCTTCTCTTTTCTGCTTGTTTGCAGCCCCTGCAATCACTGCATGTTGCAGTGCTTTACTGCAACCTTTGCCTAGTCTTCTTCAATTTCCTTCCATAGCTCTAGATGGCAGTAATAACAGTATTGTCGACAGTCAAGCCTGTGAGTAACCAACGACAGACACGATACGACAGATTGGAGGTAACCGGTTGCAGGCTATCAGATTGTTGATGGAAAGGTATGCTGCCTGCGTTAGATCGTTGTCTTATTAATGTCCTGTTGGACATTTGATGTTTTCGACTAGTAGCCTAGTGGATGTGTTTATGAGAAAGGACAAGAGCTTAGCAGACTGCTCCCGTGTGTTATTCACATTTAACGTTAAACTGGCCTCTCTTTTCCCAGGCCGAGTTTACATCACCAAACATGGCATACGCATGTGAATTATCAAAGGATTTGGAAGAGTACATTGTAACAAATGTAAGCTACACTACGCTACAACCTTTCACTGCTTAGAAAATGTTTCTTTTGGGTAAATGATTAAGATCTATGCCTGCTGCCCCATAGATCAGTGTCACGCACGTGAACCCTGTTTCTTTTTCCAGGCACCACCAACAGTTTACTACATCCCAGATTTCATCTCTGAAGTTGAAGAGAAATATCTCTTACAAGAGGTGCTAAATAGCCTAAGTCACAGATTAACTTATGTTTACATACTTGTCAATGTAAATAGATGGTTACATGTTTAGTGTTTACATGGTGTGGTAACGTTAGGCCCAAGTTTTGTGAGTGAAGTCAATAACGTCAATGGACAACTCTGTTCGTTGCTCAACCATTTTACTGCAGGTGTACAAGGCTCCCAAACCCAAATGGACACAGTTGTCAGGGAGGAGGCTTCAGAACTGGGGTATGTAGCTGGATTGAATCTTCATCTATCTTCAAGCTTTTGAAACCTGGTTTTGAAGACGTTTTACAAGACTAACGTAATGTCTAAACCATACATGCTCAACAGCTATAGTTTCTTGGATTAACGTGTTAATGGCCCTATATCATTCAGGTGGTCTGCCAAACCCAAAGGGAATGCTTGCTGAGAAGCTCCCTGATTGGCTGCTGAAATACACAAACAAAATCTCTTCCCTTGGAGCATTCGCTGGGAAGGCTGCTAATCATGTCCTGGTAAACGAATACAAACCAGGCGAGGGCATTATGGTAAATACTGTCCTTACACTGTTAACAAAGAATTGATAACTAGAAAAGCACTCAGAGAACGCAGACCTCCACCAAGGCAATGTGGTCACAGACACAATATTAATTCCATATGGTGCTCTGGATCTCCGATTACCACCAAAATTGAATCAGTTGTTACTAGTTGTTACTCTTACACACTTTGTCTGAAAATGTTATCCAAATCCGTGCTGTACTTTTCCAGTTGTACACAGACAGACACGCACAGATCCCGGCGAAAACATAACCTCCTTGGCGGAGATGATGATAATAATTCTTATTCTAAACTCTGTTCTTATTATTACCTCCGCCAAGGAGCTTATGTTTTTGCTGGCGTGTGTCTGTGTGTGTGTCTGTGTACAACATAACTCTGTGTGTGTGTCTGTGTACAACGTAACTCTCTGAACGCTTTTCTAGTTATTACAATGCTATTATCATTAAGCTATTTATGCCTTTAATTATATTTATTTATTTCCTTGTCCGTTTCTCTGTAATCTTTTTGTCAGCCACATGAAGATGGCCCTCTGTATCACCCCACTGTAACTACCATCAGCTTGGGCTCACACACTCTTCTGGACTTCTACAGGCCCATTAGCAAGTGTGAGGTAAATGTCTATAACGCAACCACACACACACACACACACACACACACACACACACACACACACAGTTACTTAACAAACAAGAATATGTCAGAGCTGACGAGTCAGATTGATTGCCTAGTTTTCAATTTTAACCTGTTAGCTTTACTGTTGAATTATCATGATGAGTTGTCTTCAGGCCTTAAGTGCACTAAGCCTCAGGCTGTGTTGGCAGTTTTATCTGTCTTTTGACCTTTGTCCTCTGACCTTTCTCTCTGCTCAGACTGAAGACCCCCAGACGGAGGAGAGCCGATACCTTCTTTCCCTGCTGCTGCAGCCACGGAGTTTACTGATCCTACAGGACGACATGTACCAGCGTCTGCTCCATGGCATCCACAATACCTCCCAGGACACTTTGACAGAGAGGGTGGCAAACCTGTCCTCTGCCTCGGCCCAGCCTGGGGAGGTACTCACCCGAGGGACCAGGGTGTCCCTCACTATTCGCCATGTGCCGAAGGTCGTCCGTGCCAGCCTACTGCTGGGCAGGAAATGAAGTTGACTTTGCCTGTGCTACAAAGGAGGAGAGGGACAGAGCGGGCTCTGCACCAGGCAAGAAGTCAAATCTGTATGATCAGCCATCTGCCCACTGTTAGATATGAGGCTTCTGGAATCTGAAGGACCTTGCATAGAGAAGGACAGCTTTTACAAAGACATAGCAGACATGAATGATTTAAGCTGATCCCATTACTATGTGGTGTGGCACCACTTAGGACACTAATTTAACCACTGGGCTTTGTGAAAGCTTCAGTTACTGTACTACACTCTTTTAAAAATATGAGAGAGAGAGAGAGAGAGAGAGAGAGTATTCTAAAAACAAAACAAAAACATATGGGCTATTGTTATCTTCACTTTTGCCATTCCTTATGAATTGTGATGGATTCATCTTGGAAATAAGGCCTTCAGGGACATCTTTGTGAGTCTTGTGGACAACAAATGCTTACAGTAGGTTAATGGTTAAGAATCAACCAGCCTGTCATACCTCTTAATTCAAAACGGCTATAGAATCAGAAATACTGTAGATGTTAAATGTACAAGAACATAATGAAGATGTAACAAGCGTGTGCTGGTACACATTTTTGTCTGATCATTATAAAAAAATAACACTAACTGCTAGGCCTACATCCAAGTAATTCTAACTCATCCTGTCTAACCTGCATGCATATCTGCCAACTCTATGCTTGCAGGTAAAAGTAGACTTTATGTGAGTATCTGAATGTAAATTAGATCATTGCACTGTAATCTTCTACGTTAGTGTAATTGCTTGCCTTGTTTGGAGTAACCCTCTTAGCTCACATGGAGCCAGGGTAGAATTACAGTACATATCAACTTGGGCCTTAGTTTACCCACGTCTGGTTTAGCCTACAGTATATCCCAGACCAAAGAGTCTTTATGTACCAAGAGGGTTATTGGTAGTTTATGTCTATGGGAGAAATTGGTGTTCACATCAGGTCTGCCAGCTGCCACCTCAATCAGTCAACCACTTGCTTCCACTCAGTAAATGTGAAAGCCTGGTAAAGCCAGACGGCCCAAATTGCATTCCTTTCTGTAATTTATTTTCTGCATTTTTGTACGCCATGGGCTTTGATATATAAATATTGTATGATTTTGACATGATCTAAAAAAAAAAAAAAATATTTCAGCACATTAGCAGACAGGTGCACACCTTATTAAAAGTTTATTTCTACGGAATGGAGAGTCTTAGTCTCGACATTTACCTGGAATGGACAAGAGCCTTTTGAGACCATGAATGTCCAGCATGTACATCCATTACTCAGAAAAATAAGACTTAAAAAAAAGTGAAAGTTTGTTAAAAGTGAAATTCTGGGATTCTGCCATAGAGCTCAATGTCACAGAATGAGCTGTGATGCTGTTCGTGAACCAGGTGTGATCAGTAAAAACGCCACGGCTGGACCTCATGATTTAACATGAAAACAAACTCCAGGAAGTGGCTCCTCTGTGGATCTCCCTATCCGTTTACTCTCTGCCCATACCCTTTTAGGCCTATAGGCCTTTATCATGGCAGCTGACATAGGGCTGTTGGACGTCCTGTATGGGCAGGCTAAGCATATGTGTTAAGAAGAAGGGCACCTGCTTGATTTCCTCTATTGTCTCCTGAGACTGGATTTTTTGACATGTATTCAGGGGCCAGGCGTATTAAGGGGAGATGCCTATGGTTTGAGATGAGTGAAACTGCACTGAAACCATGCAGGAACTCATAGTACACCTTTCATGGGACCTCTGGTGAAAGTAAGGCAGAATGACACTTGAATAGAAAAAACAACTCAAGGAACAGAGCACTTCCTCCTTCAGCTGTATGATAAAGGGCTATGCTGCATATCAGAGGACACCTATGACACAGTGGGTTAGTCACATGTTGATAGGCTTTTGGAAATAATTTAGCTTATTAAGGTAAACCTTTCCCCTCCTCCCTGCCAGATAGTCCTATGTTTACATCTATGCATTTATCAGACACAAAAAAGCTTGATATTCAAGCTACAAGATATGCAATTTGGTATTGGGAATTGAAAACCCATCCATAAGTGGACAGCTACTGAATTTTGGCCTGTACCTTCAAAAATAGAAAGCAAATGTGTGTGGTCCAGGAGCTGTTAGTCCATGGGCAAGCTCAAGTGGTCCATGAGGGGATTCCTAAAAAAATATGTGAATTTAGTCACTGTTATGCTAGCTCATACAGTACATTGATCCAAAGTAACATTTGAATAATGAAGTTGTTCCAAACAGGCCACTTTTCAGGCATGTTTGTGGGTGAGGTGGGGGTTCGGGGGCAGGTGGTCCCTGGGGATAAATGGACAAAGTGGTCCTTGGTCCGAAAAAGCTTTAGAAACACATTCAGGGGTAGCCACGTATACCTCCATAATGATAAGGGAGAAAAACACCACCAAAAATCTACAATACGGCGTTTTTTCCAAGTTTTTCTTGGTTGGTGATATCAGACTACAACCGAGGCATGTCGTGTGATAATTCTCTCCTACTATGTCAAGTTCGCACACCCTCCGAATTCGAGTAATTTTGCTGATCCCCGCCTGCACTTCGACAGCTGACTCAGTGAATGTGTGTGGCCAACGTTAACGTTGCTGACATAGAAAAGTGCAGCAGCAGACGCCCGAAGTCACTCCACCTTGGTAAGTGTGATCAAAACGCAGCATTATATATAGTTCAAAGTTGTAAGTATGAGACGAGCAACCAATATAAAGAGCTATACAGCTAATGACCATCCACACTTTTGTAAATATTAAGCTACTCTTTTGTGTCCATGTGAGAGAAGTCAATCCAGCAAGTTGACATGTTAACGTTAGTTAGCAAGATGGCTAAGTTGTCCGTCAACCATGGATCTCTTATGGAAACGATTAGCATAAACACATATGCCTTTGGATGCAAACATTAATTACTGTGCATTATTGACCCTGCTTTTACACGGCGCCTGTTTAACTTACTAAACAGAGCATTGTCAGGAAATGCAGGGTTGATTTGAAGCAGGATTAGCTTGCTAGCTGCAAGGGCAAGTTGTCAGGAAGCTATCTAACAAATAAACATATGGCGGAGAAATACTATTTCAGTAATTGTAATGGTTGTTTAATTTGCGTCGTTCTAACTAAATATGGTAACGTTATACCGAAAATGTCGTGCAACACCATAGCGTTTATTATTCCAAGATTAACTTAACGTTAGCTACTTGAGTGCAAAGTTGCATCAGGCCTAACGGAACGGTAAACAATATTCATCATCATCATTCCGTGTTGTGTTTACCTGTTCCCATTAGCTTAACTCAAATACAAAGTGAACTGTAAAGTTGTCAGATAATTACTTCAATGTACCTACACGTTAATTTACTTAGTGGGCATTGGGTGGGACCCACTGGGGGTAGGGAAAATAGTTGTAGTGGGTGTGTCAGTATTTGCTAGGTTTTTTTTTTCTCCAGACTTTTGTAGAAAGTGAAGATCTTTGCTCTGTTTTGTGTCCCTTTGTTTCCAGTTTTCTGAGACACTCAAGATGTTTCTTGCCAAAAGACTGATTGGAGGCATTCTGGATGTGGTCAGGTGAGCAATAACATTAGGCCTAATCAGCTGTGTACAGTATGGTGGCATAACATTCATTTCCATAGCTTAGATTTTACTGACCCATGTCACACTTGTGTTTCTACCTTCCAAACTGCTCTTAAATTTAAACATAAAACAGTGTGTAAAACCAGAGGCAGACTAATAGAAGTACTTTGGTTAAACTTGTTTTAGCGCCATTTCATAAAAATGTTTGCTTTACTTTCTTACAGCAACATTGACCCAGCCCAGTTTGTGCCCTCAGACCCTGTGAGTCATTACACATTTCCATACAGTGCCTCATATCACTGATCAGTGGTTATTAGCAAGCTATTACAGATGGTATAGAATAAGAAATCATAGTCTTGCATCAGCCAATCACACTTAAAGTAGGGGTGGGACAACATTAGCCAGGCGAACACTGCCTGCTGGCTCCGCTCATAAGTGAAACAATGTGAAAGCGGATGATCAAATAAGGCTAGGACAACATAGTCGGAACACTCAAATCTGCGTGTCATGCTGTATTAGCTGGAATGCATTGAAAGGAACTTGCCAAACATTTCAAAAAGATTCTTGACTATATGCAAATTTTTGCCTGGCAATATCTTTGAAAACTATCACTGGTTTACTTTTGGTGAGCAGACCTTTTGGTTGTGACATTATGTTACACACACTGCTTGATTGGCTCACAGAGGTCAGAGACTGTGGAAACCTCAGCCCACAGCCTATTGACCCCTTAATGAGAAATTGTGGAGCACTAGCCTAGCTAATACCTTAACCCTTTAATCATAGTGAATAAGAAATTGACAACAGAAAGATTGTGCCATGTTATAATACGTTTTCTTGTCTTCAGCCTCCAGTGCGTAGACCCCATGCGTATGCAGATCAGCATGAGAGTGATGAGGAGAGGCAGTTTCGCAAAGTGTTTCAGCAACTCGCTGGGGATGTAAGTACAAAAGTGCTGTTCAGTCATGCCCTTGACCCTGTGTTATGCTTCTCTGTGCAATTAGCTTTTGCACTGTAGTTCACCTTACTGTTGTAGCCTTCTCCTGCATAGTCAATTTCACACTATTATGTGTTCCGAGTTATGAATGCATTTCACAATGACCCTCCGAAAATGATCTTTCTTGTGATGTGACCCTGAAATGTTTCTGCTCCCGTCTAGGACATGGAGGTTAGCCCCACAGAACTGATGAACATCCTCAACAGAATCATTGGCAAACGTAATTCATCTTTCTGATCATGATGGAGCTTGCTTGGTGTGATTTGCAATGACTTGATTCAGTTGTGGGGAAATCAGATTTGAGTTTTGTGTTTTATGATCACAGATCAAGACTTGAAGACTGATGGCTTCAGCATAGAATCCTGCAGGAGCATGGTGGCTGTTATGGATGTATCCTACTTGGTCTGTGTGTGTGTTTGTGCGCGTGTGCTTGAGGAAGACAATAATCATTTATGAAGTGAGTGAATGGGTGTGATATAGAGATAATTTATTCCTCAACCACTTCATGTAGTTTGGCAATTAGTGACAACTTGATTTTAAAACTTTTAAAAGGATAATGGAAAGCTAGTGCAATATGTAGTGACATTATTATAGTTCAAGCTGCTTAACATTACTGACTGTACAATCATAGTATGGCAACATAGGAATGGAGAATTCTTCCTTGTTTCGTTGACATGTCTGTCATCCCATTTGAATGTCCTGTATGAGAGATTTGCATGTAAAAAGAGCGATACAGAGGACCTTAACACACCTGCAGAGCGACAGCACTGGCAAGCTGGGCTTTCACGAGTTCAAACACCTGTGGAACAACATCAAGAAATGGCAGGTGGGCTCCTCTAACTGCTCTCCATATCCTCGCTAGCCTCCTCAGTGTTGGCATTCAGTCCACAGTGTGTCAGCCATTTCCATTCCGTCAATACACTCTTCAGTATTAATGATATGCGCTATGTATGAGCCCCATGCTGCAGAGTGAGTTAATGCTTAGCTGAGCAGCTGCTCAGAAGGGGGGAATATAGCCAGTCCGACTCTGCCCGACTGTTTCGTCAGCCCGCACTGACGTCAGACTGACCTGGGGCCTGTGCGCATTAGCATCAGCATGTGAGCAGTAGCAGTGGAGGAGAGGATTGATGTGTCAGTCAAATAGACTCGAGAGCCGGCAAGGATCTAAGGAGAAGCATGAGCAAGTGCAAGCATGAGACGGGTAGCAATGAGTCATAAATGAAGTGCTTTTGATACTTATTGATCAACTTGCTGGGTGTGAGATTATAAAGAGAACAGAGTAAAGGAAATCTGTTGGTTTTAGGACTGTCAAGTTCCCAGCCTGCAATATAGAACCATGTAAAACTACCATATATGGTTGATATTCTAACACATTTGTACATTACTGAATAAGGTGTAATATGTGATTTGTGACACCATTGAACCATTTGTTAGATACTCATTTCACTGTCACTACACTGTAACAAAGACTCTCTGTTTTCTCCCTGTTTGGGTGTAGGGTGTGTACAAGCAGTATGATGCCGATGGCTCTGGGGTGATCGGTGCAGATGAGCTGCCAAATGCATTCAGAGCTGCAGGTAGGACAGGTTAAGCATGAGCCTCGGCATGCAGAATAATGACGCAACTTTCACAAGATGTATTTGCCAATGGTAAAAACCTGGAACTAATGTGTGCTTGGCTGAGAGAGTTGACACCTCTGTCACACGTCTCTTGGTTGAGATCGATGTGAGGTGGAGTTATTACCTTATGTCAATGCAAATGAACAACAAGCCTATGCTTGCAGTTGTCATGCTAAAGTTATATTAATAGTAAACACCTGGAACTGATGTGTATTTGATTAGGGCACCAGTCCTGGGTTGTGTGTAGAGGAGTAGGAAAGTTGATAGATCATAGATGGCTTAGAAAGTTGACACCTCTCACATTGTGGTGTGTCTTGTTAAACCAGCTAACCAGCATGAAACACACTACATACAGTACAAAAGTTTTATTTTTGATAGTTGAGTTATTACTTATGTCAAAGCAATTAACAGCAAGCTTATGTTTTTAGTTGTCATGCTAACGTTATATTGATAGTAATGTAATTAATCAAAAAGTACAAATGTGAATGGATACAGGAGTAGGTGTAATGCTGTATTTGTGCTTACTATCTTAAAACACAGGGTATACTATGCACTGTAAAACCAGCATTATTTGAGCAAAGTTATATTTCGATGCTGCTATAATGGATTCTTATTTAAAACACTGAACAGTGCATTGAGACATGGCATCTCAGAGAATGTACTGTAGCTCCATATTTCCTTTTAGGTAGAGGATACTGGTCTCTGGTGTCCCAGTGCTTCTGTCTTTAGAGGTTCCAAGTGTGTAATTGCTGCCCTTTTCCTCAGGTTTCCCTCTAAACGACCAGCTCTTTGAGATGATCATCCGCCGTTACAGTGATGAAAATGGAAACATGGACTTTGACAACTACATTGGATGCCTGGTGCGACTAGATGCCATGTGCCGTAAGTGGAATCTCTTGGGGTTTTTTGGTCTGTTGGCTCTTAATGTGAAAGGCTCCCTGCACCATGCTAGAAACAGTGTGGGGAACGGAGGGACTGCTGAAGTAGAACAGCTGAAGCACATGAACACAAGCACAAGTATCAGATTCAAGTGCGGACATTACAGCATTAAAAGCGGGCTGTTCACTGCCAGGCAGCCCAGCTACGGATATGTAGTGAAAGGCTGTACTTAGATGGACACAGTAGCCTTGATGAAGACTAATTTGGCTAGGGGATGAAAACTACTCAAGATTTTTGTATGAACAGCCCATGCAGTTTATAGTCTTGTGGACTCTTGATTCAGTTATAGTTTTGTACAAAGCGCTGCAAAAATGACACATGGTTATTGTACATGACAATGGATATTGTAATAATTAGTTTGTACTACAGTATGTGTAGGCAACCATGTAATTCTATAACAACATCTGTTGGAATTTATATGATCTTAAATTGTCCAAAGGCCTGTTCTGGTAGAGGAATGGTTTGGAGGTTGGTGAAAGTGGCAGGCCAAATAGTGTTGTGCTACTGTAGTGTTGAGTCATCAGGGCCGTAGCACCCACTACTGGGCCCTGTGCACAAGCAGTGCTGATGGAAACCCATGAATCAGTAGATGATCCCACTGCAGGGCTGGTACCAATACTATTGCCAAATACACTAGACTATTATAAGGGTTAATACCATCCTAGTTCCCTAACCATTAAAATGCAGTTGCATTAGGCATTAGGCTGAAGAGAACTTGAATATATTTAATATTTATAATATATTTTATCAAGTAGACTTCCCTATACTGCCTATCAATATAAACCCATGAGCCTATAGCTATTAGACTTTTAGCCTAATTATGCCCTGGGCTGTAGTTACTCAAATTGATATAATTCATTATTTGAATTTTTATTTCATTTTGAAATGAGTACTATTGCAATGGTGTGGTTGGCAAACAACAATTTATTTAGACTTAACTTCCAATTTCAGATGTAACCAAGGCAATACAGGCTGACATTCGTAGTGGTATTCAAGCTTTTTCATCGGATTGGTGGAATTCAACCTTTTCCCACAGGATTTAGTTTAGTTTGTAGGCTATTTACTTTCACAGTTGTGCTTACTTTTGTCAGTAGGTGCTTTCTTGGATAATGGCATTTTCAACTGCAAGGCTACAATGAGCACTGCTACTTCAACAGAATAGACCTCAGCAGTGACATTGTCAAAACATACTGTAATTGACATCCTGAAAAATTCTATTCCATGCTGAAAAAGTCTATGGAAACTAATATGTGGTTTTCCCCACTTAATGTTTGTGACCCTCGTCGCCTGTTACAAAAAAAACGACAATAACAATTGTCGATTTTTGCTAACCTTTACCTAATAATCTCTGTGCTGGCTTTGCATGTCATGGTCTCTCAAGAGGACTGCATAACAACAATAAGTTTGTATGAATCAAATAACAACACTGACACTGATGCAATAACAATCTTAGCAACTTATCACAAGTGCAATTTTAAGGTATGTAACGATTGTTTGGTGCAAATATGAACTGTAAAACTTCACTATTGCCATGAAACCCTAGCAAGAGACTGAGACATGCAAAGCCAGCACAGATACTAGGAGCATACTTCCTGCAAAGCACTGGAAGGCACAGCATCTATCCTGAATTTCTAGTATTGGGACAGAGGTTCAGTGTGAATTGCTGACTGACCTTATAGACAATTTGGGTTCAATAACCCTTATTATGGTTGTTAGTGTGAAAGTCAGACCAATTCATTCCACTCATTCTTCCTGTATCTCACAGGTGCCTTCAAAACCCTTGACAAGGACAACAATGGCACTATCAAAGTCAATGTACAAGAGGTAAGTGCATAGATTCAAGATTCAAGAAAGTCTTTATTGCATCTCATTATAGTTGTAGACTATATGAGAGTAAAATTCTTGTGTTTTTGCTCCTCAAGAAAATAAATAAATAAAAAAATGTGATGAGTGTAAAAGAAAGCATAGCCCCTTCACCGTAAAACGGCAAGCTAATTCTAATATTGTACAATGAACTACGCCCTTTGCAATCTAACGCAATTAGAATTCCTTTCACAAGGATGATTTTTTTTAATTCATCTTTTTTAACGTATCTTTTACCACTACATACGGAAATATTATTTTTGTCATGTAGTTAAGTATCCCACTTATCATGTATTTAAGTATCCCCTCTCTCTCTCTCCCCAGTGGCTCCAGCTGACTATGTACTCCTGAAGTACAGAAGACGCCAATACAGAAATGTCTTCTTTGCACTGCACAGCCTCCGACTCCAATCCACATTCTCAAGGCTGCTTCAGCTCAAAATGTTGTTGGCCTGACAGCTCTGTGGCTCTGCTGCAATCACCTGCATGTTGTTTTCCCTCTCCCTCCCTCCCTCCAGACTTTGTTTTCAGTATGTGCTTTTACGCACTTTGTCTTTGTTGGTTTGCTTTATGTGCAATGCTGTAGCTAGATAGCAGTGGACCATTAGGGCCTCAAGGTAGCTGTACTACTCCGAGAAGCTATCTGTTAACAAGTTCCATCTGATGGGATTCTACAGCACAGTAACGTGCCACATACACAATTCTGTTTACAGACACACGCCCTCAAATGCGCACACACATAGGCACACATACACACACACATGCACATTCACTGAAGTACAGTCAAAGTGCCATTGCTGCATGGAGCCAGTAGGTGTCGATGGAACAGCCATACAAGAATGTGGTAACATTTGCCATAGGGCACAGAATTCACTCACTGTTGTTCATGCTCATATTTTATACTAAATAAAACTTATTCGTGAGAGTGTAACCAGCCACTTCAGTCTTCAGTCTGTCAATATCTGCCTATCTACTTGATTTTTTGTTTTATCAATGTTACTGAATGTATTTACCCACCACAGTATTAAATAGTAGCTAGAAATATTTATATTGATTTTGATACATCTCTGGTGTTATTTTTTTAATCTGTGGAAGGTGTGTTAAAATTAGCTTTGACATGAATCTAAGAAGTTTGAAAAAAAAATCTGAAAAGAAAGGCTGAAAGAAGAGAGCTGTGTCATAGCTACCTCTGAGAAGTTAGGTGATGGGAGATGGCGAACAGCGCCTTATCTCAAACGTAGTGGCCTCTGACGGTACTACATCGTCATTCAGCAACATGGACGTAGGAAAGGCACACGGAGTCTGCGCAACGTTGCTACACCCGACTGTACGAAGTTTCTGGATTTACGTCCGCAATACGAGGAATACAAAAAGCTGCGAATTGAAGGTATATGCACGGTGTTTCACGGTCATTTTCATCACTTTACAATGTTTTTGAAGTTAGAGAAATGTTTCCTGGCTTAATGAGGAGTGTACATAGACATGTGTTCTGGGTTTAATGGGGGTGTTTAGGAAGGTAGCTAGTGGCTAGCTAACGTTTGCTTTGTGCCATTCTGCCAAAACTAGGGCAACGAGGAAGAGAGCAAACATTAAAGATGAGCATTAACATGTTCGGACAATTGATTATTTGTTCCGGGTTTCAGTCATGTAGGTGCATTCGTCGCTCAAGCACGAATGCTCAAGCACTAACTAGCTATGTTAACATGAATTGTTCTTTAATGGAGAGCTAACGTTAACATTAATGTTGGCTAAGGTACCTAGCTATCCATTACCGTAATGGAAATCCAGCAGCTATGATTCTCAGTCAACGACTCGCTGACTTGAGGCATACAGCCAACAATGGCATAGAAGGTAGACTTAACTGCACATGGCCATGGTAAGTTGTGCATCGAAATGACTTGGTCCATAGGCGAGTGCATGCTAACGTTACCATGCATTCAAGGCAAGATGAATATCAAATTTGTATTTGGTAAACTAACCTTAGCATTAGCCCTGTAAAAACCAACCACAACTTCATCCGACATCATCTTGGAATCAAAATATAAGTTAGGATTACCATACGTTGCGAAGAGGTAGCGGTAGCTCGCAAGTTTTAGAAAGAACCCATCTTTGATGAAGTGGGCGTGCACATCTCAGTTGTATCATACAGTTTACCAAATAACGTCAGCTCCGTGATGAAACAGGAATTCACAAATTTTACTATTACTTTGTTGTGAAACTTTGAATTAGTAGGCCTACAAATGTGCAATTGGCAGAACTTCATCTGTCTGTCAGTATCTTCTTCTACATGCCTCTACACCATCTCTGCGTGTGTAGTAACGTTAGCTGTATTTAAACCATCACCACTGTTTTGTACTCTCAAGTAAGTTGTCTTGCAAATAGTCATGTAATATAAGTAATATAGACTTGTCTTTAAGTTTTAAACTGCCACTTGTATTGTTGTGACCACACAGGAGCTCTCCATAGGGCTGTGCCAATTTGATGGGGGAGGATGACGTCCTCTACATCACCTCCAGTGTATTTAGACAAAGATGGTGTGCCCGTGCGCTTCAAGAAGAGGAAAGCTCGCTTCACCTTCAGTGAAGTGCACATCCTCTTGGATGAGGTCCGCAAGAACCGCCACATTGTTGTAGGTGGGTACTCCCTCAGAGACTTTTATTTTCTGAATATTCTGTCATATTAAAGATAAAAGTTATCCTCAAACACTAGAAATATTGTGATGAGTGGAGTGAGCCTTTGGAATGCTCTTACGTACAGTAACAATATTTTCCATACGGTGTTATGTATGTTATTGTTTGCATGTTTGCAATTCAACTCCCCTGTCTGTGGAGAAATGAAGGTGCGATGTGACAGTTTAAACCCATCATTTCCTCAGGGAAGTTCAACTATGGCGTGCCATCAACGGTGAAGAAGCGCACCTGGGCCGAGATCACCGCTCGCATCAATGAGATTGGGGAGTGTGAACGTGAGGTCGGGGAGGTCATCAAGAAGTGGTCGGACATGAAGTGCGACACCAAGCGGAAAGTGTCGGCCGTCCGCTCGGGGCTAAAGGGATGCCCGCCCAGTCGCTTCCTACGAGAGTTCACGCCCACTGAGAATATCATCCGGAAGATTCTGGAGCTGGACGGCCAGCAGGGAGGCCAGCGGCCCAGCAGCAGTCGCAACGGCACGAGCACCAGACGCAGCGCGGCCATGGCCCCGGTGGAGGATGAGGACGGAGGGGGGGAGGAGGATGACGACATGGACATGGACCTGGGGGGCATGGGCTCCTTTAACAGCTCACCTGAGGCAGGGGACGGGGACAGAGCAGCGCGCTCAGGACCCATGGACTCCCCCACTAGAGTACCGCCCCCACTGTCTGCCTTCCAATCGGTGCCTTCCACCTCGGCCTCAGGCCTGAAAGACGAGAGCGCTGAAGGGGATTCTCTGTTTGATAGCTCTGGTGAGTGCAGCTCTTTGACTGTGGCCATTTCTCTCCTTCTCTTCACTGAGGCCAGACCCACTGGCATTCTCTCTCTCCTCTCTTCTCTCTCCTCCCCTCTTTAACTCTCTCTCTCTTTCTTCTCTTCTCTCCTCTCTCCTCTCCTCTCTCACTGTGTGTGTTGAGGCTTTAGTAGTGATTAGTGGCAAAGGCTCCAAACATCTCTAATATGCCTCTGTTCATCCATAAAACACACGACTCTTTCAGAACTCTCTGACAGAACTGCCAGATATTTGCTACCTTTTAAGTAAGCCATTGGGATCAGTTTGGCAAGACCATTCATCACACCATCACAGCCATGTTACTGACTACACAGATACCGTTGGGGAAAGTCATTTTTTACATAAGCTGTGAACTTGGCAAATGTCAATACCTCTGGATACCTGATGGAAATGTAGGCATACTGATAACTGAAGAAAATAAAATGAATTGGTTTCAGTAGACTTGGTGCGATTTTATAGAACGCTGTGTTGCTTGTGGCAGTACATGGTTGGATAATACGATAAATAATATGATGCCATGCCTTGACCTATTCTATATTCCACATTTCAGGGGATTTGTCTGAATACCCGTTTGAAATGAGTTTTGACATTCCTTTTACAGAAGGTGAGCAGTGCAAGCTTTTGAGTATGTGTGCTGGTACATTGACACTGGGCTGATAGTAACACTTTATTGTAAGCTTTTATTATCTGTAATCTACATCCCATCTCACCTCCTGTCTTGTGCCTGTCCTTCCCCACACAGACAGTGACCAGCTGGCAGAGCTGGATGAGGAGCAGGTCAACAACTCACGGCTGTCCACCTCAACCCCCAACCCCACCGCCAACAACAGCAACACTAGCACTAGTATGGGGGCCACGCAGTGCTCCGACACGTCTCTCCCTGGACCCTCTTCTCAGGCTCCCGAAGCCTCCGCCCCCTCCCCCCGCGTGCGGCCCCTGGAGCAGGACGGTGGCAGCGGGGGCGTGAGTGGGGGCGTGAGCGCCAGCGACGCGGCAGTGAGCCAGGCGGCGGCCATGAGCGTGCAGGAGCAGCACATGAGCAACGC
Source organism: Sardinella longiceps (assembly GCA_027497455.2). Lineage (NCBI taxonomy): Eukaryota > Metazoa > Chordata > Actinopteri > Clupeiformes > Clupeidae > Sardinella > Sardinella longiceps. The sequence goes on from JAODXP020000020.1 coordinate 31,545,319, forward strand.
GCTGCTGGAGACGGTGTCTCGCTCGCTGGAGCTGCTGGCTGAGTCGGTGCAGCAGCTGGCCGAGACGCAGCAGGAGTTCATGAGCGAGTCGCTGCGGATACAGCGAGACACTGTGCAGGTGCTGCGCGACTTCGCCAGCGGTGCCATGACCATCATGCACGACAAGCTCAACGGCCGGCCCGCACTCTAGCCACGCCCGCCACGCCAGCCAAACTTTGCATGAGCCTCTGGCTTCATGGACCAATACACTGCCTCTGCCCAGACAGACAGTGGCCAATGCTAAACACACAGCAGCACCCTGGAACTGCTCTCATGGACAATGACAACCGCCTCAGTAAAGCTGTGATCATCCTCTCACTCCAGCAACAAGTTTGGTTGTTAGTGGATTGTAAAGATGGCAGCCTGGGGCATGAAAGGTGCGTAATCAGGCAGACAGAGTGGAGTCCAGTGCACAGCAGCCTTGAGCGCAGCAGAGTGAACTAAAGTGACCCTATGGACTGCTAACATGTTCCCAGGACTGCTCTCAGCGCTGCTACTGGCTGGTGCCATGGAAGGCTGCCACTGTGGCTGTGAGGCATGATCAGCTTCAAGTGGTGGGGCAGGCCTCCAGACTGACCTGACATTGACACTGGTCACCACAGTGGACGTTAGGGTCTAGAAAGCCTTGTTTGTAGTGTTTTACCTCAGAGTTAAGGTCAATGGCTGATTGTGCAGACTGGGATTGGAAATCGGTCGACATGTTTGCCACCCAAGCACCTTTCTGCTCCGAGTCTAAGAGTGTTGTCCCTCTTCGACTGATGAGGGTCTTGAGTCATTTACAAGATTCAGTTGAATTCCATGGTACTGTACCTTTCTGTTATGCCATGAGCTCTATAGTTGTTGTTTTTTTATTGTGCTATCCTTTTTTTCTTTTTTTCCTTACCCTGAACTGATTTTATAACGCAAGCACATATTTTTGTTTTGTTTTGTTTTTTTCAGTAATTTGTTTTTTTTTATTTGTGACATTAAATTCTCATCAAGGTCAACAATATTCTGCTGTGGTTTAAATGGCACTTCCATTATTCAACTGGCAGTTCACAACTAGAGGGGTAGTTTAAACTGAACTGTTTAAAACTGAGAGTTTCTTCTCCAAATGACATTCACAGGATTTGTGTATGCGATCACACCATTCACAAGATCACACGTTTGTAAACAGTAATTGTGCTGGTTGGTAATTTCCCATCCTGAAAGCCCCAGAAGCTGCGTGGAATGTAAGAGGTGTTGAGTTGGCCTCTGTCTGCACACTGGAGTCTCCTCTGTAAGCACGTCTGAAGGGCAGCAACGCTTGCTGGGAATGGGGAAATTGCAATGAGACTCTTATTTTGTCATTGTTTTGGAACAAGAAAAGCATCCTCTCATCTTGTGAAAGAAGTGTAAGAGGTTTCCTCTTTGGGTTTGTGAGTGTGTGTGTGTGTGTGTGTGTGTGTGTGTGTGTGTGTGTGTGTTTTTTACTGACTGTTGTCTTTAATTATGATTTCCATATGTTGTAGGATCAGAGTGTCAAATGGAACATAAAGAACCATGAACATCAGTTGTTTTTCTCTGTTCATTTCTTTTGTAATCAGTAGTGCTTCAGACACACTTGCCTTCCATCAGAAGCGTCTGGATTTCTAGGCTGCCGTTGAGTACGGTAGCTAAATGACTAATTGTTGAGGTATAGGAATTGTTCTGATTCACATTACAGATTTGTTTGTGTCATACAGATGAAAGATTTGCACACTGCCTTAAAGTGACTCAACTTTTAATAAAGAAGCCTCTTGATTAAAAGTTGAGTCATTTTAAAGCAGTGTGCAAATCTTTTTTCTCACTAGTTTGTTCTTTTGATTTAGCACCTGTCAAAAGACTTTTGGATGTGCCCACACAACAACTCACTTTGTACCATACAGACACATACTGGCACTGATCCAGTAACTGACTATTGTAGATCACAGCAGGCCATACATGTGAGGCTGTGAGGTGCTCTATGCTGAGTGTGCTCTCCACTTGAGCTGGAGGGAATTGAACTTCTAGGTCAGTGTTGGATTGCCAGTCTTTGGTCACTGCTATCCTTGGCTAGTGGCTATCAGAGGGCTGCTATTTCACATAGGTCACTGGTGCACCATTAGTATGGAATACCACTGCATGAATGCTCTATCAGGAACATCAAATTGTGGTGCAAAAATCAGTGTATATTTATTATTGGAATGGTTTCTTCTGAAACTGATTCTAGTCAGTATGGTTTTATTTGTTTATATCGCCCCCTAGTGGTGGTTGCTACACTTGCAAATCACAGCTCTTGTGTTTTTAGTCAGAGTGGACCATCAAAGGTGCAATATGAGCTCCTGCGCGGTTTTCAGAGCGTTTTCATTTTTATCTCAAATCGCAGGCATCTCCCCTTGATTCGCTTCTCTTGCCTCTTGGCAGCCCTATTCTGTGGAGTCTAATGAAGTGTCTTCTAATGAATTCTATTTTCTGGATTATTGGCCTTAAAATGCATATTGAAATATTGTGCCAGAGAGACCAGATAATAATAAGATACTCAATTTCCAAAAAAAAAACCCCACACGTTTGTATATTTTATAATAATGTAGCCTACAAAAGGAAAATTCATACCTTTGTCCCTGACTTTAATGTTATATACAGTACAGTAATCTGTACAAGCACAGTATAATATACATATATATTTTACACTAGAAAATGTGATAAAATGTGGTGGTTAAAATATAAGACTGACTGACTTACACAACGCCTGTGTGAAAGAAGTGAGAAGAACAGGACAGACTATTACAACAAGCACTAGCAGGGAAGCACTTTCTTTAAAGGGATCAGTTTGCATGTACATAGTGGGAGATAGTCACAGAAATGAAAATGCTGCTTTACAAGAGATAACATTCATTACAGGTATGGTGCTCAGGATATAATTAACCGTCTGACCTTACATTAATTGGTTGTTACTATAAGCATCCAACACAGAACTATGCATCCTATTGTAACATGCACTAAAACATTCAAAATTAAATTGGAGCTCAGAAAAAAATATGACTGGGTTCATGTCAGTGCGTCATGTGCTGTTAGATACTGATCATCTAAAAACTGTCTCGTCTCTCGGCTATGAGTGACAGCCTTTTCAATTCCAGGCTGTGAGGATTTGGAACTAATTTCTTGGATCAATCATCCTAGAAACAGTCATGTTGTTGGGAGTGCTGGCCACATATTATGCACACACTGTTCCTGTGGCATATCACTATAGCAACCAGCAAAACTAATGCCTGAGCAAAACGAATGCGTTTTTAACCAAGAGAGAGGACAATGGCACTCGCCTGCCTGTTTATACAACCTATTTAACGCCTATTCGTCTCTGTACCACCCATTCCACACTCAACGTGTCGTTTCGTCTCTGTGTGGGTGTTTTGGAGATGCAAACAAATGTGAGCATGCTGGCCTTATTCCAAGCGTAAATTAGCCTCTGCTGTACCCCACTGGGCTGCTCTATGGAGTGGCCTGATGATGGACAAATACATGCACCTTCCTCTAAGAATGGAGGGGTGTTGGATGTGCACTTTAAATAAGATCTCAGCATCTCTCTTCTGGAAAGGCTTTCAAGTATTGATCATCATCTCACTAATGCATTAATCCTTAAAATGCATGGAGTGTGTGTGTGTGTGTGTGTGTGTGTGTGTGTGTGTGTGTGTGTGTGTGTGTGTGTGTGTGTGTGTGTGTGTGTGTGTGTGTGTGTGTGAGCGAGCAAAGGCTGAGCTAAATGTATATTTGTGTTTTGAGCTCGTGAGGGGGTAAGCTGATATTTTATTGCGCTGCTGCATGCTGCATTGATTGCTGGAGTGCAGGCAGGCGGTGCATGGGCCAGAATAAATGTCCCGTCCAGAGCCACCATGGCCATGCTCTGCTCCGCTCCGCTCCGCTCCACCTGGGCTCAGCTCCAGGTATTATCTCCATGCACTCCCCTCTTCCTGCTGAATCAGCTGACCTGCCCCTGCTTGGGTGTCTCTAGGAGGCAGCAGCACTCAAACCCAGGGGGGTGGTGGGGGAGAGACCAGAGGAGACGGCCATCTCTCTCACTGCACCATAAATCCTTTACACTCAGCAACTAATTGAATTGGCCAGGCTTTAAGGATCTCTCTCTCTCTCTCTCTCTCTCTCTCTCTCTCTCTCTCTCTCTCTCTCTCTCTCTCTCTCTCCTGCGTTCTCCTCTCCCCTCCCCATGTCTTCACACTCCACAGCCTCATCATTAATCACGGGCGTTTTAAAGGGGCTCTGTAGCCCTGTCGGAGTTCAAGAGCATTTCCACTGATGCCTGAGTCAAGTGTTGGTTTCAGCTACATTTGTTGCTAGGCAGGTGTGTCCCTGTGTGTGTGTGTGTGTGTGTGTGTGTGTGTGTGTGTGTGTGTGTGTGTGTGTGTGTGCACCTGTGTGTGCCATTTCTGGCACCCCAAAACTCTTTGTATTTTCAGTCTCCATCAGGACTATAATTACTCCTTCCAAGAAAAGAATATTTACCCCTGCTCTCTCTCTCTCTCTCTCTCTCTCTCTCTCTCTCTCTCTCTCTCTCTCTCTCTCTCTCTCTCTCTCTCTCTCTCTCTCTCTGTCTATCTATCTCTCTCTTCATCACACTCATCCTCTCTTCAGTTCTTTGTTCCTCTCCTCTCAAATTGTCACTCTGTCTATCTGCCTCCCACACACACACACACACACACACACACACACACACACACACCTATCCTGTCTCTCCTTCCCCTGGGGGAGGGCGGGTGTTTGGGATGCAGTGAAGGGTGCTCTGCCCTTTCTCTTGGGCAGGATAAAAACAGCGAGAGGCTGAGCCAGCTGCTGATGGAGAGAGTGAGAGAGGAAGAGAGAGAGGGAGAGAGAGAGGAAGAGGACTCATTCTCTGCCCCCCTGACTGGAGGGTACTGAGGGGAAGAGGGGGAAGAGGAGAGAGAGAGAGAGAGAGAGAGAGAGAGAGAGAGAGAGAGAGAGAGAGAGAGAGAGAGGAAGATGGAGAATTTGAAGGCAGGAGAGGGGAGGCCATATCCAGTGGGAGACTGCAATAGCTGCTGGCAGGGCTGCAATGAAGGCTTTAAGTCCTATGCTGTTTACATCAGTCAACAGATGCTGTTTCTTTGAAGCTGTTCCCCCGGCACACACACACACACACACACACACACACACACACACACACACACACACACACACACACACACACACACACACACACACACACATCTGTGTGTCTACATGCTTGCTTTACTATTCTGCATTACTAATTTTGTTGTCGCTTATCTCTCTCTCTTACACACAGATACACACACACACACACACACACACACACACACACACACACACACACACACACACACACACACACACACACACACATCCAAGGCATCATTTCCATACTGCATCTCCTCGCGGCTCCCTGTTCCAGCTTGAGAGATGGATGGAGTCTGAGAGCGAGAGGCATGAAAGGGGAGATAGCCAGTCACAGTCATGCGCTGGCTCTGAGTCGGCACCCAATCTCAGTGCTGTGCTGCACTGGCTGAGCTCAGGGAGAAAGAGGGGGGCAGAGATAGAGGGGAATTAAGCCAGATAAGAAGACTGGGACAGAATAGCAGGAGATAGATGTGTGTGTGTGTGTGTGTGTGTGTGTGTGTGTGTGTGTGTGTGTGTGTGTGTGTGTGTGTGTGTGTGAGAGAGAGAGAGAGAGAGAGAGAGAGTTGCAGTTGGATGACCCCCCCATCCCCAGCAGCACATGCACACACTCCCCACCCCCTTCTGTGGTGTGTGTGTGTGTGTGTGTGTGTGTGTGTGTGTGTGTGTGTGTGTGTGTGCTGCAGTCCCACAGAGAGGCGCTTTGCTTTCCTCACATCCATCGCTCTCCCCAGCAGCAGACGATCGGGAGAGAAGAAAAGAGACAGAGGAGCGCACACAGCACAGAGAGAGAGAGAGAGAGAGAGAGAGAGAGAGAGAGAGAAAGAGAGGGAGGGATGCAGAGAGGGATGGAGGGAGAGGGCTAACGCTAGATGGGAAGAGAGAGGAAGAAAGAGCTGCTGTGGGAGGGAACAATTACACAGTCAGGGAGAAAAACAAGCGAGAGGATGAGAGAGTGAGGCAAAAGAACGAGGAAGGAGAAGAGATAAACAGACTGAATGAGGAAGTGTGTGTGTGTTTGTGCGTGTGTGTGTATTTCTTTGTAAGTACCTCCATTTTGCTTAAGGTGATTTGTTAGCTGATTTTGTTGTGTGTGAGTTTGCTTATTTATTTCTATTTGTTTGTTGACCTTTTTGAGAGTCTTAGTGATTTACACAGAGAAACTTTTCAGCTTCATGCCTTAGTATGGACACGGCTGCTTTCGGCTTTCAGGGGAAATGATATCTGTGGTCTTTTCATTTGAGGTGTTTTCATTTTGTGGTAGTGAGGTTGTGGAAAGAGGCTTGTGTTTATTTATTTGGAATACAGTAGCATAGGGCTCTTGAGGCTCAGATTTACTCACGGTCATGTTCATGTTTTCTTTGGCGCGCTACTGTTGGTGTTTTGCTTTGTGGCTGTATGTGTCTGTGTCTGCGTCTGTGTTTGTTGGTGCTGTCCAGGCGTCTGGCTCCTCAGGGTCCACGTGCTCTCTGTTTTGGTAGCGGGTCCTGTCAGTGTTGTTGATTCCTGATGCAGTACGTCTCAGTCACAACTCATCAATGCACGTGTGGAGGAGGCAGGCAGACAGACAGAGACAGATACAGCCATCAATCACTGCTGGCAAGTTGGCGCACATATTACATGCACACTCAGATGCTCTTGAAGGAAGTAAGATCTCATATTTTCTGCACTTCTGTTTTTTAATCCAAGCTATGTGAGCGTCTGTGGGTTGTGCACTCCCCCATACCGCATGTAACCTGAGAACTTAGTAGATTTCACATTCCTCTCCTGTCTGTGACAGCATGGCCGCATTAACCTCTGTGGCTCTCCGGCTGCTGCTGTCATCCTGCCTGGGATCACTCCAGGTGAGCTAGGACCCTTACTTTTCCAGGTCCCTCAGCCCTGAGCTAGGAGCCTTGTTTTTTCAAGTTGAATCATGCCATTCTGTTGCTCTCTGCTGGTGACCTTGGAGACTCAATGACCTAGCAAGATTTATTGACAGCGTTGTGGAGTTAAGTGCAGATAAGGTGTGTTAAAGGAGTCAGTGGTGTGTGAAATTGCCAGTGAGAGTGTAAGGTAAAAGAGAGAGAGAGAGAGAGACACAGAAAGAGGGGAAGGAAGGACAGAAAGAGTCCAGAGGAAAAGAGAGACAGAAGTGGAGTAGGAAGTCATAAATCAGCAATAGAAGCGTCGGAAGAAGAAGTGGACACAGACTAACTCAGGGAGAGTCAGGAGAGGCTCCTGAGGGACGTGGAGGTGATGATGTGTCCGGCAGTGTCCTGTTTCCCCCTGCTGAGGGAGCTGCCCCACTGGCCCTGCCTGCTGAGCTGGACTCAGTGTCACACCGGAGAGCCTTGGACAAGGACCAGCACTCAGGTCACTGAGGTCACGCCACCTGTCTGCCCAGATAAAGCACCATCCTGGAGGAAGGTGAGTTGAGTTACCTGCTTACCTGCTTGTATAGTATAACTCTAGCTCTGTCTCTTGCTGCACCAGTGCAGAGCCTTGGTATGCAGTGGACACTAGTGACAAATTGATACTGTATGATGATGTATGCATGATTGTATTTATTTTGTTTAACCATTTAGAATGATTGTTCATTTCATTCAACATCTTAGAAATATGGTCTTGGTTTATACATAGTCATAATCTATAAATAGTGGTCCTGACCTCGAACACCACAATAGATTTTTACAAGCCATACCAGGAGCAGACCATTGATTGAGATGGTTAGGGGTCACTGTACGTATTTGAGGGTCAATTATATTTTAATCAGTTCTTGTAGTCTCAGTTGTCTGTCTTAGTTTAGCACTAAGTCCTCAAATCAGTGAAATGGTTCAGAACAAGGAACTGGACGACTGCGAGGCTGAATAAATTGTGTGGGTTCACTTTCCCCGCCATCCAATCTCCAGTAACTTAATTAGGAGAGCCTTTTCCTTGCTCCACTCCAGCAGGAGAAGAATGGAAGAAAAAAAAAACTTTTGGCTGGATGGTATTGATTAGAGGGGCAGTGATGGAGAGCCGTGCTGCTGGTTAATGTCTGCATGGCCATTGGCTGCGGCCTGGCGGGTGGTTGCTTGGAGCCAGAGTCCGCGGGGCTCCTCGCTGATCCATCTGATGTTCCATCGCTGAGTCACATGATCGGACAAACTCACACAACCTTTCCTGGAACCCTGCCTTCCCAAGGCCAGAGGTGATGTCATGGATAAGTGCAAACGCTGCCAGGAACTCCATGGAGAGGGAGGACTTCATTTACTGTAGCAGGTGTCAAAGTCACACAATATGGAGGCCCATGGTTTAACAGAGTAACTTCTAAACCTGGCTGCAGTATTTGTCTTTAAGAACATCAATGAGGTGTTTGCGTTTATTACATTTGATTCTAGGGACCTACCATGGGTTATGTCTGTAGAGTAGTCTCCATAGTGCTTGCTTTGCATTGTATTTCCCACTGCTATGAGATACATAAGACATCTTATCATCATCAGTCAATGATAATTATGTCACTTACTTAGTGGCACTCCTACCTGGGGAAGCCACTGTGTCTGTCTGCCTATATCTGTCTCCTGCTCTCCCCCGGTCCTGAGGGCAGGCCTGATGCCATGGAGTCTGAGCCGTGAGCTCGTCTCTGGGGAGAGGGGCTGAGCTGAGCTGCCTCTTAATCCAATGTGCGGCTCGTTAAGGTGGGGAAGGCAGTGGGGAGAAGTCCGCTAATGTATATAGAACCCTTACAATGCCATGATCATGCAATTAGGAGAGCTTTATTGAATTGGAGACAGGCTTTGTACGGGTGGTGGTGTGCTTGCTTTTTTTTTTTTTTTTTTAATCCACAGTGCTCTTGGGGAAGGGGAAAAAATCTAGCGTGTTTTAATTATTGAATGCAGTGAACTTTCAAGGTAAAAATAAATGGGGCTAGTGTTCTTTTCTGAGCTTTGATTTCAAGGCCAATAATTAGACATTCTAACATTAAATGTTCCATTTGTAATGCACTGTGAACATGAATGAACATCAGTAAAAAAAACATCATCTCATTCAAATTCATGTCTCATCTACTATACTCTCACGCCCCAGTTTTTTCCTGTGCATAACCCCCCCCCCCCCCACACACACACACACACTCACTACCAGATCAAGATACATATTTTCTCTTTGGTTTTCACTTTATTTGTTCCATTTTGCATAAAAACGCAGATGGAAATAACATTCATGGGCATGTTTGACCCACAGGTGATCTCATCATCACCAAATCTACTGGCGATGTTGTGCCACTTAAAATGCAGGAGTGTGTAAATAATTAAGCAGGCGCTGGGCGGGTGGGTGGATGGGTGGGTGGGAGTCTGCTTGAGCGTGGCCCCAAGGCTGCCTGCCACAGTCTCCCAGCCCACTGCACAGCACAGCACAGCACTGCCTCTCCAGCTGAATACATTTAGCTCCTCTCTTCTCTTCTTTTCTCCAACGCAATCAGCTGCAAGCTAGACAGGGTGCCTATGAGGAAGGCATTTAATTTAACCACGCACAACATTGCATCAAATCCCAATTTATATTCTCTTAACCTCTACTGGTTACGTGAGATTCTCAGTATTGGAAATGGTTTCTTATCAAGTTTTAGGAGTACAGTAACACTGTTGAAGAAGCAGTGAAGAAATTACTTTTCCCAATTTTCCTGTCTACCTTCCTTATGCTGATTCCTGGTGCTGTTAAATATTTACATTCCATTTGGCATTGGAATATTGGCTGCACTACTCACAGATATTTGTGTAGTGTACTCACTGGCAAACCTTACAGCAAGAATACTATTAAGGCTACACAAAATCTAATCCTTTCATCTGAAATAATTAAATCTCCTAAATACCATTTATGGATGAAATGGCCAGCCATTCAAATTGATAATTCTGTGTGTGTGTGTGTGTGTGTGTGTGTGTGTGTGTGTGTGTGTGTGTGTGTGTGTGTGTATAAAATCTTCTTCAAAGTAAGAATAGCATGTAATTTGGCGTTGGGAAGTCTGCAGGTAAAGCTGTATCTTAGCATTCATGTCCCGGAGTCAGGATCAGGACCTCTCCTTCATTAGCCATCCTGCTGATGCCGGAGCTCTAGTCTTTATTCCCTCAATGGATTCCTTAGGAAATAATCCCCTTAAAGCCACTTTTAGCTTGGGCTGCTCCATACTCACCTGCAGCAGGCTACTCTCCTCTGCTCATCTCATGTCTGCAGCCTCGCCTGTCTGCACCTCAGGCTTCTGCAAATATCAACACTGCTATTAACTTAGTCTGATTTCAAATCACTGTGAATTATGTGGTTTGTCTTTCAACTGATATCTGTGTCAAAAGGGTCGTCTTATTTCAATGGGTTTGAATTCTTCTCCCACAGACTGAAAATCCACTCTGCACAGAGGAAATTAACTGACAATACCAATATGTACAATTTGACTATTGTTTTATAAGATTGTTTTAAAAACTCTCTTGATTCAGTAGTTTTCTTTTATAATAGACTGTATACAGTCAAGTCATTTGAATGTGATTGTTTATAGATTGAAATCCCGTACTGAGAGGCACACATGCAGCTATACTATGTATTGCTGTTGTTTGGTAAATATTGTCTTTCATTTAGAGCTGCTCCTACTGTACTTGTGTGCACCTGCAGTGTGCTGTAGAAACGCTGGCTAGGTCCAAACTGTGTTGTGAGTGTACTGTACTCATCAGAGTGACCTTCACTGGGACTGCCCTCGCTCGCTCGCTCGCCTCGCCGCCGGATAATCAAGGAGAGAGCTCAGCTCCACGGTGCAGCCACGCAATTCATCTTCAAATGATTGGCCCCGCTACAAAGCAGCCTACAAACCAACACCCACACACACACACAGAGTACATGCATGCACACAGGCACGAGCACACACACTCATACATCACACACCTGCATAGCCTAAGTAAGAAGCAGGCTTGGAGCAGCTGGTGTCTGGTGACCTGGAACAGGCATGTTAGATGTATGGAGCTGTGTGGAGCTGTGGCTATATGTGAAGCATGATGATGAGTGACTCCCCTCTGCTCTTTTGACTAATGTCTCTTTCTTATCTTGTCCTCCTACTCTTCCAATCTCATTCCATCTGACATTCTTCACACTCCCCCTCCCTCACGCTCCCCCCTCATCTTCCATCTGTCTTTGTTCCTGCCCTTTTTTCTCTCTTTCATTCATCCCTTACTCCTACACACCTCCGCCCACGCCCTTCCATCTCGGCCTTTATGCTTGCCCCACTTTCTGCTACATTTTCATTTACATCCTTTCCCCCCTGCTTGCTTTCTGGCTCTTCTACCCAACATTTAAAATGCCCATCCTCTTTTTATTTTCCCCTGGCATCCCTTCTTCCCACTCTTCCTCCACCCTCCCTTCATCCCTCCATCCCCCCTTCATCTCCATCTCTCTATCAGTCTGCAGGGGTCGGCAGCCTCCAGTCCCCACACCACACAGAGCCGGTAAACACAGAGCAGAAGGAGGGATCAGAACCCCAGTCTTGCTCTTGCCCCTGCAGCTCATCCTGCCAATGGAAAGGAATTCTGGGAAGTGTAGTTCCTCACCTGATTCAGGCCCACCAGCCCCTCACCAGTCAGGATGGAGAGGAGGCCATCTTCCTCATTAGCAATATCAACATGCCAGAGCAGCTGGACTGGGTGATGCTGCAGTGCTGTTTCAAACAGAGCTTTGTGTTGGTGGTGAGGAAGGAGGCGGTGCTAGCTGGCAGCCCCACGTCCTTCTTTGCTGCGGTGCTATTGGTTGGGCTGAGCGAGGAGGCCGAGGGCTTCGTCTACCGTCTGGAGCTCAGAGGGAGTCGGCGACGCCTCATGTGGGAGGCCACACCGCGCCTCATCCAGCACGGCCTGGTCAGCTCCGACTGCATGGTGTTTGACTCGGCCGTGGCCAACCTCTTCGCAGACTCAGGGACTCTGGGCTTTCACGTCTCCATCTCCAGGTCTGGCTCTGTCACTGACTCCGCCTCTCCAGCTCAGGAACGCCCCTCACACAAACACCGGACAGGGAAGGACACTCCCACCTCCCTCATACAGGGTAGCCCAAGTCCACAAGCCTCATGAGGCTGGGCACTTTGACCTCAGTACAACTCTAAAATAAGAACTCTCTGGAAACTCAAGCTGTTTTATGGCTGTTTATGCTGGACTTAACCAAACAAATGGGAATGAATGAAGATCTTTGGGCTGAAATGTAACAGATCTGGATGAGACACAGTATGTACAATCAGAAGCAGGTCCAACCCCTGAGTCGCTACAGTCCACTCAAAGATCTCTTCCTGCTGTCAGAGAGAACTCCCATAAATTGTATTGAGTATCAGGGTTAAACCAAATTGGCAATAAGCTGCCATTATATATACTGTATATGACATATGGTCTCTTACATGGAGATTTGACTCTAACTTATCTATGAATTAACAGCATTTAACTGAATCCTGTGTCTGTGTGGTAAAACCAGGAGGACCTACCTCTCAAATGTGTGTCATATGGCCAGGATGTCCAGGGTGGTGGAGATGGCAGCGTAACTCAAAGAGCCATCCTCCCAATCTTCTAATAAGGGTTTTGTACATCATATGTTAAATAGCCTGCTGAAAGGGCTATAGTGTATTATACTGTATATATGTGGATTTATGAGCAGTTACAATTGCAGTAGGTCTACAGGACAAAGCCTAGCCAAATGCAGACCATTTAGAAAAGTTCATGAAATATTCAATATTTATAACATTTGTAATAATACGATGAGTGATGTTTACATATGACTAAAAGATTTCTTTCTTCTTACAAAACTCTTTTCTTACCAAAATAAACATATGATTCATCACAAGAGTTCTGATTGAAGTTTTGTGGACATAAAAGTTCTTGTGTTTACACTATAAAATAAACAAATCAATGTCAAGCACTCCTTTGGGCATCTGCTATTGAATCCATATGTAATGCGGTGCTTGTGTAATTATTAACTGCATCACAAATGCTGAACAGCAATAACATGAGTGTATGCACACAGACATACTCAGAGTCAAAAGTCAAAGTCAGATAGATGAAACAAAACCATTCAACTGAAGGTGAGTAATGAAAAAAGGTGTTTTAAAAGCAGGGAATAATTCAATAGATTTGTAAACACCTATGACACGGTTCATGAAATATGAACTTAAACGCACTGACCTTGACTTGGGAAAATTACATACTGACTAGGTTGATGTAGTTTGATGTAGTAGCAAAGAATAAGAGTCAAGGCTTTGACTGTATGTGTGTGTGTGTGTGTGTCATCAGGGATTGAGAGGGTGTTGAGGAGTGTAGTAGAGACTGAGGAGGGACAGAGTTGTATGATTTAAATTTTTTTGCCTAAGTCTTCGAATTACGTAGACTTGCCAAATACAGCTTTAATGGTCTCGGTTCTTCCTTCCCTTGCTTTAGTGATCTACTGAAGGCCTTAATATGACTAACAGAACTGTTGCATGTTCGATTAATACTCATTAAATTATTTTTTGCTGTTGTTTTTATTTCCAAAAGGAAGCTATTTACAGTATACAAAAAATCATGAAACAGAAAACAAAACCATATACAACCCAAAGTCCTTTGCATGATGGGGATGGACTGATCACAGACCAAAAACAGCAGATAATTGAAAGCCATGGAAACTATACCAGATTCTAGAGGTACTGCTCCCTCATCTGTGCCTCCTGTCCGCTCTGTCTCGGTCTCTTTCCCTATCCCTCTCTCTTTCTCTATCTCTGTCTCTATCTCTGTAACTCTCTCTTTCTCTCTCCCGGTCTCTATCCCTCTCTCTATCTCTATCCCTCTCCCTCTCTCTATCTCTGTCCCTATCCCTGTCTCGATCTCTTTCTCTGTCTCTCTCCCTGTCCCAGCCTTCACGTGGACGGGAGTCTTGGTGCACGGGCTTGTCTTCTCTCTCTGTCCTCTGTCTGTCCCTGGGTGAGGAGGCCCTGCCATCTCTTGACCAGTCCTTCCTGCGCTCCTCCTCCTTCCCCCTTGGCCTCTCTCGCTCCCTACTGGTCTCCCTGCTGTGCCTGTCCCTGTCCCTGGAAGATCCCTCCTCAGGCCTCTCCCTCTCCCTCTCTCGGGCATTGTGGGGGCCTGCGTCCCATCTCTCTGCTCTGGGCGGCCGAGAGTCTTGCGGGCCTTTGTTGGCGTATTTTTCATAGCCTGTGTCCACCCTCTCTTTCTTCACATGCACAGGCGAGGATGAGGAGGAATGATCTTCATCTACTTTTCTGTCTTCTGCAGAGGCTGCCTTCCTCTTCTCTTCCTCTTTTTTCTCTTTCTTCTTCTCCTTCTTCTCTTTCTTCTTTTTCTTCTTCTCTTTCTTCTCTGCTGTAGAAATGCAGGTAAAGATTTGACAATTAATAGTGGATGTTCGTAAAGTAATAACACGGATGCAACAATATCTAGACATTTTTTTTAAATCAATATACCAGTAATATGCTTCAAAATAGAGAAAAGTGTAAATGTGTTGATTTCAGCACCAACAACATATCTAACTCTGTAAAGTACTTTTAGAAATGTGGGCTGATTAAAAACCACAACCTTTCTTTGACTTCTTCAAGGGCAGAACATCTTCTTCCTCTGACTCAGATGAGGATGAAGACACCTTTGGGGCACATCCTTGCTCACGCAAGCTCTTTGTGACATCATCAATGTCGTCTGAGTCTTTGGGGGGGCGGTAGTTAGATACATGGTCCACTCGGATGGTGCGTCCTTTGATCTGCAAGGGACAGATGAAAAGCATCATCAACCATTCCTTCTTTTGACAAGAGCTCTACACCTCTTCCCACAGTTGATTGGCCTGGGACTGACTGGCTAAGTTGAAACCATCTACTTACTGACTAACATTATATGATGTGTAATGAATACAGAATGGAAATGTACCTTTATGCCATTGAAGTTATCCACAGCCAAGATGGTACTCCTTTGGTCCTCATAACAGACAAAACAGAAACCCTTTGACTTGCCCGTCTTCTTGTCACGCACAAGATTGATATTGACAATTTCTCCATACCTGAAGGATGAAGATTAAATCCATCAATAATAAAAAGAAGAAGGGTTGTGGAAAGAAGTCCTAAGAGAAGACAGAACAGACTTACTGTGAGAACACACAAAGTAGATCCCCCTCAGTCAGCTCATAAGGAAAGCCACCTGAAAAACATAAATAACGTAAGCCTCAGTCTCAAGACCAGTATAAAAATCACAACACGTGTGATACATCTACTCATTTCAAAACTACTGTTAACTATTAGGCCATTTTTTTCATTACTCAGCTGATGAAACAGAATTGAGGCATCACATGTCACTTGTGTGTTATTGTAATGTGTCTCATTAACTTAGAACCTAGCAGCAGCGCTAGCTAAGATTAACTTGGATGAATCTATGAGGTAATTTAAAGGAGCAGCATTTCAGCCATCTCCATCTTTCAAGTGCATCTCCTGTACATATCTTTGTTTTATTTCTCACTTTGCCATGATGTATTACGGAAGCATAACGAGGCCTTGACAATGACAACAGCAAAAACACCACTTGAAATGACAACATTTAACACTACTTGTGGGTTGCAAATATTCTGACTTGACAACTGTCAGTATCTGTGTTTAAATTGAACACGGTTCCTTCATGTCTGGTGACATATCAGGACCATTTTATAATGATTTGGAATACATTTCTTACACAATGCTCCTTTAATGCACCAAACAAAAACCCTCTACTGCCACCAACAGTCTAGTGTACAGACACAGACTAGCCTACTCAAAAGGCTTGAGAGCTGAAGAGAAGTGTGTCTTCAGAACGCATAGAGCTGTGGAAATGTAACTTAGGGAGATGTTTGGATCAGGTTTGGATAAGTTAGCCTACTCACCCACGAATACCCATGCGCTGTCTTTGTATTCTGAATGCCATGATACAGATTCATTCACGCCAAGGCTCGCCTCCCTCTCGTTCAACTCATTTATTAATTTGACTTTGGTCAGTGGGCTAAAGAGAACACAAAAACATAGAATTTACTTGTACGACTTTGAAGATAACGTTGATAATCATGTTTTGGTGCATTGCAGAACTGAAATATCAATCACATCAGTGTTTATGTTTAACGTTAACGTTAACAGTAACGTTAGAAAGCAGTGGCACACAACTGACCATGCTAGCAAGCCCATTTTAGCTTAAACACTATCAATCACGTCGTACATTCTGTGTGTTTGATCAAATCATCTTCAAACTACATATTCTAAACCATCCATATGATTAAATTATACGCACTTCATTTCAACTTCAAGTTTTGCCAACGCATTGATAAAAACTCAAAACATCAATGCGGATTGCGGTATCTTCTTCTTCGTCCTCTTCTTCTTCTTCTTCTTTGGGCTGTTGGCGGGTTACGCTTCAACGCTGGATACCGCCACCTACTGGTACAGGGAGATGCTGTTCCAACTTGAATTCCACTGCCACAATGGCTACTCGGTTTGTATTTTATTCTGTCCCTCAAGGGGATGATAAAAATGAAAATGTTCAGCTTTTGAACAATCTAAATATCATCTAAAAATTTCTTCCGAACAGACCTTTTCTCATTGTCCAGTAAAAATAGCATTTCTCGGCAAACTAACTGTAAAAGATTTATTTTCAGCTCATCATTTCTAGGTTGAGATGTCCAGAACAACATAGGCCTACTAAAAGTTCTAAGAAATCCTAGTTGAAGAAATGTAAAAATAGTGGAGGAAAGTAAACTTCCCATTGAAATGAATGGGATTCAGGTGGATTTTGGAGGAAAAAACTAGTACATTTTTCCCTGAAGTATGAAGGGGAAACTAATTTCAGGTTTTCACCATATCCCATACATTTTCTGAACGCAAACACCCTCAGGATATTATGTAGCAAGATTTCACCCAATTTTATTTTTTTCACATCCCATCACTCCTTATTAATAGCTTATGCCTATTTTTGGGAAAAATAAAAAATATGCGCATTTGTCTTGTACAAAAGTGTCGATGTAATGTATTAGAAAGTAATAAACCTTGACAAGT
This sequence comes from Sardinella longiceps, assembly GCA_027497455.2. Classification (NCBI taxonomy): domain Eukaryota; kingdom Metazoa; phylum Chordata; class Actinopteri; order Clupeiformes; family Clupeidae; genus Sardinella; species Sardinella longiceps. The sequence continues at coordinate 31,562,513 of JAODXP020000020.1, forward strand.
AATACATTTTTTTGAAAGCAGGGAGCTTCATGATCTCAGTAAACATAAATTTAGACGGGTTTCACCCCCTCCTCCCCTTGATACCCATTTATAGATCAGTTGGTATTGGTGATTTTGGTGTGTAGCCAATTAATTTGGACATTAAGAGAAAACTAATCTACCCCTTATATGCTATACCTTTTCTGAACCACCCTCTTCGACTCTTTATTATCCATATAGGCCTATATGGGCTAATGGGCTAATTTGATTAGCTCATTTGCATATTGAAATTATTTTTCAGAGAAACTTGTAATAGGCTACTCGTCTCGGATTGATGAGAATTTTCCTTAGGACTTTTAGTATGTTGTTCTGGACACGTCAAAGAAATTATCTTAAAAAAATCTTTTACAATTAGCCTACTCCTGTTTTTGGCTCCAAAATGGGCTATTTTGCCTGGACTATCATAGACATCCACAAAGTTTTAGGCCTACTCTCTACTCTAAGGCCTAAACAAAAAGCATGTCTTTGCCCAGGCTATTTAACTTTTTTAAAATTATGTCAAAATGTGCAGTCCATCCGACTCACGGATATGAAACTTGCATCAGCTTTTTAGCTCCTTTAGCTTTTTTTCTCCAATTCAGACATGCTCTGAGGGGATGATGAAAGAGAGAAGCTGGATATTACACATTTATCCTATGTGTTCCATATTTACAGAAAAACACTACAGACAACTTGAAAACTAATCAATTTTTTTCAGTTGGTAGTACATTTCCTCATAGCTACTGTACATGTCTGCAGGTACTGAAAATGAACACTGAAAAAATACTGAAAAAGAGTGATCTACATTCAAAATGACTTGATATAAAGATTATAGACTTTGACACTGAAAAAAATGATTTTAATCTCATGCCATGGACCACATTAGGTCAAAGATGCATATAGGCCTCCATACTCTTATCATGTGACTCAACACTTACATTAGGACTCACTCACTCACCATATTTTGTCATTCTGGACATTGGAGATTATGTTTTTGCGAGAGTTTGTCTGTCTGTCTGTCTGTTTGCTTGTTTGTGTAAGACAACTGACAATGTATTTCATAGATTTGGGTGAAATTTTCAGATAACGTGGGTATTGAGGAACAGGTGATTCAAATTTAGTGGTGATCAGTGACCATGTCCTCTTCTTTGCATTTATGATTTCATGATCAAGAGGAAGTAGCCATGTCTAGATCAGGGTATTTGATTAAAGATATAAGCATGGATTGACAGTTTGACATACTTATTGCCCCATACCCATAAGATGACATGTTTCAATATTAATGGTTAACAAATTGGACCAAACAGTGACTTAGTTCCACAACTTTTTAATTTAGTTCAGTATAAAAACATCAAGAACAATTCTGTATGTAGGCAAAAGATCATCTACATGTATGTTCACATCCATGTATCCCACATGTTTCTGGGAAATAGGCCTATTAGTACAAGTTCCTGTACAAGTTATCCATAAAACATATAATGTTAAAACAGGGTGGAGAAAAATACATATCCTTCGTACACCGTAAAACTAATGCACGGGGTATTTCTGGAGAGTCAGAGAGAAGATAAGAGCAAGAGAGAGATAGAGAAAGAGAGAGATAGAGAAAGAGCAGGGAAGAGAGCGCAGGTGGAGTGGAGGAGACAGAGTAAAAAGCAAAAGTGCAAACAGACCCATCTGTTCCATGCCATGGTTATTGCCATTAGAGTAATGATAAGACTTCTAAGGCACTCAATCCGTTCAGTTGGTCACAGTTTTGATGCTTTTCCCCCCTGATGGTAAACAGTAAACAGGAAATTTGCTTGTTTCATTGTGTAATCTACTTGACTACTCCGCATGGATGGTAACGTGTCCGTGGACTGTGAGCGCAGTCAGTGGCACGCTGAGATGATCCCTGGACAAAGATGTCTGTGCAGGCTCAGGTCTGTCTGAGTTCCTGTTGGCCCTGCAGCAGCCGCTGCACCTGAGGTGGGCAAACATGTCACAGAGCTGCTGCCTCACCTCCTTCTGCCAGCAGGCATACACCAGTGGGTTGACCAGGGAGTTGGAGAGGCCCAGCAGCCACAGGTGGTTCTCCAGAAGAGCGTAAAGGTTACAGCTTTTGCAGAGCACCTGGACGATGCTGACTGTGAAGAAGGGGCACCAGGAGAGGGTGAAGCACCCGACCAGCAGTGCCACGGTCCGCAGGGCCTTGACGTGGCCCCAGTAGCGGCTGGGCTGGCAGTGCCCGTGTGACCCGGCTTTGCGCGCCTGCCTGATCTGCCGCTGGTGCCCACAGGCGATCTTGAGGATGTCCAGGTAGAAGTAGAGGAAGACGCCCAGCACAGGGAAGAAGCATCCGCAGAAGATGATGATGATGCAGCGGGGCTTGATGACTGAGAAGAAGGTGCAGTTGTTTTGGTACTTGTCACACTGCATCTGCTTCACAAAGCAGGGCAGGAAGCCCACCAGCACCGCCAAAGCCCAGAGCAGCACCAGAGAGCCGGCACTCGCCCGCTTGCCAGAGATGCGCGCATAGCGCAGGGGCAGCTTGATGGCCACATAGCGGTCCAACGAGATGAGGAACATGGTGAGGATAGAGGCAGCCGACGGGCAAGCCACAAAAGACATGCGGAGGAGGCAGTCGAGTTTTTGAATGGGGATTTTAATGGGACGAAGTGCATCATTGGCAAGGACAGTTATGGCCAAGCCCACAAGGATGTCAGCCAGGGCGAGGTTGAGAACGAAACACCAGCTCCGGCAGCCTCGCTTTCGCATCAGAAGCACCAGAGCGGCAGCCACCAGGAGGTTGGTGGAGATGATGAGAAATGACACCCAACACAGGATCCACCCCATTATGCTGGAATCCAGCTCCATTGGAAATCTCCCAACAGTGCTGTTTTTTTTCCAAGTGGAATCCGTCTCATTCATCTCTACTCTCTGTCGGGCTGAGAAAAATAGACTTGACAAAATAGTCCATGTAATTTGTAACAACTGAAATAGTGAGAAAAATAAGCAAGAAAAGATGATTTTCTGTTTAGTCTGCTTCTCTGGCATTTTGTCCCCGTAGCTCCTTTTGGTCAGAGTGGTCGCATCAGCATTGGAGGCAGCAGTGGGAAATGTTAGTGCGTCTCTTCAGACGGACTATAGCCTCATTTGCTTATGCGGTATCTGTGGAGCTGACCCTTGTCCAGCCTGTAGTTTGGCACCGCTCCCAGTTCCATCACGGGCTCTCAAGAGCGTACATCCGGGGATAGAGGAGCCCGCTGTCTAGCGCAGCCTGCTCTCAAACTGATGCACTAAATACACCAAGGGCAAGAGGGGAAATACGCTTTGTGTGTGGAAATCCTAAACAGATAGTTTATGCCCTTGTGGATAGACGTACTCTGCGGTGACAAGCAGTGATGAGGCTCCTTTTGCCATCTGCTTTTCCCAGACAATATGTGAAAAGTGTATAAGAAGAAATATACCCATAAAATACTCACGCAATGGTCCCCCTGCCTGGTTAATGGAAGCCAAATGTCAGTCGCATTGCCCCCAAAATCTGAAGCTAAAAAGTAAAATAATGCAGGACAGTTTTGAGAAGGTCATTGGTTACCTTTTCATGTAGCTTTGGTGCTGAGATATTGATGGTAAGGAGTGTTAGCAGTAGTAGTTTACATATTGATGCCATCCAGGAGCATTTATATCTGCTCCTTCAGGGTCAGTGGCCTCTTCTCTCTCCAGTCCTTTAAACAAACGGAGAGAGAGAGGGAGGATCCCACTGCCTGAGAGATAGAGTGAATACAGGGAGTGGGAGGGAAAGAGAAAGCTGTGGGACACCAGAAATGGGAGGACAGAAATACTGACTCTACTTCCAAAACTACTGATTCTCACAGAAAATACAACATGATTTGGATATCTATTTGAATAGTCATTAATTCCAACAACACTGATTAAAGACAATAACAACATATGGATATTTGAATATTAATGCATACATACATACATGAAGAAGTTGGTCATGGCCTGGACACAGGCTGTAAATCACCTAGACTTTTTAATGCCCTGAGGAGAAAAAGTTCTCACGTCTAACTTCCTCCTAGTAGGGGGCTGCTACAGAGTCAATGGCATGTCTGCTTCAGAGCAGAGTGTCTTCCACTAGAAGCCATCCATCATTACATACCGTAAGCACCAATAATCAATGTTATAGGCCCATAGATTAAAATGGCCCCAATTATATAAACAGACCAACCCAACAGCTCCATGTGGAGGAAAGATCCTTTTTAATGACACTGGGAAACAATGCAAACCTGAACAGCCACACAATGTGGGAAAAATGCCATTCATCCCTGCTAGACTTTTCAGTCCTATTCAATACACCTCTTGGTCAGCAGTAATTGTGCCCATGGCAGAGCGCAGACAAACGGCTCGGAGGTTGTTTATGCATCGCCACAGCCCTCCCTCACTTGTGAGTGGCACCTCATGTCTACCATCATATCATTTGCCAGTTGAAATTTTTCCAATACAGACTTTTTTTGGAATAGGGAAATAGTGCTGGCGGACAAGAAGTCTGAGAGATTGGACGGAATCAGAAGATGTCATTGAAGAGAAGACTGTTTTCCATGTTGCTGTGCTGTGTATATTGCGTGGCCTCCCTCTTCTGCCTACATCCAAACCGAAACAACTGTGTCTCATTGGGTGCTCGGTGAGTGTGTGTGTGTGTGTGTGTCTGTGTTTGTGTAGTGTGTGTAGTCTGTGTCTGCATGTGTGTGACTGGTGAGGTGTGTTTAAGTTGTGTGCTGTGGGAGTGGCTGTTGAGAAACAACCTCTTGATTGGGCAATATGTTATTCAAGGAAGTATGAAAAATGACAATACATTGTTAGGGTATGGGAAAAATATCTTTGTTTATTGTAGCATTACTATGCATTTTTGTTTTGCAAATTGTTTGGACCCACCTCAGATTCCTGTTACTGTGAATAGATTGCAGATTCATTGATCTCAAAGTTCTGTTCATTGATTCATAATTCAAATAGCGACTTAAATTGTGGCTGAAGTTATGGCTTCTTGTAGACTGTAGTAGGTATTTTCAATCACAAGTGAGTATAATTTGATATCTAGACCCATAACATTTGAATAACATTTGAACAAGTGTTGACATTCAAAAATGGATTGATTGCAATAGCTGTGAGAAAAATGTCCATTTAGAAGTGACAAAAGGAAAGGAACACCATGAGTTCAAATCCCATGACTCTCAGGCAGATGATCCCACATGGTAGTTATTCTGTGGTTTTCAGGTTTGCAAGTCTGGAGCACTGTCTAAGATGGCTACATGTGGTTTCAATGAAAGACCTTTTACCTTCAGGGTGACATTGCACAATCTGAAGTGGGTAAAAAAGCATATTATGCACTGTAAATCAAGCATTGAGTGAAACATACTGTATGACTGGCGGGGTGATCAATCTGTGGGATCAATCTGTGATGCACAAACAGGATAAGGAGAGCTCATGGGTACTGAGAGGCCCTACGGTCAGACTCCAAAAATGGTTGTAGGTTTTGCTGTGAAACTAACAGTATTTGATCTGAACATAATAATGTAGATCTCAAGAGCCATGCATTCAAGACCAATCAAACCAAGACTTTTGTCAGAATAAAAAAATAAAAAAATCCCTCAACACAAATTTTTTATATAGGCTTAGGCTACATAGGCAAAAAATCGAGCCTTTGTTGATGCTATGTTTCTTTTTTAATAATTTGTACAAAAAGAAATTTTGCTTTAATGAAATATGTCATGCCTTGTCTATTCGATAAACATAGGGGTGCCCATATACATTTAAATGCTGTTTTCTTAATCAATATAAACACTTTTTGTTCTCGAAGAGTTTTCGTCTCCGTTTTCAATCTGAATACTTTTTGTCCCCTCCAAAAATCAAGGAACTTGGTGACAGTTGTCCAGCAGCTGTACCAGCGTGTGATGAGGCTGCTCCGGACCACACTGTAAACTTGGGGCCAGCAGAGGCAGACTTTACTCTGGGCAACAAAACACAGCAGCAGCTGCACAGACTCCTGCACAGACTCCTGCATAACCTAGAAAGAGTCCAGAAGCACTCGACAAATATGGATTTATGGAGCCTGACTAAACCCTACTGGCAGATCCTTCTGGACTTTAAAATATCTTTGGAAATTAAAAATAGATCACAATAACATTTTTTTTTTTTACATAAATGAATTTATAAATGGACACTGCAGCAAACTTGCTTTTAAAGCATTCATTATTCCATACCAAATTTGGAAATGGGTCATAAATGCTTATAACATAGTGTGGTGACTGATAACAAACTGGAATAAACCACTGATTCTTACTGGTTTGAACACTGCTTGACTTGCCATTAGGCCACAGACTGTATGCTGAGCAATGTTGAATCAAAATAAAATGTGAATGAATAATGCAACAATTGCACACTATTGTGAATGTATAAACTGCTGTGGTTTATTTAGCTACTAAGCAAAATGTTCAGTGTAGGCCTATAGCCTATATAGGTTAGAATAGATAATGTTGCAACCTGTGCACCTTACAAGTGGTATCCCTTCAGTTTATATGTTTCATGTTGTGTCCAGAGAACAGGCCAGAGTTATGTTGTGCCAACTGAAGTCTGTAGACAGATAAAATAAAGGTATTTCCATAAAACTGTGTCTACTTACAAATCATTGTAGACTTTTACCAGACAAAACCTAAAGACAAATTTAATTAGACACACATTGGACAAAAATTTAATAGGCATAAATAATGGATAAGCTTGTGTGTTGTGACATTCAAAATTTGCAGGAGGGGGAGCAGTCAGAGAAATCTGTTACATCAGTCACAAAAAGAGGCAGGACTTCCGGCCTTTCAGTTCCTGTACCCTAGGCAAATCAGAAATTCTAAGCAACGTTGTTCGCTGCTGAAGTTTTGTGCTGTTTTATTTGTGAACAATCCTACATGTGGTCAAGAAAATGGGAACGAAAAAGAAATAGTAGAGGTCACCACATACCACAGGCAGACGTAAGTGTTTTGCAGTGTTTGCAACAACGTATCCAGTGGATGTTCAAGTTATTACTATGTTACAAGTACATTGTTGGTAGATAACCTTAACTATCGAAAGCTGCACAAGCAAGACTGAGGAGAACCTGTAACGTTAAGTTGACTGGTTAACATAGCGTTAGCCAGCTAGCCTTTGCTACATATGTGGTCATTTCATTGTCATTGTAAAGGCATAATGATGGAGGATAGCCCACATTTGAAAAAACCCTAAACAGACTTCGAAATATCAGATGACACTTGGAGCTTTTGTTTTTTCTGTGTGGTGCATGTCTCAATAACAGCTAACGTTAGGTTGCTCTCTTTGAAGTTGTTTGCAACCGGAAGTATGTATATCTCTGCTTTATTTAATCCAACCAGCGTCCTTAAAGTTTTGACTGACGTATGCGCCGACCATTTGCAGTTGTGTAGTTCTGCGATGGCGCTTTCATGAATTTTTAATAGCCACCAGCATCCCATCTCAGTGCATAATTTGATCATGCTGCAGACAGGGTGGTTGGGTGTGTGTAAAACTGGCAGTGCAATGTTGGGCCATGTGCGATTAAAAGAATTTGTTCATTTGTATTTCGGTGGCTTACTGCTTTTATTAGCGGGTCTTCACCAGGCTGAAGGAGCCAGCTCTGAAATGCCAAGCCTGAACTGGAAGCCGTTCATCTACGGGGGGATGGCCTCCATCGTCGCCGAGTTCGGTAATGCAACATCCTCACATCACTGTTCACCAGGGCTGCTCGTGGATCCCTATTTTCCCATTTCAATATTGCATCTCCTTTTCTTTGAATCTTAGACTCGTGGACATAGATCTGTTGATGCACAGTTGTAATTTCAATGCTTTCTTTCCATAATGGCGTGCATCGCTGTGGTACCCATGCCTTTCCTTCTGTATGAGTCGTACTAGCCATCTTTTGCTAAACAGATCTGAAAATGTCACTCCCCAGCTTTTGATATTAAACTTGGGAATTTAAAAAGTATTATATATTTGATGCGCAAGTAGATTGTTTTTATCTGTGATGACAATGATGTTATGATCTTTGACATTTACGGAGAAATTATTTAACTGACGTTGTATTCTACCTTATTCTCTACGCTTTTCTCAATTGTTTAGGCACCTTCCCCATCGATCTGACCAAAACACGGCTGCAGGTGCAGGGTCAGTCTCATTGCATGGAAGTCCGCTACCGGGGGATGTTCCACGCGCTCTTCCGGATCGGACGAGAAGAGGGAATTCGGGCGCTCTACTCAGGGTGAGGGGTGGACTGAAAAGCATTTTTGGCTCTTCCTGTTTACCAGCTACTACTTGTTCTTGCCTTGATGGTCAGACACTCAGTATTGCTTTTGGTCCGTGATGTCAAAGCATATTGGTCTGTAGTAACCAACTCTAATCTTCAAGAGCAGTGAGCAGACCCATTTGCTTCTTGATACAGGAAGGTGACCTGCTTGTTTGCATTGATGTCCTATCTTTGGTCCAGGCGATTTATTTCAGTGGATATGCCAGGGTCCTGTCTCAGCTCTCAGTGGCAGATTTATGTGGTGTTTGGTCAGTCAGTGAGAGAGGCCAAAGTGGACATCTAATACCTGCTGATATGCTCCTGGGTGCTTAATGTTGTTTTATGCTGCTAATGCAACTCTGCACCTGCTGACAGGATGGGAAGGTCTGGACACAAAAGCATTTTCACAGCTTCTTTGTGGTTTGTTGTGTTGCCGACTGACCCAATCATTGTGGCCTTAGATGTGAATAGAGAGAAAAGGTGCACTATAATAGAAAGGAAAAGCCTGAGGACACTGGCTGTATGATCAGAAACTGATATGTCAGCCTTGCATGGCTATATTTAGTAATCAGACCACTGACTGACCATAGAGATGGCCATCCTTGCCTTTAAATTGTCATAAACCCCGTCCTGTGCACTCAGGAATAACTACTACCAAGCCTACAGCTTGTGTTTCCTGGAGTTCTTTTGGCCACTCCCCCTGTGGCATTGTCCTGGAGCACAGTATGATCTAATGATTTTATGGGTCATATGCCCTGTGCATGTAAGCCACCTGACACTGGCATGGCAGAAATGCCAATCGGCTCCAAGGGCTGTTCTATTTAGCTGACCTTGCATGTCTGCACTAAACACTGACTAGACATGCTCTTTTCACATGTGGGCTTTTGCCTTGGCGGGGTTAAGTGTAAACCAATCAACTGCAAACGACGTCTGGTAAAGTGGTCTTCTATAAAAAGCTTGGAACACATGGCAGAAATTAATGCTGTTAAATCTTCCCCATCTCATCTCTTGCTTCGTGTGTCAGCCGTTCTTGCTGAAACTGAATTTCTAATCCTGTGTTCAACTTCATTAAAGGGGGAGTTCACTTTTTTAGAATGTCTATAGCCCCTTTTCTGGAGCGTCTAGGAATAGGATGAAATAAAACCATTGACACCAAAATTTTGACGATTGGTCCTGTCTCAGATATTTGACTCATTTAGAATCCCCCCTTTTCTGCTTTAGAATGGCTTGCTTAGCTAAACATGCTAAAAGTGAACTTCTCCTTTAATGAAGTTGATGGCCATTGGTGTCAAGAGAAGTTGTAGACATATTAGAGGATATGCATAGTGTAACGGATGCCACATGCCAGGAAGTTCAGCTGTGCGAGTAGAACATTGGTAACCCCCCCCTGAAAGGCTAACAAATGTACTAGTGAGTGAGTGATGGTGGCACACTATGATTTTAGTGCACTCAGCCTCTCTAGCGCACTGGACTGACTCCCAGTCCATGGTGCTGCTGAGTGCCAGGTGTTGGCGTGCAGTGCTGGACCATGCAGGACGACGCAGGTTACGCATATTTGGAATATATGTAACGGATGCCAACTAGCTCAGCTAGCTGGCGGCAGTATGTGTAAATCCTCATAACCCAATTCCTTTGGCGTTTTCAACTGCTGAGTTAGAAGCCTGGGCTTTTAGCTCAGTGGTTAGAGTGCCCGACTCCTACACCGGGAGTTTGTAGCTTGCGGGGTGGCGGGTTTGAGACCCGTGTGTGGTGTGGGCCGCCACTGGCTACATACAGTATAGGCCTAGTGTGGGTACGGACACAGACTGCCAAGGACATTATGTTTTCGCTAGCACCTGTGTGTCTGTGTGTTTGTCTGTCTGTGTACAACATAACTTGAAAAGTACTGAATGGATTTGGATGAAATTTTCAGATGTGGGTACTGGGACAAGTAACAACTGATTCAATTTTGGTGGTGATTGGTGATCCAGAACACTTTCTGGAATCTATATTGTGTCTGTGACCACATTGCCTTGGCGGAGGTCTGTGCTCTCCGAGTGCTTTTCTAGTCTCTTTTGTAAAGCCAAAAAAAGGCAAATTCAAAAAGAATAGCCAGTCAGGATTTTCAGGCGTTTTCTGTCTTCAGATCTGAGCAGCTTTTCCTCCTTTCTCTTCACCCCTAGGATTTCCCCAGCCCTCCTACGGCAAGCATCCTACGGGACTATTAAGATTGGCACCTACAACACACTGAAGAAGCTGTTTGTCAGCCGGCCTGAAGGTGAGTTTACTGAGTCCCAAAGCAGGCTGCATGGTCATTGTTTAATGGGCACATAGAGGAGGGAGCAGGGGCCATGTACTGTAGGCACCAAGCACCATTGAACACTGCTAGGCCTGTAGACAGGGAGAAATGTCCCAGTGAGTGATGGGTAAGCCAGTGGTAGTTAACCTGATCATAGGACACTCTAGGGGCTCTGTCTGGAGGTGTAGGACCTCATCTAGGTTACCTTTGCCAGGTTTAGCATGTAGCCACCTCCAGTACCCTCCAGGTGTTATGGCTTCCAGAGGGAGTTGTAGACGGAATATAATTGTAATTGCATTGCAGTTCTGCTGTTTTCAGGAAAGTTCATGCTCTTGAACAAAAGCATTGCAGTACTGGGTAACAGGCCAAGTTTTTCCACCTTTATGTGTGTGATAAGAGCAGATTTTTATGACACTTTTCAAACCGCCTTTTCTAACTCCAGAAATCTGTGTGCGTGTGTGTGTGCGTGTGCGTGTGCGTGTGTGTAGTGCGTGCGTGCGTTGGTCAATCTGCCCAAATGAGAGCCAAGCTGATTCTTGTCACGCTGCTGGCCATACTGATAGTCCTCTCCTCACTGCTGCTCAGGCTAATATGCCCATGGGTGGAGTGGAGACTAGACATACAGTAGAGCAGCTGGACTTGGTAACACAGTAACATGTAGGCCTAAATATTTATGGTGTCAGACCTGGCTCACAACTTCAAATCTCATGCTCTCTTATTTGTTCTCTAATGCAGCACTGTAGCATGTTTAGCTCCAATGTAAGCGTGATCAGTGAGTCAAACACACTTATTGTATGTAGTCGGCTACACTGACCATCAGTGTTTTTTTCCATCCGTCATTTCTAAAGAAGCAAGTACTTCTTGTGGTGTTCTCAGGACTAAAACACTTGGTTATTGTAAACTTTGCCATGAAAATGATAAGCCTAGGCTACTTATGATAAGCTTAGGCTACTTATTGGTTATTTAGCATTAAGCATTTTAATGAAATTTGTTCATACTATGTATGTTCAGCAACATGTAACAAATGAAATTTTACACAGAAATGCTCAAGTTAATAAAGGAATACAACATACAAGTGAAAGTGTACAGTCATGGCCAAAAGCGTTGAAAATGACATATAGTTTGTTTTTTGGCCAATTTTATGTCTGACCATCTAACCAGTACCCTTTACGTGTGTGTGTGTGTGTGTGTGTGTGTGTGTGTGTTTGAGAGAGGGTGTGTGACTTCATGATAAGCATTGACCATGGCAATAACAGCATTGGTTAAGTGTGCCAATCGAGGCCTTTTATGGCCCGTATAGTACAGTTTTACAATTTAGCCTTTATTTAGTGTATGTGCGGCGGTGTGTGTGGAGGATGGTGGGATGCCTGCCTGCCTGCCTCATCTACTGACCTCCACATGGATCATCCTGCACATACTCTAGTGCACCCACCGTCACTAATGGAGTGGCCTAACAGGAGACAAGATGCCAGAGTGTGTCAACTCAAGCGTTGCATGTGCGTGCGTGTGTGTGTATGTGTGTATGCATGCGCACGCGTGTGTGGGCGTGTGTGTGTTAGCCAGGGTTTGGCTAACCTGGCGCCATCAGGACTAGGTCCTGTTTGACTTTGTCCCATTAAGGACTTCCCTTTTAGTTTTGCCTCAGGGAGTATGACTCAAATGGCATTATCTACAGCCCAGATATGAGAGAGAGGCTGATTGAGCAAGTGTGTGTGTGTGTGTGTGTGTGTGTGTGTGTGTGAGTGGGTGTGTTTGATATGTCATTGACTTCATAGGGAAGTTAAATTTGTTTTGTTTTCTTTCGACTTTTCAGTCTGCATGCCTTGCTGGGTTTCTGCCACTGTGTTTTGAATGCTTATTTTGATACAGGCTGTGGTTTTGGCCTGCTGGTTGGCTGGCGCGGGTTCGTCCGCCTCTACTCCTACCAAAAATGAACGGGGCTTGGGACGACCTCTCTAACTATTGGTCACACATTGATCAAGGATCACTGTAACTATTGTTCCTAAACTCGATTCGTTTTGTATATTTCTTTCACTTCCCTCCCTCCTTGTCTGAAATCCTGTTTCTGACTCCTAGGCTTTAGGTTTTTAACCACAGAACTAACTGTCTCTTTTTGTTTGTTCTCCAACAACCCCTGTAACTCTTCCATAGCAACTGCTCAAAGTGCCTCTCATCCGCTCCCCACTGAGACGGATGAAGAGGCAAGCAAGCGCTAGGCTATTTAAGGGTTCACTGCTAGTCACCCTGCAGTAATTGTAGTGCCTGCCTGAGCTACTGTATGTAGCAATAGCATTTGAGCAAAATTACTCTCTTTTTGTTGGCCGAAAGAAATATCAGTAGTCCTATCTATTTTCTTTTCTCACATATTTGTAACAAAGGAAAATATGATAGTGCATGTATGTGTAGTCTACAATGACATTCATTTCCTCCAATCAGCAGAATGGTAGTGTGTTGAATGCTGCAGTACTTGTGTAGGTCTGTGCTGTGCCATACCACCTGCTGTGCATTCCCCATGAGTCCCAATGCTTGTGTTCTCAGATGAGACCATGGTCATCAATGTCTTCTGTGGAGTCGTGTCAGGAGTGCTGTCGTCTTCACTGGCCAACCCCACAGATGTGCTCAAGGTACCTGTGAACTCCTTGCTCATTACTGGTGATTAGTGCCTGCTCTTTGTAGGGGATCTGACCCAGAGGGTGGATTGAAGGTGCAGAGTTTTTTACAGATCTCTCCTCTGCTCTCCTCTGCTCTCCTCTCCTCTCCTCAGATCCGCATGCAGGCGCAGGGCAGTCTGCTCCAGGGCAGTATGATGGCCAACTTCATGAACATCTACCAGACAGAGGGCACCCGCGGCCTGTGGAGGGTAAGTGCCCACTGCTGCCTTTCACCCTCCCACACCACCCATCCCACACATGGCAAATAAAGCCCTACAGCCGTGCTTTTGAGCTCCATGCTTCCTGTTGTAGAGTGCCTCCTCTGATCTGCTATATTACACATGCACACACGTGAAGCTTTGTTTTGAGCATTTTATATAGAGAAGTATCATGTTTAAGTGGAGTCCTGTTTTAAGGGAATTCATCCTAGTCCTCTTTGAATTTTGATGTCTGACCAAGCGATTACATTAGTCTTTATACCAGTAATTGAGGCTGATTTTGTCCAATCATAGGGCGTGATCCCTACAGCACAACGAGCGGCCATTGTTGTTGGGGTGGAGTTGCCAGTATATGACATCACGAAGAAGCACCTCATTGGTTCAGGAATGATGGATGACACGATCCTCACACATTTTGTGTAAGTTTAATTGAAATTCTCTAGGACAAAATGTTTGTATTTATGAAAGTGTATAAATGTGTCAGTCTAACACACCGTTGTCATGGAATACTCATGGCTTTGGAGTTGTCTTGAACACAGCTCTGTGTTTGATACTGAGGCCATGTGTGGTAATGTAGAAGGTGATTACAGTTAAGCCCTATCGATGCTGATTGACTTGTATGCTGGCGCCAGAGGTTATCTGGACGACATGGTGTTTGATTTTGGACATGACGTCAATACAGATTCTTCACACTCTGTTGCTGTTTTGGATGTTTTAAGTGCTCCACACGGCTTCATCAACCATTTAGAAATAGTCAAAACTAGATTCTACTTTAAACAGTAGTTGAGCTACCTACAGTATATTCAACTACATCAGTTCTGTCCCTGCCCACAGAAGTAGTGCATCAGTCAATTTGACTTCAGCCAAATTGACTTGATTGAAAGTGTTTAACAGCTCATGTGTTTGTTTAAAGGAGACTGATCATCGCCCGTACTGGAGACACATTTGGCTGGTGATGTCATCCCTGTAGTTGCACTACTGAGGCACTTAAACCCTCTTCCTTCTCCTTCTCCTCTTTCTGTGTGCAGATCCAGTTTTACGTGCGGCCTGGCGGGGGCGCTAGCGTCCAACCCAGTGGATGTGGTGCGGACGCGGATGATGAACCAGCGGGTGCTAGCAGGCAACCCTCTCTACAAAGGCACCCTGGACGGCGTCATGCAGACTTGGAGAGGCGAGGGCTTCTTCGCCCTCTATAAAGGCTTCTGGCCCAACTGGCTCCGCCTGGGGCCCTGGAACATCATCGTATCCTTTCTACCACAGAGACGGAGTAGCTACTGGCCTAATGCTTTGATGTAGGCTTATTGATAGCATGCATGAGAGACATTTTTACCATGGCCTTTATGACCAGTCTGAACTGCAGTACTTAGTCTTGACACTAGAGGTCAGCATATAGTAACAGTACAAAATATTTCAGATATTATGAGAATTGTATTGGAGTTCCTTGATCTTCCTTGACCTTTGTTCAGTTTTTCATCACGTTCGAGCAGCTGAAGAAGCTTCCCTTATAGCCAATCAGCGGCCCCCTTTCCCATTTGGGATGTGAAGCCACTCCCCCCGGCTCCTGTGCATTCACAATCACTCCTTACACACGTGTGGATGTGTGGGGCAAATTATTTAAGTATTATTTCAATGATTCTGCACAGCTTTCTTTTTTAATTGTTTTTATTTGTTTTTATTTATTTATTTATTGTACCATTTCACATTGCCCATACGCTCCTATAGACAACCCTTTTCATTTCAAATCACCCTCCTTGGCAGCTAAAAAAAAAAGTGGTCCTTTTGGTCCAATCTGGAATATAGTAGGTGGAAAATGTTTAGCACAGTGACGCCATATTGGGAATTTTGTTGTTTTTATTCATGAATTAAGCAATAGCTTTTTGCCTCCATTTCTCTAAGTATTGGTGTCCGCTCTGCTTGGAGCATGGAGCTGTGTGAGGGTACAGTATGCTGTATATGTAGTGTGAGTGAAGTGAGAGGCAGTCATGTCATTGAAGAATAATACACACACACACACACACACACACACACACACTGTGTTGTGATGTGTCAGTGGTCAGCTTTGGGTTGAATCCTACAATGCACGGAGTGCTGCGATGCTTCACTGGGAGCTGAGATGCTCGCAGGTGTAAACTACAACAGGCAGCAGTTACCTGGCGCACTTTAGTGAATGCCTCAATAGCTCGCTTTTTCATTGAAGAGAGATTGGCACATAAAGCAGCAGCGCCTTAGATGAATTAGTAGTTTGTGAGCATGTGCTGCCTTTGTGCCTGGGAAAAAAGTCCAGATGCTCTGATTGTGTCTTGGTCTTTCATCAGTCTTCCATTCACCACTTTTGCTTGAACACATTTCACATTTCAAATCCACATTTCACATTTCAAATCCACATTTCACATTTCAAATCCACATTTCACATTTCAAATCCACATTTCACATTTCAAATCCACATGTCAAATTTCAGTGCTGCCTGTTGCACCCTTAATGCCTGTCTTCATATTTGTTAAAGGAATAGTCTGCTATTTGCACTTAAAGCCTCGTTTTCTGGTTGATGTTACAATAAGTTACAGTCGTTACAAGCAAACAAGCAACTTTACAAACAAACATTTGTGTTTTAGAAAAAGGTTGCTCCAGTGAGCCTCGACTTTATGTTGTGCAAATGGGGGGGACTTTAAGTGTACAATACTGGACTATTCTTAAAGGGAAAAGTATGTGATTTCTGCCAGTTTGTTTTTACTGTGCTGGTTTCTTCTGCTAACGAGCACATGCATAGAAACACTTGAACATGGAAAAAGAGAATGCATACTTAGCCAATTAAAAGGAGTCTGATTTTCATCTCTGTGGACACTGCATCTGATGATTTTAATCTACAGTATGTGGGCTGGGCTGCAGAAGCGCTCTTATGTTTGCATGACTGGACAAACACCCCACTCCATTCTCATCCACTTTGTGCTCCTCAAGTACATTTGCAATGCATGTGGGCAACTGGACCATTCGGATCACTTTCCCCCAATAGTGTGTAATTGTAAAGGAACTTTTCTCTAACAAAGTCAGCAGCCACTTAAGGAATGCAGACTGTCTAGAACTGCACAGCTCCAGAGAGTTTATGAGAGAACCTGTGAAGATTGTGACCAGTTTGTGGAGAGATAATCTCGGTCACTTTGATGAACTTGAATATTTAATTTTTTTTTCCCATGTAATATTTCATGTATGGTTTTCTTGTATGCTTTATTGTAGCTTATAGTGTACGCCTGCCTTGGTGCTTGCTAAGTGCAACCAAAGTCTGCAGGATTTGCTGTATATGAATTGACTTCAAATAGTCATGGTACAAGGCTCATCTTAATAGTTTTTCTCCCTCCAAGGCTTTGATGTGTTTGTTATGGAGTTATAGCTTTCTCCAGTGCTTCTCAATAAGCATAACTCCTTGCTGTACATTTGACATGGTACTGCACACTATGTGAAGCTTGTATTCAACCAGTTGGCTTTATACAGGGCTGTTTGCCAATCAAGTAGTTATTGTGCCCGTGAAAAAGAAATCCCTGGCCTTCTTCCCAAATGTCTGTAAAGGTTACTGAATTATGAGTGCCACTGTAACACGAGAGAGTGTTGCTGTAAAGGTGTCTTCTCCCTCTCCTCAGTAAATGAAGTATAGTCTTCCAATCATTTCCAAGGGTCACCTTTGCCAGCTGGCCTGGTGTTTCTGTGAGCGCTAGTGTGCAGTGCTTTTGGAGCTCCTAATTAGCTGACTGGGTAGAGGAGGTCTACAGTATATCAAGCAGTAGTGTCCCTCCTGCAGCACTAAGGCCATATGCATGGCTCTGCCTGCCTGCCTGGGACAGGGGAGAAGTAGCTCCCATAGCTTATTCTGCAGCACAGGGTTGCATTGGGGATTGAGGTTAACTATCACCTTCTTGTCAAAAAAAGATCAGGAGAGCTCAGAGGATGAGCATGACATGCCAACGCAATTCTTGACCTCCAACTTTATTGCAACTTTCTCAGTTTCACCAAATGCTGCAGTAATGCTCAGCTGAGCACCAACACACTCACCTTGTTGTTGCCATGAGCATGCAGTAAGCACATCTGGAACACCTGACCAGCAAAAACAAACGGTACATCAATTCTGTGATCAAAACTGTTGTTATCTACTCCCGTAAACTCATTGCAATGACAAATTGCCTATAGACTGCTGTGCCGCAAAATCACGGGGGCTCTAGTTATAACACCTGTATGGCAACTACAGCTGTTGAGATGTAAAGATGAGATTTGTGGAGTTTTGTTAATGGCAAAGCTGTGTGTGTGTGTGTGTGTGTGTGTGTGTTGTAAATGGTATGTTGGTATCATTTTTTAAATCCACAAAATTTAGACCATCCTTCACAAGCAGTGTTGTCAGATTGGAAATGCCGAAGTATCGTACCAAAGGCTCAAAATAGTCATTTTCGGCCCCCCAAAATTTGTTCTATCAAATGCTTAAATAGGCCTATTTTCCAAACTATTTTGTGCATATAGGCTTTCCCAAACAGCCAAAGTGGCTTTGCTCTTTCCCTCCTCATTCAGTTCACCTCTAAAAGCCTCCCAAACCAATGATCAAGGCTGTGTTCAACGCACACATATTCTGTTGTGACCAAACACGTCATTCAGACAAGGGAAACCCCACAAAACAGTCCATAGGCCTACTGTTGAGCCAGAGTGGGTTGAGGTGTGCCTGGTACCCCGTAGATATGATGCCTGCCAATGATGCCCAAAGGGTCAGAGAAGGATTGGAGGATTCTGTGCAGGTTACAATGAATGAACAAATGAAAAGTCTGAAATTATTTTTTTTTTCATTCTTGATCGTACAATGTACAAAGGTCAAATTTATTTTACAGTTTTGATAATCTTTGTCCGTCTGGCAACACTGGCCACAAGAGGGATGAGACGTAGTGTAGCAAATGCATCATATCTAGCCTATAGAAGTAGGCTACACTGTTACTTTTCTTGCACTGATAGAATAGAATGTTAATGTTGATGGTTGAGGTTATGAGCAGACTTGGAAATGAGTTGTCTTTAATGGAACATATATTTGTGTTGGGGTGCCTGTCTCGTTGACGCTCTCTCTCTCTCTCTCTCTTTCTTTTTTTTTTTTTTTTTTTTTGGCCCCTCTCCTTAGCTGGTTGTTTTGAATTTGCCTTTCATCACTGACTGACTGTTTATACTTGCTATTGTTTCTCACCTCCTCAGTTATGTTCATGTGCAGCCAAGGCCAAGAAACACTCCTCTGTGTTACTAGTGGATTTTTATCGCTGAAATAATCTCATTTCATAGTGATTTTAGCGTATTCTTTATGATCTTATCTTTATGTATGATGCATTATTCTGGCTATTATTCTCACCTTGCTCCAGCTGCTGAGCGAAATGATCTGTGTAGATTACACTGACAAAATGTATGATTGTCATCCAGTTATCCTATCAAGGATAAGAAAAGTAAAATGTTTTCCAATCATTATTATTATTATTGATTATTGTTTTGAAGGTTCATCAGAAATGAATCCGTCTGCTTCAATTGAATAAATGATCTTATGAAAGCTAGCTTGGAAATACAACTGATGAAGTTGCAACACTTGGCTGCTCTTTGTCTTTGCTGCTGGAGAGACCCCAGTTAGCACTGATGTGTGTCGAAGTCCCATCTGATCCACAAGCTGATGAGTGGCTCATCTAGTCATCTCTCTGAAATATGGCTGTTTGGAGGACCTGACAGTGAGACATTCAGTTCCTGGACCAGACATACTCTGACTTTCTTTTAGTAGCCTATCCTGTGTTAAGCACAGGAGAAATGGACAGCATGTGCCTGCAATGGTTTCCCCTCATTTCCCTATTAAAGAATGAGCAGGGGCTTATTATTTTTCTTGTGAAACAGGAAAAATCTTTTTCTTTTATCACTGACTTCATTCCACCCCAACCAACCTTTAACCTTGCGTGTTCAACTACAAATCAATTCAAAAAGTGCACACACTGAAATGGGTCAACTATCAGTTGTTCATTTGCATTTTGCCAGTTTGTCCTGTCATTCTACTTTTTAATTATGCCCAACTGAATGATTTAAAATGGACTATTTCAGAAAGATGTAGTCTATGGCTTTATATTTAACTGTGCATCCGGAAAATAAAAATCTGCAAAACTTTACTTTGGCTTACATTTTATGTGTGGAAGCATGTCTTCATATCAAATCACAAATATCAAAACTTTAATCCCAATGGAAATGCATCCCATCCATAACAGGTCACGGATGATTAAGTGCAAACACAAACACTCTATAAAAGATAAAGGTTATTGCCAGTGCACAGACTGTAAAATAGGCTAAGTTTGTAAAGTTAACCATGACTTTGGTGATGGGGCGTAACTGCGCGTAATTACAGGGTTCGATTAATGACTGCCTAAGCGGCATTCTTGATTCTTGGCGGCGTACTTGTGCCTCTACGCTCAGCCCGGACAGTAGGTGTGTCTTTTGGAATATTTGCATACTGAGCCCACGGAGCAGCGGCGCACTTTTCTAGGAAGTAGTTCAGGCTATAGCAACACTGGCGCAGATTTTTCGCCCCGAACTGTAGGCTACATCGCATTTTCTCGTGATCTCGAACTGTTTTGCAAAGGCCTATTATATGTGGTCTATCGGAGAGAGGCCCTGACAAACTCCAACAGTGAACTCAACTTCTTGCCGAGATGACGCTTCCTTATTCCCAATCCTCCACGACGTACCGCACCATCAGCGTAGCATCGGACCCAAATGCTACAGGAACGCTTCTGTCTCCCGGTGAAGGCACAACTTACAGGACCGTGAGCGTGTCCTCTCCTGGAACTCAAGTGCCCGTACAGTACATCAATAACGTTAGTGCCATCGACGGAAATGCTGTTTACGGTGGCGTGCGTTACCTGGTACCTGTTCAGAGGGCCGACATGAACTACATGGTGGTCAACCAAGCTTCACACGTCATGCCTCAGGTTATGCCACAGGTTATGACACCTGTATACCTGCAGAACGTACAGAGAGTCAGCGTCGGTAGTGTGGAAGAGGTCGAGGTGAGTCTAATTCTAATGTATTATATCGGTAAGGCCTCGTTCACATTGTTAGTGAAAAGTTTAATTTTGCTCTAAGATGATTGAAGTGTACTTAGCTAATGCAAAATGTTGCCAGCTTAAACTCTCAGAGAGGTTTGGCCTTAGCAAGTGCGCGCATTTGATATCCTATCCAGAATGCAGGTGTCTCGTGCGCACAGGAGATAATTCTAGTAAGGTAGCCTATGGATAAGGATGAACTTAAGATTGATATGGAGAAAGGTAAATGGTCTCTATCCATTGTATTCTTGTTTTCATAGGTGGAGAATGGAAAAGCTCCCTCTGTTTTCAGCCAGACTTCTAGTCCCACCAAGAGCCCAGAGCCAATCCATACAGAGGTAGGCCAATGCATTTTTGCACAAGCACATTTTCCACAATCTCTGACTATTCCGAGACTTTCTCAGGTTTCTCATGTTCAAGGTGTGCAAAGTGGTTTGGGAAATGGCAGTTAAGCAAATGTTGACATACATCACATCCTCACCTGTGCTCAAACACATAGCCTACCGCATTTCAGTCTTTTAGGCTTATACAGGAGGAATACATCTCTCTAGGCCTACACAGCCCTAGCAATGCACACATCAATCAGTGCACATTCATATAGACGTGTTGACTGGTATGGTATGGAATAGAATAACCATTGTGTAAATCTTGCCCAGTGTCCTGCCTCTCAGACACACTCTCCCACACTCCCACGAGGGAGCTCTCACTGACAGAGACTCAGTAATTGTGTGCCCACAGCTATGCAGGAGTCTTTAAGGACATCATGTAGGGTTTAGCCAAAACATGATTCAGTTCCCAGCAAAATGTACCAAGACAGTGTTTATGCCTGCAGCTCATAGTTTTGGCTGAGTAATCAAGTGTGTGTGTGTGTGTGTGTGTGTGTGTGTGTGTGTGTGTGTGTCCTATGCATACACACGTCATACATAGGGTGCAGAGAGCAGCCAAGAAAGGTGTGTTGAGGGTGTGGCAGGTTCATGCTTGACGATCCGACAGAGCTTACACACATCACAGCTTTCCTCTTCATTAGCTTCAAGAATCCTTTCACTTATTCTTTTTAGTTTGAAGACTGAGGCAGAACGCTACTGTGCTGCTTTTCTTCTGTAGGCTAAGAGCCTTTGCTCAGTTATTTCTCTTTCCAGAGGACTGAGGGGGTGTAATGGGTGTCTGTCAGCCAAACAGGTAGACTGTCTGTGACACAGAGGTGTGAGTACACCTCTCCCATACGCAGGGCGGGGTCCATTAATAGCTACCACGCCAAAATCATCACACAGCGTCAGTGCTTGTCAGTGCCTCAGCGTCCTTAGGTCAGGTTGCAGCATGTGAAACTCTTTGCTAAAATGCTCTCGGTGCCTGCTTGAGCAAGAGACAAATTTCCCTGTGAAACAGTGCCAATAATAGTGATGTTTCAAAGCCAGCGGTTGCACAAGGGAAATCTGAGTATCATGTCAGTTCAAGTGTAGTAGGCCCAGTGTCTATATTCCTGTGTGCTCCAGTAGGCTACTTGAGACTTGGGTCGGAGTTCACAGGAGATACTGTAATATCTTAGCATTGCTGGAATGGTGGAATTATGACAGAATGTGAAAGTGGGTGTCAAGTGATGTGCATCAAATAGGTCTGAGTCGGTCTGAGAGAGTGGGGGAGGTTGCCTTGGGGGCTGTGTATGAAACCATAGCTCTCAGCATTAATTCTGCTGAATTGTTGGTTAATATACTTTTGTTTCATTTCTGCAAGTTGTATGGCTAGGCCTGGGCCACAGAGATATCATGATTAGGGTATATAATATGGATCCATTAGCACAGAGGTGTAGCAGACACAGACAGCTAAACTCCTCTCAAGCCTCAAGAGACAAATCAACAGGGATACACACCTTTCCTCTCTCCTGCATGCATGCCATAAACAAGCAGCACACACATCGCAGTCAGTGTGTGAGAGGACTTACACGCCTCCACTCAACTCTTCTGAGTCTCGCTAATCGTTAGAGAATGGGTGTGAACAGCCTGACGAGTAGGAAGAGAGCAGTTGCAAATATAGCCTCATCATGTGAGCTACAAATTTCAATGGCAAAAGTGTTTTGTGGTGTTCTGTATGTTTCTACAATTGCCTTGTCCATGGAGGCTTGAAGAGGTGTGCTTACACTGCAGTCACTTGTCAAAGTCCCCTTTCAATTATCATACCATGTCAGTTACCACATGTGTAGATAGGGTGTTTGAAATGACATGGGTTGTCAGTTTAGTAACAAGATGCACAGAAATTCCAGATAGCACACAAACACACACACACACACACACACACACACACACACACACACACACACACACACACACACACTTACTCAATCATTCTTACACCATGTTACACACTGGAAGCTCTCTGAGGTCAGGTATCAGGAGCCATATCCTAAGGCTGCAGATGCAGGTTGTAAACATTGGCCTGGAGAAGATGATGACCTGGACTAAATTAGCTTAAATTTGTAATCTGTTTAGCTAATTTGTAATTTGACCCGGACTGACTTGCCTTAAATTTGTAATTTGTTAACTCATATTTGCCTTATTCCCTATAAAGGTAAATACAAATATAATGTAATACTATGTAACTAATATCAAAATCTCTGGCTTAATAGACGCCTAGCAATTGAACATACTGTAAGACATTGAAACTCCGATTTTGTTCACTTGATGCTTTCTGGGCCAGTCCAAATAACAGACCTGCTTCAGGGCAGTTTCAGCCTACTTGTGAAATTTGAGGTTTTGACAGATGTGTGTCAGATGCATTTCTTCCAGCAGCCTGTGTGTGGGTTAAAGCCATCTTTGTGTAATGAATATTAAACCTGAACTCTACTAAGCAAAAAGGTCAAACC
The DNA here is from genome assembly GCA_027497455.2 of Sardinella longiceps. Classification (NCBI taxonomy): domain Eukaryota; kingdom Metazoa; phylum Chordata; class Actinopteri; order Clupeiformes; family Clupeidae; genus Sardinella; species Sardinella longiceps. The sequence continues at coordinate 31,585,916 of JAODXP020000020.1, forward strand.
CATTTAGTATGAAATAGTGTCAGGGCTGTGTAAGGTGATGGGAAGACTGTAATTACCTTGGCTCAAGTTCAACACTAGTCTCTGCCATACTGTTTCAAAGCTGCATGCCTGCACCCATAGGTGGGGGAACAGTGCAGAGTAGAGAGTTTGGCCTTTGGGACTCCAGCCCAGTGAACAAGCCAGTTCTCACTTGTGCACTTTCACATTCCCCAGTGTGGCCTTACGTGCCTCTGAAGGGCAGTGGCTCACTAACTCATTTGAATACTCAAACAGGTCAAGGTAAACAACACTGGTGTAGTATTTTAGCTTTAACCTGATGTAGTACAACTGTGTAATTACACATGCTTTATATTACCTTTTCAAAGCTAAAAGAAGCTTCCATTCTGCTTTATGTTTTTATTAGCAGTGTAATTCACATCAGTGTGGGTGCTGTTCTTTGGACTAAAAAAACAAACTAGATGATTGAGCGTGTAGACACACATTTCCAAGAAAAGCTTGCATCTTAGACTGAACAAAATGTAGCAGACACCCCCTGTGTTGCCTGCAGGTGTTTTTCTGTGACCTCAGAGATATTCAACAGGACGGAACATCTGTTTCCTTTGACATGATGAAACTGTGGCCAACAGCTTGGCTGTGTTGTGTGGGGCCCATCGGAAAGACAGACAGACAGACAGTCAGTGTGCTGTGCCTCATTGCTGGTTCCTTTCAAATACAGATTAGGGACGCAAGTCATGGAGCCAGATCCTTTCACTCATGCTGAAGGACTCCCTCCCTCTCCTTCCCTCCCTCCTGCCACTGCAACTTGGAGACCCAGTTGGAGGCCCAGTCATGCAGCTGTGCAGTATTGTTCACCTTGTTTATAATTGTAAATCACAGGCTGTTAGATGTTGCTTTTGTGAGCGTGGGAGAAGACTTGAGCGAGTATTCAGGGACTCGGCAATTAAGCTCACACCTTCTGGAGCAGTGCCAAAGCCAGTCCCATCTTGACGACAGGACAGCACCTCCTTGATAAGGGCTTGGGTGGGGAGCTGTGAGTGACACAAGTTGGGTTAGATTGCTAACAGGTGAAAGGCTAGGCATATCATTGGTTATCACAGGCTATGCGAGGCATATCATTGGAAATGAGTGTGATGAGTCAGTGAAGAATCACATTTACTTGGCTTTCTTTGACAAGCATTTTAAAGGAGAAACCCAGTTTAATTCAAACCAGTTGTTCAAGGTTGATGAGTGCAGTTTGATACAATATCTAGCTATGGTGGACTGAATGGGACATACCGGTAGTAAAATGGAACTGAATGAAAGCGTTTGTGCCTCATCCAATTAACGTTAGCTTACTGTATGTCAATTTTCCTCATTCTTTATCCCACCGACAGCAGTCAAACAACAGCGCAAAGGTTTGAATTTCTCTCCTTTTTTCTGGTGGTCAGTGATGGACTGCTGGTGCCCATGAGTTGGGCTTACTGGTGTTGATGCATATCTCGGAGAATAGAGAAAATATGCATATGCCTAGTATTGTACACACACACACACACGCACACACACACACACACACACACACACACGCACACACACACACACACACACACACACACACACATTCTACTCCTGAGGTCTCTTTGGAGAGCCGTTAGTCTTGTAGGGTCTGTGCTAGTGAAATGTAATCATGGTCTTGGTATTGGTTAGCTGGATATCGTGGCTGTGGTTAGCAGGACATTGCCACGGCTGTGGTTACCTACGGCACTCAACCTTTGACTTTGTGCCTGCGGTAGAACTACAGCCGAGGAGATATCCAACTACCAACACCACTCCATATTGTGTGATATTGCTTAATTATTAGTCAGTGTTATTGTGATCTTGGTATTACATCTGTTTGCCCATAGAATGTCTGAAGATAAGAGGCTGATTGTAAACAGTAGAAACTAGTGGTGTACTGTAAGCAGAACTGCAGAATGTAACGGACTGTGAGGTAATGGCAGAGAATGGCTGCCTGTCTCATTCTGTCTCACTCTGTGGTGAGTCCCTGCTGCTGGCGCTATGAAAGCTGAGCTCCTGCAGTGAGCACTCAGCCCAGTGCACACAGGGGCTTCTCTTTTCCTCTTGTGTTACGTGATGCCAGGGCCCTGTGGAGTGACCCACTTCTGCTCCCTCAGGTGCGCACACACACTCACACACACACACACACACACACACACACACACACACACACACACACACACCTTTGTTGCGGATGATGGTGGCTGTGATGGAGATGTGTCACATGACAGACATATTTAGATGGCTTAGTGGAATCTCTTATTAAGAACTGGACAATGTCCCACTGGCTGTGAGGAAATGGTCTGCCCCTGGATTGAAGCCAGCATCATGCAAACAAACCCTAGTGAGAGACTGTCTGGGAATCCTGAGGAGAAAAACAAGCTGAGGAGGAGATAAAGGCCTCCTCCACAATTAGCAGGCCTGCCTGGGTAACTCTAACTGTGGATGTTTGAATAACACAAGTAACCCTGAGGAGCTAATGCCTTCCACGCTGATAGCGGATACTTGCACACTGGTGCATGAAAGAACAAACTGTAGGACTTTTCCAGGATTCTTCTTAGGAAGGAAACATGAAGAGGGGAGGAGAGTTTCTACCTGTAGAGTTCTTTTTGGGCTATCACATTTATTTGTGCCTGCCTGGGCTGTTTGAGTGGGAGCTAGAGAGATAGATCTGACTAGTCAGTGAGGAGGCTGACTTCACTACTCTGGCATGGCCTAAACTGGAGGCATTTGCCCAATCCCACCATAAGCCATCTCTAGGCTTTGTTGCTCATCATAGGTTCACTCTCTACTGGCGATGTGTAAGGGGATTACAGGAGACTGTTCATGGAAAGAAAAGGAATGAGGAGATTTGGTTCTAATGTAGTAAGTACAACTATCACTTTTTGATAGTATTCACTAAGTAAAATACAATTGATTTATTCTCCTGGCTACTTATAGCAATTTGTGGGGTATATAGAAATATTACCTTTTGTAATCAGCTAATTTGGTGATAACTATCAACATTTGTATTTTTATTTGTAAAATAGAAATCCCATAACTACTTTGTATATCAAGTATTTTGCATGTTATTTGTTTGGCACACTCATCATTATTTTGGGTACATCCCCTATAATGTTAAAAATCCCCCTCCAGTATAGGAAGTTGTTGGTAATGCAGTAGATGGTGTTGACAGGCTTCTCCACTGAAAGAGCAATGAGCATCTTCCCAAAACCTGACCCTGACTTGCTCCAATAGTAGGCCTACTTAGCACAGAAATAGAAGTTTGGATTACTAGTGATCGGTTTTAGTTTTGCACGAGTGGCCACTTTCTTCCCTCCAAATTAGTATACGTACATGTGGCCTTGTGAGATTGTTTCCTGGTGTGTGTGGGACTGGTCGAGTCAGACTCCTAACCCAAACAGATTCCTGCAGTGAGGCAGCTAATCCACAAAGTGCTAACCAGCTCTCAATCACCCTCCATAAAAACTCTGAGTTAGCATGCGAAGAATGTTCCCACATCTGACACGCCCCACAAGGCAACTCCACACGCCCACACTCAAAACAAAGACCTCCATCAGCTCTGCTGACAGACAGAGGAGCACAACACTGCTTTGGGTCATGCTGCTGGCCTACCATTTATATAACTGTATACAGTATAGACATCTTTTCTGTTCAAGGTTCATCAGTAGACAGAAGAGACAGTTGTAGCTACATAGGAGATGCCCAGCTAACCTTTTACCCTGACCCCAAATCAGTTCCTTCTTGTTTTCATATTGTTAACAGTGTCAACAATAACTGTTAGGAAAGTTCAGTCTAAATGTTTTCTTTCACTATCATGTCATAGACTGTATGTATAAGTATCACCTCACTCAAGTTCATAAGACAAAGCTTTAGTGCACAATGTGCAATTGTAAAAATTAATCAAGGTAGGTGGTGTGTACCCAACACGTGTGAACATGTAATAGCATGTTTAACACACACACACACACACACACACACACACACACACACACACACACACACACACACACACACACACACACACAGAGTGGAATCCTGTCTAGCAGCTGTGCCACACCCTTGCATCAAATCATTGTTTGGGAGTAATTTTCTGGAGACTGTTGCTCCTTTCATGTTGAGGCCACCTGAGCCAACCTCCCACTAGTTCAAAAGAGCCCACAAGGCAAATATGGTCATTATGACATGAGGGGTGGGGTCAGATCTCAGAGTACACACAAACACACTGCAGTTACACCACTGGTCATTTTGTCTGGTCAGCGTTCTAGTTTGTTGCCAGATAACCTGCTAGATTGCTGAAACGAAGCAGATGTGGGCTTGGTTAGTAGGGTTAGTAGTACTTTGATCTAGGACTGTTGGAAGCAGCAGTTTTGGTTGGTGGCTAGTTGGTGGCCAGATATCTCTGCTGGATAGGACAGGAAACATGTCTTGGATAAATGGCCAACCTGGCGCCCTCTGAATGCCCCACTGTGCACTGGCTCAGTCATTCCCTCACTCTGCACACGTTGGTGCTGTGGGAGTTACTGTGGTAGTTATTGGAAGGTGGTGATGAGCCAGTCTTGTAAAGCTGACAACAACACACCCTGTAATTTACACTCAAACTCTGATAGGTGACATTTGGGCCAGGTGTCTGACATACATAAGGTGTCTTGTTAAAATGGCAGGTATCTGAATTTGAAGGAATGGAGGTCTGCCAGTGTTGTTTTTGA
>JAODXP020000020.1:31595657-31603157 GCA_027497455.2 Sardinella longiceps
GTTTTTGTAGGCCACCCACTGCTTGAGTAGTGTAGTTCCACAGTAACTTTAGATTTATCTGATGTCAGATAAGCACTTCCAGTGTATTTAAAAAGTGTGTTATATGGAATTATAATGAGTTTAAAACTTCATGTTACTTTCAATTAAAGATCATTTACGTTGTTATAACTATCAGTTTTAATAATGAATTTGTTGAAATAGCTTGAAAAACAGAAATAAATGAACCCTACCCTGTATTATCTTTTTTTATTTTCTGCTCTGAATCTTCAAGTCTTCAAGGAGAGAGATGAAGTATACTTAATATGCTGTCCAACATTAGCTGATTAAGTATACTCAGTGTACTGTCCTTAATGAGCTGGCCTGGCATTTCTGGCATTCTCAGCCTGTGCCAGGTGTCAGGATGTGCCAAGCTGCACTCCTGTGGAGAAGTGTGTGAGCAGTCAGAAGTGTTGTGGAGGAGTGTGGAGTTCTGACCCAGCTCAGGGAGGACACTTGAGTTTTGGATAGGTTACAGTATATCTAGACTAAACTGAAAGACCTGGGAAGTGTGCGTGTGTGTGGGTGTGTGTGTGTGTGTGTGTGTGTGTGTGTGTGTGTGTGTGTGTGTGTGTGTGTGTGTGTGTGTGTGTGTGTGTGGATGGTGTGTGTGTGTGTGTGGGCATGATGAGGAAGGCAGTAATATTTCAGTGTTCAGTCATGCAAGACAAGTGTTTTGACAGAGTAAAGACTATCTTCTATTCAGGCCTACTCAGGTGAGTATCCTTTGAACAGCAGATTAACACTAAAATTATAGCCCTCTCTGACACTGTGTGTGTGTGTGTGTGTGTCTGTGTGTGTGTGTGTGTCTGTGCGTGTGTGTGTGTGTGTGTGTGTGTGTGTGTGTGTGTGTGTGTGTGTGTGTGTGTGTGTGTGTCTGTGTGTGTGTGTGTGTGTGTGTGTGTGTGTGTGTGTGTGTGTGTTCCTCCGCAGCGTCTGGAGAGTGAAAAGGAGGAGCTGGAGAGGGATTTGAGCTTCAAGTCTGACCAGGCCCTCCAGTACGACCGCCTGATTGAGAGTCTGCGAGAGAACAACCGGCAGCTGCAGGTGCGGTACAGGACTCTTCATACTTTCCCTTTCGCTCAGCTTGTGTTCTTCATGTCTCTCTGGGTTTTGTGCAGCCTTTGCTTACCCTTTAAAGTATAAGTCTGGAGTAAGTTTAAGCATTGCCCTGTTGTACGAGCCTTCTAACAGCAAATGAAAGAATTTTGTGAAACACTTTACATTGAGTCAATGTAACCTCAGATCTTACTTTCGGTTTCCAACAGTCAGGTCCCATTGATTCAGTGTAAAGTGCCTGTTCCCTTCTGCGTTCGCGTTTGGTCTGTGCTGTACCAAATTATTTTGTTCCACTCGTTGACTAGCGCATTTAGCAAGCTCTTTCAACAGGGCTATGCTTGAATTCACTCCGGTATTTTCCTTTAATGTGATTGCCATACAGGTGACCATTAAGGAGACCAATACCTCCCAGCGCTCCCTGGAGTCGCAGCTCTACAGCAGCCGCAACAGTGACTCGGGCCGGGAGTTCCGCATCAAGGAGCTGGAGGGCAGCAAGAAGGCGCTGGAGAAGGAGAATGAGATGCTCAGGCAGAAGGTACAGTAGCGCTCAGAAGATGCCAGCAGGTCCAGGATCAGTAGGAGCTGTAAGAGTGAAGAGTAGTGGGGCCTACGGTAGTCCTAGGATCAGTGGGAGCTGCAGCTGGGTTAGGTTAGGATGAGTGAAGTGCATACAGAGGTAGGAGTGGATTAGATGCATTAAGATCATGTCAGCATTGGACACACAGCACTGGCAGAAGCAGAGGGAAGGAGCCCTAAGTGCAGTCAGAGGAAACCGATAACTAGTAAGAGGAGATCATCATGCTGTGCCGTGTGGAGGGATATTTATCCTTTTAGCAGATAGTTGCTTTTCAATTCCACTGCCAGTCCAGTGGCCATATTCAGTCACTCTTCTCTTCTCTGTCTCTCTCTCTCTCTCTCTCTCTCTCTCTCTCTCTCTCTCTCTCTCTCTCTCTCTCTCTCTCTCTCTCTCTTTGTTCTCTTTTATGCCATCCTCTGGTCATCCTTTTTATTGCTCCAATGCCTCACTCTCCTCTCCTCTGCTCTCCTCTCCTCTCCTCTCCTGCTGTAGATGTCTGGGCAGCTGAGTAGCTCCACTCTGCAGGCTAAGACAGAGGAGCTGTCCCGCCAGTACCAGCAGATGCTCACCTCCCTGCGCGAGGAGAAGGACAAGGAGCTACAGAGCCTCCGGGTACGTCTGCCTGGATTTAGGATTGTATGTGTGTCTCTGTGTGTGTGTGTGTGTGTGTGTGTGTGTGTGTGTGTGTGTGTGTGTGTGTGTGTGTGTCTCTGTGTGTGTCTCTGTGTGTGTGTGTGTGTGTGTGTGTGTGTGTGTCTGTGTCTGTGTTCGTGTGTGTGTGTGTGAGAGAGAGAGAGAGAATCTGTGTTCCCCCAGTATGTTTACCTGTGTGTGTGTGTGTGTGTGTGTGTGTGTGTGTGTGTGTGTGTGTGTGTGTGTAGACCCAGCTGATAAAGATCCAGACAGAACACACTACAGAGCGCACCAGTGACAGAAGCCTGCAGCTGCGCATCACAGAACTGCTGGCCACCCTGGAGACGCGGGAGAGTCTCATCAAACGCCAGGAGGAGGTCCTTAAACATCGCCTTAACCAATCAGCTCACACCACATCTAGACATCTAGACAGTAGGACAGAATGAGGGACTAACTGTACGTTTAGACCGAGAGCGATAAACGTCCAAGAGCTGCCAAAGAATCCCAAGAAGTGGGCCATAACGTTAGGCATTCGAATGTTCCATCCTGCTTCTCTAAACTAGCCACACCGGGACATCGACATTGACTGTTTGTTTCCCAACCGTGTCGTAGCTCATTTCCATAAAGTTAACTGAAGTTGAACTTTCTCCCGATTGCTCAAGTTGCCCATGTTTCGTCGCTCACCACACAAAGTTAATTACTTCCGTCGCTCTTGTTGCCTGCATCACTTGCGGTCTCAACATACAGCAACAAACTTTCACACACAAGCTTGACTGCTATATAGTTAGAGAAAAAGTGACAGTGCTTAACACGTGGCTGGTGCTTAACACAAAGATGTGTAATTAAGCCTTGGTGTTAAGAAAAGTTTCATGAAAGTGTGAATGCGAACGGCACTGCGTCAATTAAACATTAGAACCAATAGAGGCAGGAATATCAATGTGTGGCAGAAAGTTTTGGAAACCAAAATGTAAATCATGTCATCACATTCTCATAATGCAGATTTGGCAACATTTGTATAAGCAGAATAATCTTCATTCCACAGCATTCAATCATCATTTCACTGCATTGAATATAAATAATTTACACACTCAGTGTAGCACATAGCTGTCTCACCTGTGTGATTTTTTTTGCCATTGAAACATTGTGTTTTCCATCCCTGCTTGTGAATGACCTCACAGTATTTCTGTCTTTGTTTTTACCCTGCAGGAGATTCGACGGCTTCAACAGGAAAAAAGCACTGCATCACAAAACGTCACCCGGACTGTCATCACTAAAAAGTACATTTGACCCCATACATCATCAGAAACAAGCTCAGCTCTGTCCTCATTTTTTAAAGATATTTTTTAAGGCTTTTTGCCTTTAATTTGATAGGATAGTAGACAGAGTGACATGAAATGAGTGAGAGAGAGACATGGTTAAGGACTGGGAAATGACCTTGGGTCGGACTCGAACCCAGGTCCCCAGATTTGTGGTATGACACTCTAGACCACTGAGCAGCGTCGCCTCTCCTCATTAATCTCACTCTTAATTCTCGACACTAAACTAAGGATGTTGTGAGCTGAACTGGGATCAGTCTCAGTGCTGCAGAGCTAAATGAGTGGCCAGTGTGCAGAGTAAAGCCAGTTATGTGCGGAGGTCCTGTCTGTCTCTGTCTGTCCTCTGCTCTACTCATGTGTCTGTGTAAGCTGAGGTGTGAACTGCCCTGCCCTTGTGGCTGTCTTATCCACAGGTACCAGAACCAGTACCCAATCCTGGGCCTGCTTAGTGATGACTACCAGTACACGTCCCCAGTCAAGGAGTCCAAGACCATTGTGATTGAGAGCGGCCAGATGATCAAACAGGTAAGCTAGGGGCAGGTGAAGGTGCAGCACACCCCTATGGAACACACATATGGAACAGTGTTTAGAAATTATACAACATAGCATTTCACATTTGTGTATCACATACAGTCCAAAGCTATATACAAGTCTATATTTTGTGTATATTTTACAGTATGTATATTTTATCATGTGCTTTTGTTTAATGAGATCTTTCCTCATTGGCTCATGTTCAGTAGGCTGGTGTGTGCTTGAGATAGGGTTTGTATTGGGCCTGAGGTGCAGAGAGGGTTAGCTGGGGGAGGTGGCTAAGCGGAGCAGCACTTTGACGGATGGATTTAGAGCTACATGCTAAATTCAACCTGTCTATGCCATCCACACCTGATGGATGTGATCGCCAGTGCACTAAATTCCAGTCTTCAAACACACATTTAGTTACTAAGGCGATTGCAAAATAGTTTGTTTTGGCAGTGGAGGTTGCCAAAGTCACTTGGCATGCATAAAACTCCAAACTGGAATTGCAAGGTGCTACTTCAAGTTTGGAATTAGTTCCAGAAAGAACTACCTGCCATTTTGTTTTGTAACTGGTACAATAAATTGTGTATAATTGTTGTGTGTAGCAGAATATTACTGTGTGGAATATGAGATGATGATTATGATGATAGTCACTGACTCAATGAAGAGGTCATTGGGTGTGAGTGAGAACCAGACTGTGATTCTAAGCTTTGGCTGGTGTCCCCCTCAAGGCCTTTCTCTCACTGTCAAGGGCCAATCAGCTAGCCAGTAGGGCTGTGTTAGTGTGTGAAGGACCAATCAGCTAGCCAGTAGGGCTGTGTTAGTGTGTGAAGGACCAATCAGGTAGCCAGTAGGGCTGTGTTAGTGTGTGAAGGACCAATCAGCTAGCCAGTAGGGCTGTGTTAGTGTGTGAAGGACCAATCAGCTAGTAGGGCTGTGTTAGTGTGTGAAGGACCAATCAGCTAGCCAGTAGGGCTGTGTTAGTGTGTGAAGGACCAATCAGCTAGCCAGTAGGGCTGTGTTAGTGTGTGAAGGACCAATCAGCTAGCCAGTAGGGCTGTGTTAGTGTGTGAAGGACCAATCAGCTAGCCAGTATGGCTGTGTTAGCGTGTGAAGGACCAATCAGCTAGGGCTGTGTTAGCGTGTGAAGGACCAACCAGCTAGGGCTGTGTTAGCGTGTGAAGGACCAATCAGCTAGCCAGTATGGCTGTGTTAGCGTGTGAAGGACCAATCAGCTAGGGCTGTGTTAGCGTGTGAAGGACCAACCTGCTAGCCAGTAGGGCTGTGTTAGCGTGTGAAGGACCAATCAGCTAGCCAGTAGGGCTGTGCTCTTGTGTTTTAGCTCTGTGATAAATGCATGTGTTTCTGTTCTGCTTTTCCGGACAGGAAATCATTACAACTCCTTAAAGAACAAAACAAAACAAAACTGCTTCTCTCTGACAGGATTGAATGACATGAAGACCCTGGAGCCTCTCTCTCTCTGTCTGTCTGTCTCTCTCTCTCTCTCTCTCTCTCTCCCTTTATCTCTCCCCCATCCCTCCTCCCCTCTTTCCCTTCTGACCTCTGCTGTCCATCCTTCCCCCTCCTCCTCTGGCGTTCTCTGGGCTAAGTTAGGGTGGTGGTGGTGGTGATGGAGGCCAAAGCCGTATGTAGCGCTAAGATTTGGGCTCAGGTTTGTGCTGCTGGGATGGACAGGGCAGCTATGCTCTGGGTGAAGTAAGATCTACTAATGCAGCTCAAGTCATTCAGACATATGGGTGAATTAAGAGCTACTAAAAGAACTCAAGTCATTTCAACTTGGGTTTAAGAATAGGTACAGAATTTGGGATAGTCTCTAAGGGTCAATCCACTTCAATTTCAGAAGGGTCTGCAAGAGGACAGTTTGTCCCTTCTGTTATTTCAGCTTCCCACCACAACTCTAGTAGCCTCAGAGAGATTTGTTGTACCAGATACTAACACTATTGTAAATAAACACTTTCAATAAAGTGATGGATGCATATTTGTTGATAATGGACATTCTAAGGGAGGCTATTTATAATATGGGATGGAGTGGCTCCCTTTTGGGGGGTATCAGCCTAATGTGTTTGGCTAAGGGGAATTTTTATCCTTTTTATTTTTATTTTTTTCTTAACACTCATTTATTCCACTGTGTCTGTTGACATAGTTTTAAGGTCATAAGGGTTTTTATGGTTTATAGCTTGTTGTATTTTGCTGGTAACATGGTGGCAGTGGCTGGTGATGGAGCTTGCATGACGGACATTTGATTTGATTTTGATTTATTTATGCTCACATACACCAGACCAGAATCTTTATTGATATCTAGTTTGCTACCTACTGTAGCCTACTTATGAATTGATTCATAAGAGTTGGGTTAATTTGGTACAATTGCTATGACATCTCTATACTGTTTAGAGTTTGAGTCCACTCTGGTTGAGCTCCGGGGAACTGAAACAAATTGAGATTTGTTTGGGTTCCATGTGTGTTTAGGAACTGGGCTGAGAAACTGGCCAGGGATTTGAAAAATGATCTTATGGTAAAGAGGGCATTTTTCAAGTCCTAGTGCCACTTTTAGACCAGTTCATGAACTGCGCTGAAGAGATGAACAGAATGGACACAAACCAGAACTTTTAAAGAGGGCAAAACAAATTCATGTCAGTAATGTATCAGACAACAATGTTATTTTGGATGGTCTTATTTCTCTATTGTTGTCATCTGAATGCAAACATACTTCAGTTAGCTCAATTAAATAATTGATCCAGTGCCACACGCACGCACGCACACACACACACACACACACACACACACACACACACACACACACACACACACACACACACACACACACACACACACACACACACACACACACACACACACACACACACACACACACACACACACACACACACACACAAATGAACAAACAAACACAAAGCAGTTAAAAGGGTACAAGTACATGAATTGTCTTATTATTAGAGCCAGTTGGGGATACATTGTCATTCATGATCCAGAATTGAATGATCCAGAATATGAATGAACTCTGCAGGTCTGTATGGAGTGAAGCCCATTGCATCCCATTTCCTAATCACTAAACTAGACGATGCCCAAACAAAGATGGCAGATGCATTACTGTCAGGGGTCAAAAAATTATGTCTTTGTACATCTGAATAAGAGTTTCACTCTGAATGGTAACATTTGCTTTAGTTTCATGCTACTCTGCCTATGGAAATGTGCAGTGGATGACTTTCCTCCAGACCCAGTGTCTGTCTCAAACATGCTTTATGATGACACATGGTATAATGGGACACAATTGATTTTCTATTTGGTTCAAAACCACGCCTAACCTGATTGCACTCTACACAG
>JAODXP020000020.1:31608157-31610657 GCA_027497455.2 Sardinella longiceps
ATTCACTGGCCTCCCCCCTGTGGCACCTGTGGCTTGGTCTGCCCATCCAGTAGGCATGTGAAAGCAGGCCAGCACAAAGGCCTGGAAGGGGGGCTCTTTCAAGGGATCGTGTCCACACTCTCTCCCTCTCTGACCCCACCACTGCCCCGACCCCAGGGTGCAACCATGTCTGTGGCGACCCATGTGTCTGTCACTCGGTGAACTTTGACCCTGGGGAGGTGGGGCCTGGTCCTGACACTCTGCCCTCTCCTGGCACTCTCCACCTCTGGCTCCATGGCCAGCGCTCCCTCGGCCGGCCTCCTCAGTGCCTCTGAGGCCCAGAGGTGAAGCAGCTCCTCTGTGTCTTCAGCTGCTTTCTTCTTCTCCTCTCCTCCCTCCTCTCACCTACTGTACAGCAGCTCCGTGCCCTCAGACCTCAGAGGTGACTGCATGCATGGCCACCCGCGGCCACACTAAAGCAGCCTTTGGGTTCCTGAGTGAGTGACAGGCAAGCATGCATCACTCTCTCTCTCTCTCTCTCTCTCTCTCTCTCTCTCATCCCTCCCTGCCTCTCCATTCCCATTTATCAGACATTTTAGATTCATTTAGAGCCATTCTTGTAACTAACCACTCCCTCTTTTCAATGTTCTTTCTCTCGGTCTTCCTTTTTCATCTCCTTGCCTTGCTCTGTGTCTCTCCATCATTTGACTCAATAAGGGTTCAGTCTGTCCCCTTTCCTATCCATCATTACTCCTCTGTCTTTCTTCACCATTCCTATCCTGCCATCTCTCCCCCCGCCTCTCGCTCTCTCTCTCCGTCTCTCTCTCCCTCCCTCTCTCTCTCTCTCTCTCTCTCTCTTCCGCTGAGAGGTGCTTGCTTGACTGGGGCCTTCTCCTCACTGATGCACTCCTTTGCCATTAATAAAAATTTTATACCGAGTCAGGAAATGCATTTCCATCCGGAGCGACTGGAGGCACTCAGACAGACAGGAAATGAGCGCTTGGCAGGCAGCCAGCCCAGCTATTTTCGAGGGCCAGCCAGAGCCAATCAACGAGGGCCCTGGTCAGCTAATGGACCACGGAACCTCCGCTGGAAGATCAGGAACAATTACGCCTAGGGTGGCCAGCACAGAGAGGCCAGGGCCCGGGGCTGCTCAGGCCTGAACTGGCCTGTGTGCTGATGGGAGTTTTATTGTGTGTGTGCGTGCGCACATACATGCAGGCACACGTGAGAATACTGTAAGGATGAGAGGATTTCAACCGTACTCATTTCTTGCTATCCCTGTATCTTTCTTTTCCTCCATTTTTCTTTATCCTAAGTCAATTCATTTCATCATTACATTCCCTTATGAAATCATGGCAAGATCTAGAATAAGTAGTGGTGTAAATGTGGGCAGTGGGACAATGTTGTATGGATGGACAGAGTAGGAGAAGGAGTGTGGTGTATGGATGGACAGAGAGAAGGAGGAGTGTGGTGGATGGGCAGAGGAGGTGTACTGGGCTTGACTCTAATTACCTGCAGATGTAGCTCTTCATTAGCGGCCTGGCTCTAGGTGATGGAGAAAAGGACCCATTTCAGCCCTGTGTGTGTGTGTGTGTGTGTGTGTGTGTGTGTGTGTGTGTGTGTGTGTGTGTGTGTGTGTGTAGAGAGAGAGAGAGAGAGAGAGAGAGCTGTTAGCACAGGGCTTCAGCAGATGGGGAGTGTTGCTGTTTGGGCTAGCTCTGACAGCCTGGTCCTGTATGTAAGTTAATATCCCAAATTGCACACTTCCCCTGGCATAAGCTGCTAGTCTGTGTAGTGTGGCCACAGTGCGGGCTCTAGTAGTACCCATAGTATGGAACACGCTGGGCTTAAGTCCCTTGCCACTGGGACAGAAATGAGGTCAGTGCTAACCTGTGGAAACGATTAGCCTTAGTGCAGCTAGGAAGTGTTAAATTACAGTTTAAAGTGCTAAATTAGAGTCAAGTGCATATTGTAACCATGGGGCAGCTAGAATGACTTAAAGTATTGAGTCTTTTCTGATGTGACAAGTTAAACTGCAGTTAAATATTAACATTGTGAAACATGTAACCAAAGCGCAACTAGATTGGCTTAAAGTAGCCTACTGAGTATGGTGTAGTGGAGTGACAAGTTAAATTGCATTTTTTTTTGTTCTGTAACTTTAGAGTATATCATTCATATTAAGCCAACATCTTCCATATTGTTAGCGTCGTATAAAAAGAGATATGCTATACGGAGACCCATTCTTTCTTTCTACAAAGCCAGCAATAAAATAATACAGAGAGGTGAGTAGCCCGTAGCTCCTCTGTGTCAGTGAGTGCTGTAAGGATGTGGGGTGACTTCAGTGCGTTATGGAATCTGATAGCTAACCACTCAAGCAGCGGAACTCAGGCAGAGAGCCGGAGAGGTTCTGTTCCTCTCCTCACTTTCCTTTATCTCTCTCTCTTCCTATCACTCTTTCACTCTGTCAGTCTCTCTCTCTGCCTTGCGCTCTCATAGAAACACACACTCCCTCTCAGTT
>JAODXP020000020.1:31615657-31625657 GCA_027497455.2 Sardinella longiceps
TATCTTGCCCCTCTCACTCACTTCTCTCTTTCTTACTCTTATCTCTTTCTTTCTTACTCGTCCTCACGGAACCACTCTGTTCATTCAGTTTTGAGTTTGCCCCCCTCATGCTTGTTTTCGCCCTCCTTTCTGCCTGGGCTTGTATGCATGTCTGTGTACTCAGCTGTTCTCTCTCTATGTGCATTTTCCTCTCTCTCTCGCTCCCTCTTTCTTTTCTTCCTCTCTCTCTCTCTATCTCTCTCTCTCTCTCCCTCTTTCTCTCTCTCTCTCTCTCTCTCCACGCCGAGCACAGTTTGTGGTGGGGCACGATCAGCACTCTGGCCTGGGCTGGGGACTGTGTCGGGGTGGGACAGGGTGGGAGGGGAGGGGAGCGGATGGGGGTGAGGGGACACATGGATGGGCATTGATCGCAGCCAAGGTCGGGAAGCGTCGATACATCCCCGCACTCGCTGACAAGCAGACAGATCATAGGCCGGATGGGAGAGAGGGAGCGTCAGGGAGAGAGGTGGGCTTGGAGGGAGAGAATACCTGCCTTGGTTCTGATTAACTTCCTGCTTGAAAAAGTAGTGATAACTTGATAGTGATACGCCATGATGTACTCAATTTAGTGCAGCTTAAGCATGACAGAAGACTGGTATCCCAGTGACTCTATTTCGTATTAATTCAGACTTCTAAATGATGAATCGGATTCTGCATGACTTGAGAATTAAATCTAACTGATGCGCTTGATTGTGTTTGACTTGGGAACGGTATCAAAGTCATGCGCTGGATTCAGTGTGACATGCGAATCCCAGATAAGTGATGCAATGGATTTTCTGTGAGCACTGATGGCTGATGTGAAAAAAGACCCCTGGTTGTGTCGAGGTTTGTGCCACTGGATGTTTCTGGAAGGAAGTGGGACTTTTAGCCCAAATCACTGAGGTGCTCTAAAGTTCTCCCCAGTGTGTATCCTGCCAGAGAGAAATAGGGAGTCTGTTGAAGTTCTCTATGGTGTTTTACTCTTTAAAACTCTGACAATAAGTGGATCTATGGATGGCAGCTTCTCAGCAGTGAATGTTGTTTTTCTCCTCTTTTCTACCCTTTTCTAGTCTCTCTCTATCGCTCTGACACATTTCTCCTGTCTCTCTGTGACCCAGTGCTCTGTTCCTTTCTTCACTTTTCTCTTCTCTCCTCCCTGCCCCCCCTCTCTCTCTCTCTCTCTCTCTCTCTCTCTCTCTCTCTCTCTCTCTCTCTCTCTCTCTCTCTCTCTCACACACACACACCCACACACACACATTCTCTCATTCTCTTCCTCCTCTTTTGCCCGGACTTGCTAGTCTGCAGTGTCTATTTCAGTCCTTCCTGGGGGGTCGGATTCGGGTACATCCGGAATCTCATACAGTTTATTGTCATTCAATCCCGCTGCAGTCCCAGGGGGGGTGCTGGGGACACCAGGGTCTGACCCTGGGTCCTACTGCCCATCGGCTCCGTGGCCCTGCTCAGTGGGGGAGCTGTGCTGGTGAGGCTCAGCCAGACCAGGGGCCCACAGGCCCCCAAAGCCCCCAGGAGGTCCAGGAGCCTGATTGCAGTGGGCCCCCCCTGACCCCATGTCCCGGGCCACAGCCCAGACTCCCCCCCCCCCCCCCCCCCCCCCCATCTCCCACTAACAGCTAATCAGAACCTGACCAATGGCCACCGATCAACCCCACCACACCAATGCACTAGGGAGACTGTTCAAATGCACATTATGTGTGTGTGTGTGTGTGTGTGTGTGTGTGTGTGTGTGTGTGTGTGTGTGTGTGTGTGTGTGTGTGTGTGTGTGTGTGTGTGTGTGTGTGTGTGTGTGTGCGGATAGTGGGATACTAGATGTGAAGAGCAAATAAGTTGAGTATGTTATATATTTTCACTTCAATGTTAGAGAAATGTAGAGAAAGCTTACTGTCATGACACTGATGTGAGAAGAAGTGAATGGTAGAGGCAAAGTGAAGGGCTAGAGAAAAAGAGGGGCTAGAGAAAGAGGGATGCCAAGCGAGGGAGAGCTGGAGAGTGTAAATGAAAGCTAAAGATGCTCAGGGGAAAATGGCGATAGGATGGTGACAGGACAGCACTCCTACAGGAAGTGTGACGGTGGTCTGGTCTCTGAGGGCTGGCACTGGCGGAGGATCTGTGAATGGGCATCAGAGGTGACGTCACAGGCAGGCAGGCGGGCAGGCAGGCAGGGGAGGAAGAAGCCAGGGGTCAGTGCCACTGCATAGCTCAGGAGGAGGAGGAAGAGGAGGGGACAGAGAGGGCAGGCAGGCGGGTTTAAAATAGCCAGCTATCATGATGTCATTGCAACTCCCACTAACCTTCGCTGGTCAATGAACACCCCCACACCCCACCCCACCCAACCCCACCCACCTACACACACACACACACACACACACACACACACACACACACACACACACACACACACACACACACACACACACACACACACAGCCTTAGCTTTCTCCTGCTGATAAGTGAAGATTGAGAGGGTTGACCTCCACTCAGCCAGGTCGATGTTCCTCAGGAGTTGCCTGGCTAGTCTGCCTCAGAGCTGATCCCAGAACAGTGCTGCTGCCCAGCACACAGACAGGGTGGGAGTGACGGGGGAAGTCATCCACACACACACACTTCACCACCAATGCACCAGCCCTCGGACATGGCTACAGAGCTGTTCATGCTTGGAAGAACAAATACCCCTCCTTTCCTATCTCCTAATTTCTCTTTATCTCTCTCTTTCTCTCTCTCTCTCTCTCTTGCTCGCTTGCTCCCTCTCTCTCTCTCTCCTTCCTCTCTGCTCTCCCCTGGCTTGCTCCTGGGGCACGGTGTTGAATTTCTGCGAGCCAGTCGAGTGTGGCGATTGTTATGAATAATATGCGGCCCTCATCCTGTCCCGGCTCTGGATTGGGTTACTCTTGCCAAGGATGTGTGCAGGGGAACTGGCGCATGGAGCCTGGGGACGCGGCTGCAGGCCCGGCCTCTCCCAGCAATAATACTCCCCCAGCGCACAGGCCAGTCTTCAGGTTACCCTCACGCCAGGCAGCCTGCTGGGTAAACACAGCACTCGCTCTCTCGCTCACTCACTCACTCACTCACTTGCTCTCTTGCTTGCTCTCTCGCTCACTCACTCACTCTCTCACTCACTCACTTGCTCTCTCTCTCGCTCCCTCACTCTCTCGCTCTTTCACTCACTCACTCGCTCGCTCTCACTCACTCGCTCGCTCACTCGGTTGTTCATTTACTCGATCACTCACTCACTTTCTACAGCTCTGTCCATATACAGTACATGGCCCATCTTTTCTCGCCTTTTTCCTTCTTGTTTTCTCTGGATCTTGCCACTCTCTCTGTCTATCTCTTTATCTCTTCAGTAATCTGTCCATACTGTATGTTTTGCCCACTCTAACCCTTCCTGTCATCTGCGCTAGTAGTCTGTCTGTCTATCTATCTGTCTGTCTATCTATCTGTCTGTCTGTCCGTCTGTCTGTCTGTCTGTCCCACTGTGGCTCTGTTGCTCTGCTCTCACCCATTCATCTTTTCCCACTCTACTCTTGCACTCAACGTCTCCACCCATCTCCACTCTCCCTTTCTCATCATGCCATCCTCCACACCTCCTCCTGCTTCACTTCTCCTCCTCGGGGTCTCTCTTTCCCCACATCCATCCATCTCTTTCTCTCTCTCTCTCTCTCTCTCTCTCTCTCTCTCTCTCTCTCTCACACACACACACACACACACACACACACACACACACACACACACACACACACACACACTCACTCACACACACACACACACACACACACTGTCCTTCCCTTTCCTCTTGTCTATCTCTGTGCAGCACCTGTACTATGCCTCTTCATTTCTTTTCTGGAGTGTTTGGAGCCTGCAGAGGACACAGGGGGCTCTAGGATGTTTTCAGTCTTGTCACACACACACACACACACACACACACACACACACACACACACACACACACACACACACACACACACACACACACACTGTGCTGGAATGTCAAGCATCACAGACGCTTAGCTCCTTATCTCCTCTGTTAGTACTGCTGATTCTTTCTTTCTTTCAGTCTGTCTTTCCCTTTACAATTTACAACTATTGCTAACAACCCTTACCCTCGGTGTATCCGGGTGTGTGTGTGTGTGTGTGTGTGTGTGTGTGTGTGTGTGCTGCATCTGCTGGCCGAGTGCTAAGAGCCTGAGTAGTGGAGCAGATGAGCTGAGCTGAGATGAGCTGGTCAGATGTGCGGCCGGAAAAGAAACTCAACCCCAGCAGCAGCAGCAGCAGCAGCAGCAGCAGCAGCAGGAAGAAGCGCTTTGGCCCGCTGCTGGATTGCAGAAACAGATCCTGCGTTTGAAGCAACCCGAGGAGGCAACTCTTTTTTCACTCGCTTGTTGTTGTTACTGTACGCTCCGAGGACCAGCTCCCGGCAAACTTCCCATTTGTTCCTCTCTGCCTGCTGCAGCCGGACAGAGCATCTTCTCTTTCCCTATGTATGGTGGCCAGTGAGGGACAAGGCAGCCTAAAGCTGGCCTTCAGTTTCACAGCGCTCCTAATTTGCTCTTCTGTGGCTTTCTCATCAGGCTTTTAAGAGGCCGTGCTGATGGGCTCTGGGCTAGCGGGGGCATGCATATTGACTCTCTGCGCCAATCCTCATGTGTGCATATGCACACATAATTGATCTAGGAGAGATAGATCAGAGAGAGAGAGAGGGAGATGGAGAGAGAGAGAGAGTGGTCTGTCAGACAGCACTCTTTTCATTTCTCTTTCCCTTTTTCTCCATTCATCCTGACATCATCCCCTTCCATCCCTGCCTTGCTCCCTCGCTTCCTTGAGTACCCAGGGAGAAAGAGAGAGAGAGAGAGAGGGAGAGCGAGCTCTAATGCTCTGCTGTACTGAGTGCCTGGGCTGGGTCAGAGAGAGAGAGAAAGAGAGGGATGAAGAGAGGGGGGGCAGAGAGAGGGAGAGAAGCTGATGTCAGACGCTTGCAGTGTGGAGTGTTGGTTTATCGATCCTCTGGCACCCAGGATGCTGGGATGACGAGACCGGAGATGAAGGGGTGGGTAGTGGGTGGGAGGGAGGGAGGGAGGGGTCGCTGGGCCTGATGCTGCAGGAGATGGAGGTCTGGGGTGGGGCTGAGGGGAGGATGTGAGGCATAGATGGATGGATGGATGGATGGATGGATGGATGGATGGATGGAAGTTGTGGATGAATAACTGGTTTGCCCCTGAAACACCAGCACTGAGCACAAGGCTCTTTTTTGCCATGTACATGAGTCAGATTTTTGTTATGCCGCTAGCTGGCTTTCTCAGTATGTCTGTCCACTGTTTGTGTTTGCAGCCATACAATGGGTTTCAATAAATGTGCCAGTGCCATTCGGCCAGATATGTCCAAAAGACATTCTTAAAATACTAGAAAGGCTTGATATAACATGAAACTTGGTTTGATTACTGGTTTGATTATACTGTCATTATATTATCAGTCCCTACATGACATGATCATTGAGAAGAGAGTGATCATTCCCAATTACTTTACTGTATGCTTTCACAATTAATTTCAATACCACTCAATTAGTCCAAATTCTGCATTGTATTGTGGTGTTGCATGTTTCATTGTTTCGTTTGACTCTCACTGATTCCCTCTTGAGTGATCCCACTGGTCTCAGGCTGTCTCCTGAGTCTTCATCTTAGTCTCAGACTGTCTCCTATGTCTCCATGTTGGTCTCAAACTGAGTCTCCTTGTTGGTCCCAAACTGAGTCTCCATCTTAGTCTCAAACTCAGTCTCTATCTTAGTCTCAAACTGTCTCCTGAGTCTCCATGTTAGTCTCAGAATGAGTCTCCATCTTAGTCTCAGTCTGAGTCTCCATGTCCATCTCTCTCTCATTCTCAGTCTCAGTCTCAGGCTGCTGGCTCTGGTGTCTCAGTAGCTCAGTGCCCAGTGCAGCTCAGCTGCTGCAAGACAGGGGGTAAATTAGGGGCTGTGATGTGGGGGGTGGGGGGTGGTGGTGCTGAGGACATGATGACGGATGGGATGGGGAGGACTGTGGGGAATGGATGTGTGTGCTTACCAGCCAGTATCCTTACTAGGATAGAAGTGTCAGTCTACGCTGGACAAGTCATCTTGTAGTAGGACACAAGATTACATCTCACTTGGTGGCCTGCGCTGTTGGTTGTGCTCTGACTGACTGCTTGATTATTAATTCATCCAAACTGCAAGTAAACACTCAAACAAGCCACAGGCTGCTGCTGTGCTATGTGATGCAGACATGCAGGAATGAATCTACATGTTACTGTATGTTTATGCTGGTTTATAGTTAGCAGATTCAAACAAACATGAAGCAAACAAAGGAAGCAAATCCAAACACACTCTCAATACAAATATACACAAGAACAATACTCCAAAGCAGTCCACCATTCAGGGACACTCACCTTCAAATGTCCCACACAAACGTCCATCTAAACACAGGAGTGCTGTTGTGGGCCAAACTTCCTATTTGGGTTTACCCTCCTCACCGAGGAAGGAAGGAGTCGAGGAGCGTTTCGGAAGCGAGGGCCTAAATAATGATGTCATGGAAATGAGCGGCCGAGCTCTGTGGGCAATTAGATGGATGTGATAGGGCCGTGAATGGGCCACCGCTCGCCTTGATGCAATTATTCTCCAGCACTTCTCTTCCCTTCTCCACCTAATTTGAAAATGCAATTGGTGCTTCCGACCTGGGTTTCCTTATCTCTGCATTATGGCAGAAGGACTGGACGTGTGTGTGTGTGTGTGTGTGTGTGTATGTGTGTGTGTGTGTGTGTGTGTGTGTGTGTGTGTGTGTGTGTGTGGGAGAGAGAGAGAGAGAGAGAGAGAAAGACAGTGATACTGGGAGACAGGGTGGTGGTGGTGGTGGTGGGGGGGGGGAGTAAGACACGGAGTGTGTGTGAGAGAGAGAATGAGAGAGAGGGAGAGGAGGGAAGAGATACTCGCTATCTTCACATCTTACCTTTATTTTTGGGTCAGATCATGCAGCACTCCTGCCAGGAAGCCAGCTGAGCTGCCTGTGTCCTCAGCACTGAGAGACCAGACCCCACTCACTGGCTCTCTATCTCTCTCTAACCCCTCAGCCTCTTCTGTTCCTCTCTCTCTCTCTCTCTCTCTCTCTCTCTCTCTCTCTCTCTCTCTCTCTCTCTCTCTCTCTCTCTCACACACACACACACACACACACACACACACACAAATATCTCTTTGGCTGCAAACTTGAGAATCCTTGGTTGCAGAGTTCCTCTGGAGCGATCATCTCCAGCCTCACTGCAGTGATGCAATGTATGTTTTTCTTTCCATAGGGTAAGAGTAGGCTGATAGTCTCTAGATGTGTCCTATGGATAGATTGGCTTGAGTTTATGGCCCTACTCTCTGAGTTTGCCTGTCTTTTGTGGGGAATGAGAGGGATTGATGGGAGCGGTGGGCTTCAATGACAGGATGCTGCTGTTCTCCATGTCTACTCCAAGAGACATAAAATTCCTGTTTCTGAAGGATAAGCCAGAACAAAACAACATCTTAGAGGAGAGCTTGTTTTTATCTTCTGCCCTCTCTCTGTTCTTTTTCACCTGAACTCCCCTTCCCATATGGAGTACATACCTCTGTCTTTCTTCTACAATCTGTCTGTGTCTCTCGCTTTCTCGGATGACTTAAAGAGATCTGAATTTCACGTTCATTTGGACTTTTCTGGAATCTGGCTGTGTCAGCTTCAGCGGCTGCTCCTACCCAGCATGCTTCACTGTCTCCCGTGCCGTGCCTCCCTGACTGCTGCTCTGGGCAGCTGTGCTCACCAGATGCTAAATTACAGTGGGACAGCCATTAGCGCTGCCTGCCTGCCTGCCTGCCTGCCTGCCTGCCTGTCTCATCAGCCTCTCTCTCCCAGCCTCTAATAATAGTTGTACACAATCCTGCTGAACCCAAGGCTTGACTGGCTCTCTGGCTGAGCGCTTCACCATCCTGTGATAAGATCATACTTATCTCTCCTTCCTCCAGCAATTGTGTGTGTGTGTGTGTGTGTGTGTGTGTGTGTGTGTGTGTGTGTGTGTGTGTGTGTGTGTGTGTGTGTGTGTGTGTGTGTGTGTGTGTGTGTGTGTGTGTGTGAGTGAGTGAGTGGGTGAGAGAGAGAGACTTGGGATGATACTTCAGTTGCCCAGATCATGAGAGGCTGGTGGCCCACAGGTGGCCCAAGCTGGTGCTGGTATTTGGCTGCTCTTTTCCGTCCGTTCACCAGCACTTTCCAGCTGGACAGACTGCCACTATAGGCTTTAGAGTGTTTTCTTAATGTCTTGCTATCTGGGGATTACTACATGGTGAAATAACAGGCCACATGTACCTTCTGGCTGGTTGCATAGCAAATCACTGTATTCACATATAGATGTTGCACTCCACTCAGCAACAGATATAGCTCAACAACATAAGGTGATGCCTGCTTGGGCACCTACTTATAAATAAAACGATTCTAAGCAGTGATCTTAGACTTTAATCTGGCTTGTAGTTTAAGCCATTGTTGGTGGATATTTGTGTTGTCCCCAGCTCTACATGTGCTCTTAAGTGATTACGACGGTGATAAACGATTTTCAGACGTACATGTACACGGCGTCGTTGTACCATGGACACATTGTGCATGAGCACTTACTCTTTTTGAAAAACATGAACCTTTTACCACAACTATTAGAAATGAGCCTCTCATTCTCAACTCAGTATGTGACAGGTGTGAATAGTGCTGGGGCCAAAGTCATGCCAACTGAGCTATTGTTTGTGGAAATGAACCCATATCCACTATTGGACAACCATCACTGTTAATCACTGTAAAAAGACTGGTTATCTGGAAGTTAAATAATATTAATAGCCATATCAACAGTGTTTCTGGGAAAACTGAGGATTTAAAAGTCACTAGGTTGGCCTCCAATGGTCTGTCCACTTCTCTGTGGATGTGTGTTAAGTCTGTACTGATTGGTCTTTTCTCTGTGTGTGTTGCAGGGTTATCGGATGTGCCGTGATTGGCCCAAGCCCAAGTCCCGCCCCCT
The DNA here is from genome assembly GCA_027497455.2 of Sardinella longiceps. NCBI lineage: Eukaryota > Metazoa > Chordata > Actinopteri > Clupeiformes > Clupeidae > Sardinella > Sardinella longiceps. The sequence goes on from JAODXP020000020.1 coordinate 31,624,724, forward strand.
ACCCCTGCCTCTGGTGCCCATCCTCTCCTCAGGATGGATCCAGCTCTGCTCCGAATGGACGGCGCCGAGGACATACAACAGGTGCTGTCCATTGACCAGATCCGCTGCATCCGGGCCAACAATGACTACGTGGAACGCCCGGTGGCTTTGGATTCTGCCTCGCAATCCGGAATCTTCTATGCCCACGATGAGCGACACCACCACCACCACCACCACCTCCATCATCACCACAGTCACCCCCACCCCGGGCAGCCGCTGTCCTCCTCTGCACCCCCACCTGCCCACATCCCCCGCAGCCTGAGTGGTCAGCAGCAGCAGCATGGCCACCGCAGTGCTCACCTGAGCCGCTCCAGCACGGTCAGCAGCTCCATGTCCCGGGGCAGCGCCGCCTCCGACACCAGACTCCTGGCGGGCCTGACGCCCTCCCACTCCTCGGGCCTGGCCTCCGTCTCGGGCTCCATGGCGGTAGTGTCCACCCAGCCCAAGGGCGACCCGGGGGTCAAGAAGCCGTCGCAAGACGCGCTGAGCAAAGCCGACGGCGGCCTGTCGGGCGAGGACCACCTGGGCCTGCACCTGTTCATCTGCGAGCGCTGCGGGCGGTGCAAGTGTGGTGAGTGCGTGGCCCCAAGGGTGCTCCCATCCTGCTGGGCGTGCGGTCAGCGCTGCCTGTGCTCGGCCGAGAGCGCGGTGGAGTACGGCACGTGCCTGTGCTGCGTCAAGGGCCTCTTCTACCACTGCTCGGCCGAGGACGACGAGGACAACTGCGCCGACCGGCCCTGTGCGTGCACGCCTGCCCGAGCATGTGCCCGCTGGGGCACCATGGCACTGCTGGTGCCCTTCCTGCCCTGCCTCTGCTGCTACCCGCCCGCCAAGCTGTGCCTTGCCCTGTGCCAGCGCGGTTACGACCGCGCCACTCGGCCGGGCTGCCGCTGCC
>JAODXP020000020.1:31630657-31658157 GCA_027497455.2 Sardinella longiceps
ACTGTATTATATGAGAGTGTTGAGTATGGATGTGTCCCCTGGTGCTGCTGAGCCCCTCTGTTTAGTCAGCGACACACACACACACACACACACACACACACACACACACACACACACACACAAGCCTAACGGACATGTGCCATGCTTGTTTAAGTGAAACATGTGCCATGCTTGTTTAAGTGAAACATGTGCCATGCTTGTTTAAGTGAAACATGTGCCGTGCTTGTTTAAGTGAAACATGTGCCGTGCTTGTTTAAGTGAAACTAACTGCTTGCAGTGGAGCCACTTTGGCAAGCTGTGTCTCAGTGACAGTGGTCCTCCTCCTCCTCACCACAATCCTCACTGGCACCAGCGCTGAACTGGCAAATTATGCTCAGTCTGAGGCACTGACCTTTGACCTCTACAATAACGGATTAGTGTCAGGAGGTCACCTTTTGCCCTCTTGTTGGTTTTGGACAGGCAGTGTGTGGCACTCACCGGGCACTGACCTCCAAGCAACCCTGTGGGGCGGGAGAACAATGCTGCCTGTCCGTCAAACATCAATGCGGCTGTCAATCAAAGTCAGGCAGTTCAGACCACCTCTTCTGCATTCTGGAGTGCCATCACATGGCAGGAGTTCAAAAGTGATGAGTCAACCCTTTTTTGTAACAGTTTTGTAACTATAACTAGGACTTTTACTGCTCTAGTGAACAATCTCATTTTCACAAAATAAAGAATGGTGATGATGATGATGATGATGATGATGATGATGATGACGATGACGATGGCGACACCAACCAGTCAGGCTGCTGAAACAGCAAGGAAGAAAGCTCTTTTTACACAAAATAACCTTTGCAGTTACATGCACGGTAATATAATTGATTGTGAGGTGTTCTTACCACCTTCCCAGCTTTTTTAGACATGTTGTTGGTTTCAGATTAGAAATGACTGTAAAACATCCCCTGCAACAATAAATTAGATAAATTAGTATTATTCTAAAACAAATGTGATGCATTCATGATTTGAGAATAACAGAAATTGTTTTTAAAATTTTACAGTTTAGAAAACGTCAGAACTTTTTCAGTATTAGGTTGTACATTTTGATGGTTAAAATGTGAGACAAACTTTATAGTAGTGAGCTCCATCCCTGATGTGGTAAGTGCACACTGCACCCCTCCTCATGATAGGGGACAGATGGGGGCAGACAGGGAGCCTAGGTCAGAGTCCATCAGCACCTCTGGGAGACAGACAGACAGACCTCACCACTTTAAGACCACTGGAGCCACAGGCTGGCTTTTGGAGTGTCTGGGGGCTCAGAGCGGGCTCCTCATGGGGGGTGGGAGTGGGGGTGGTGGGGGTGTTAAAGAGGTGGCCGAGAGGCAAGGTGAGAGTTGGCATTGGGTGCAGTGGGGGCAGCTGGAGGTTGGGAGGCTTTGCCACAGCGGCTGGCTGGCTGGAGCTGTTGACAGGTGGAGGTGTTGTGGAGTGGCAGGCGCCAGATTGGGGCTGGGGAGGACCAGCAAGGGCCAGAGGGGGTGAGGAGGCCTGGAGCCAGACACGCGCGTGTGCGCACACTCACACACACACACACACACACACACACACACACACACACACACACACACACACACACACACACACACACACACACACACACACACATGCTCACATACACAGACATGCTCACACACACACAGGCACGCACCTAATACATACACATTGTCATTAAAGACAAACCTGACTATTGTTCTTTCCAATCCTTACTCTCCCTCTACTGAGTTCATTTACAGGCACCATGGCTACATGCTGACCTCTTTATTGTGAGCCTGTTAATCATTGCATCCCAGAGAACAATTCAAACATTTGCATTTAGTTACATATGTTAACATTGTTTACATTCACTCCCCTACTGCAGAAGAAGAAGAAGAAGAAGAAGAAGAAGAAGAAGAAGAAGAAGAAGAAGAAGGCGGCAGTGAAGAGGGGGATAATATCTAATCAGTAGGGAGGAGGAGGGCAGGAGGCAGATAGATAGAGAGGGGGAGGAAGTAAAGAAGAGAGGGAGAGAGAGATGGAGAGAAGGAGAGGGGGAGTGCTGGAAGTGCTGGCTGCCCAAGTGTAGACAGCTGGAAGAGGAGATGGGAATGGTATCTGTGAGGTCAGGGGCCAGTGAAGTGATTTAACACACACACACACACACACACACACACACACACACACACACACACACACACACACACACACACACACACACACACACACACACACACACACACAGGGCTCCTGGAGAAAGATTTAATACACTTCCGCTCCTAGTCTGATGAGACTCCACTTTAACTCACAGGAATTCCAAGGGACTCTCCAGCTTCTCTCTCTCTCTCTCTCTCTCTCTCTCTCTCTCTCTCTCTCTCTCTCTCTCTCTCTCTCTCTCTCTCTCTCTCTCTCTCTCTCTCTCTCTGTCTTTCTGTCTGACTTTTCACTCAACTCTCCCTCTCTCCTCTCCCACTGCTCACTATCTCTTCTTCTTTCTCCTCTGAGCCCTTTTTCTATCTCTTTTCCCCTCTAACTCTATTCCCTTCTTTATTCCTGTCCATTTGACTCTCCCTTCCTGATTTGTAAATCCATGTGCATTATTTGCAATGGCCTAACACAAAAGCATCATCCATGAAGAAGTAAATGTATATAAGATTTTGATGCCCCAGGCTTGCAACCCTGTCCTGACTCCAACTCTCTGTCTGTCTGTCTGTCTGTCTGTCCATCTCTCTCTTTGCCCTGCTGTATTTCTCTCTCTTGTTCTCTCTGTAAGCTCTGCTACAGTTCTACAGTATAGCGCTGCTCTACTCCAAATGTCCTAAAGTCACGGTGCGCTCCAGTGCACTCCCCCCTGTGGGTCGATGGCTGCATGGATCCACTGGGCTCCAGCATGCTCTATAGATCAGCACAGGCTGGGCTGGGCTGGGCTGGGGTGGGGTGGGGGTGGGGGTGGTGATCCATGGCCCTGATAGCTCTGCAGCCGTGCAGCCCCAGTCTTGCCCTGGGCTCTTGGCCTCTTCTGCCCGCACTGTGTGGACATGTGCACTGTGAGATGGGCACTGTGAGATGGGCACTTGGAGATGGGCACTGTGAGACGGACAGACAGACATACAGACACACAGACAGACAGACAGACAGGATGGGATTGTATTCTGACCTTTCCTAAATCAAGTGTACTGTATGTGGAAGTTTGGATTGTATGTACTGTAGTGGTTTGTGTTGAAAGCCTTGGGAGATTGGAATAGGAGCCCATATCCAGACAGATGGTCCTGATTGTGCTGCTCCAGTATGTGTGTCGGTGTGCGAAATGTGAATTTTCTGTTCATCTCTGTGCATTTGTGTGTGTGTGTGTGTGTGTGTGTGTGTGTGTGTGTGTGTGTGTGTGTGTGTGTGTGTGTGTGTGTGTGTGAAAATATGTTTAATACATTGTGAACAGGAAAAGTGGTTTATGGGTCCTTTGGGAGCTGCAGGGAGATGTTCTCACAGAGGAGAGGAGCAGTAAGGAGCTGAGCTGAGATGAGTTGAGTACAGTGGAGCCTGAGGGCTGGAGGGGCTGAGAGTAGAGTTGGAACTGAGAGTAGTGTTGGAACTGAGAGTAGTGTTGGGACTGAGAGTAGTGTTGGGACTGAGAGTAGTGTTGGGACTGAGAGTAGTGTTGGGACTGAGAGTAGTGTTGGGACTGAGAGTAGAGTTGGGACTGAGAGTAGTGTTGGGACTGAGAGTAGAGTTGGGGCTGTTTGGAGCTGAGAGTAGAGTTGGGACTGAGAGTAGTGTTGGGACTGAGAGTAGTGTTGGGACTGAGAGTAGTGTTGGGACTGAGAGTAGTGTTGGGACTGAGAGTAGTGTTGTGGCTGGTTGGAGTTGAGTGCAGCTTGATGCTCCCTCTTCCTGACTTGGGCCTCTGCCACACCACTCTCTCCATGGGATGCAGATTGAGGACAACTGGGCTAGTTGCAGCTGTGTAGGTCTCACGTGTGTGTGTCCAAGTGGATGTCTAGCACTATGCTTTGTGTGTGTGAATGTGAGCGTTTGTGTACGCAGATGGGCCTTAATATAAATATATTATATTTCTGTGCTTGTATGTATCAGTATATTCTGCTTATGCATCTATGTGTTTGTATGAATGTGTGTGTGTGTGTGTGTGTGTGTGTGTGTGTGTGTGTGTGTGTGTGTATGTGTGTGTGTGTGTGTGTGTGTGTGTGAGAGAGAGAGAGAGAGAGAGAGAGAGAGAGAGAGAGAGAGACAGACAGACAGACAGACAGAGAGAAAGAGATAGATAGAGAGAGAGAGAGAGAGAGAGAGAGAGAGAGGGGGAGACAGTGAGAGAGAGAGAGAGAGAGTGAGGGGGGGGGGGCTCTCTAATCCTGGGTGGTTTGTGGGGTGGAAGCAGGAAACATTGCTGCATTCCTTGCATTTTTCAAAATGTTACAAATTGCTGAGCACATCAATTCAACCGGACACAGCCACTGACCTGAGAGAGGGGTGGGGGATGGATGGAAGGGTGTGTGTGTGTGTGTGTGTGTGTGGCGGAGATGCATGATAGAAAGATAGACCATTGCTGCACAGAGTAAGTTGTGCCTGGCTTGCAATGATCCTGGTCAAAGGGAGGTGAAGAGGCCATCACACTTTAGGCCTGCATAGGAGATTAGTAAACATGTTGAGTAATGTCCTATTAGATCCATGTGTGTGACTGTCATCCTTTCAGTCGTGTGACATGGCCCACTGTACATGTAGTTGACACATGTGTGTGTGTGTGTGTGTGTGTGTGTGTGTGTGTGTGTGTGTGTGTGTGTGTGTGCTCCGTGAGTAACACAAGACAATGTCCCTCTGCTGACCCCCACTCTGGTACTCCACACTCAGGAACATGGCACAGTGTCCACACACATGCACTAGCAGGACTCCACACACACACTCCCCTGCAGGACTCCTGGCTGGCTGGCACACAAACAACACCACTGACAGTCTAACTCCGGCACTGACTCCAGAGCAGTGACCTCACTAAAGGCTTTTCTGTTTGAAACTCCTCGCTGGAGTCACCTGTTTAATAATTGAGGGGGTTTCGCTTGGCTTTGCACTGCCTTCTAAAAAGCATGAGGTGAACCGGAGACGTTGACACGCACATTACAGGCAAGGTGACACCTCCCCCATCAAGCCATTCAGACAAATCTAGCTGACACACACACACACACACACACACACACACACACACACACACACACACACACACACACACACACACACACACACACACACACACACACACACTCACAAATGTATGGCCTGTTACAGAACAGTGAACTCGATACTATAGTCAAATCAGTTGAAAAGATGGAACAAAGCATAGCAATAGCATGCTCATAATATAGACTTTAGAGTAAGAAAAACAAACAAAACACAACAAATTCATCTGATGAAATAACTATTCTGATGAAATAAAACAGGAATCATTGTTTCTAGCAGCAAGGGCCTACTGTGTCTGACAGACATCCAGCAAACTGTACTGAGAGTCCAGGATGTAGGGAAGGAGGGCAGCAAACCTGACACCTATTCCATGACTAAGTTCTATGTAACAGTGTATGTGTGCTTTGTGTACACTGATGCCTTACACTCTGTCTACAGGAAGTCTCACTTCCACTGGTCATGGATAGCCCCCCAACATCCCAGTGTATTTAACACAGCGCCCCAACATGGTGCAATGAGGTACTGCAGGACTACCTTTGCATGCTAACTTCTGTGGCTATCTAGACATACATTTTATCTACATTTATTTGATAGAAATTAGTTGTTTCTTCACATTCTGTTGCTAAGAGGAACTGCAGAAAGAATTTCAGTGCAAACTGACAAATAGAAAGTATTATCGTCATCGTAAGAGGTTTTTTTTTAATACATATTTTAAACTAAAGAATGCTGGTGAGTGAAGGTCTTATTTTCCTGCATTTATCCTTTTTTTGTCTTTGAGAAGAAACCCTGAACATGAAAATAAAACCTCTGTTTTCTGACCGTCATTTCTAACGTACTGTACAACACTCAAACAAACAAATCCCTTTAGATGGGTTAACAACTCGGGTTAATACCTCTGTGACAGTGTGAGTTACTTTAAAGGAATTGTCATGAGGTTTCTTCTGTTTTGAAAACCACTTTACCATCACCATAGATGTCATTCAATATATGGAATTTTCAGATTCTAGAAAAAAATGCATTTTGCCGGAGGAAAACACTTAACCTACACTTGTTACTTAGGGCTAGTGATAGCATTGTTTGATTGCCTTTTGGTGCTCGTGCTTTTTGGCCTCACTTTGAATTAGGCCACACATGAGTGGCCGTGCTGCAGTGGTTAAAGGGTTCACCAGACGCCCACAGCCCAGTTCCATAATCTCACCAACTGTCAAGAGAGGGGGGAGGAAGGCAAGCAAAGAGAGGGCAAAGCAAGACGTGGAGAGGATCTGTGTGAATTATTCAGAGCCCCCCCCCCCCATCTCCGTCACTCTTTGGTGTCACGGCCGCTGGTCGGGGAGAGGTTAAGTGCACACACTTTGAGTGGGAGGGGAAAGAGTGAGTGCAGAGAGAAGGAGATGAATAGATCTATCTACAGAGGGAGGGAATGTATGGAAATGGCAGAGACAAACCAGTGCTAGTTAGCTTAGCTGCCTCTCTGCTCTCTGATGTATTTGTCAGCCATGACCTACTTGTAATTCTGGCCTAACATCCACAGTCAGAGTGCTTTTATAAAGCTGACTTATTCCATTAGGTTTCATGACCTGATGAAATATTTCATGACCTGATGAAACTAATGAAGCTGTTTTAGCCTCTCTCTCTGTCTGTCTGTCTGTCTGTCTGTCTCACTGTCTGTCTGTCTCTCACTCTCTTTTTCTCAGACTTCCTCTCCTCTGCTCTAGCTTTGCATTGCAGATCTTTAGACATACATACCCAATAGTTTCTCCCAGAGAGTATGTTAAATGATCATGTGTTCCTACTGCATGTCTGTATCTGGCTGGCATGTGTCTGGACTGAAGGCTCTGGCCCTGACTGCTGTGGAGGCCCCTGCTGATAAGGCTGGAGTGTGTGTGGGGCCTCTGGTGGGGCCCTCTCTCAGTCTCTAAGGGCCCTCGATCTATCAGTCAGGAGCCACCAGCACCTTAGGAAGCTCAATGGCAGACTTCACTAGACACCAACACAAACACACATGAAAGACAGCCTGTATGTGGATCCTACACACACACACACACACACACACACACACACACACACACACACACACACACACACACACACACACACACACAGAGAAAGAAGCAGACATAAACATGCCCCCACAAACTCTCTAGCTTCCTCTTTTATCAGACTGTGGGCAGCTGTGCTCCACTCTGCTGTCTGATAAGCTGATTGACAAACTCAACGCTCAGACTCTGGGACCTCTGTTGAAGAACACTTCAGCATCTTTGAGTGTGTGTGTGTGTGTGTGTGTGTGTGTGTGTGTGTGTGTGTGTGTGTGTGTGTGTGTGTGCGTGTGTGTGTTGGCGCTTTGGTGTTGGTGTGTATGGTGTGTGTATGTGGCCCATGTTTATATGGGTGTGGGCAGAGCAGGAAATGCTGCTTTGCTGCAGATGATCCTGTAATCATATCAGTGGCCCACTATCTACTGTTTGCTGCACATGATTCTCATCAGGATCGTTTCTGGTCAGCGTGCTCAGCTCATGGGATTTTACTCATCTTTTATTTCTCTCTCTCTTCTTCTCTCTCTCTCTCTTCATTCTTCTCATAAGAGATTGGCTTTTCTTTCTTTTCACTTCTTAGCTACAAGAATTCCTTCCACTGTTTATCTCTCTCTCTCTTTCTACACAACACTGATTGAAGAGTCTTCCTTTTTTCCTCTTTCTCTTTCAGTTTCTCTGTTTCCAATCCCTCTCTCTCTCTCTTTCTCTCTCTCTTCTCTCTCTCTCTCTCCATTCTTTCCTGGTTGGGCCCATCTACTGTAAGTCTCTCGCTGATCACGGCCCCTCATGCTGGCTCTGCTCTCTGTTCAGGACGAGTCTGTCTCCTGCCCCTGCTTCAGGAAGCACGTCAGCATCCTATGAAAGCCTAGAAAGACATGGGTTGTGTGTGTGTGTGTGTGTGTGTGTGTGTGTGTGTGTGTGTGTGTGTGTGTGTGTGTGTGTGTGTGTGTGTGTGTTTGGAAGTGGGGGAGCGGGGTGGTTGGAGAAGGAACTCGGAAAGAACATGTTTGATGTCAGCGTTCCCCTGGAGCATATTTTTGGGACTGATCAGGAAAAAGAGTGTTTGTGTGTGTGTGTGTGTGTGTGTGTGTGTGTGTGTGTGTGTGTGTGTGTGTGTGTGTGTGTGTGTGTGTGTGTGTGTGTGTGTATGCAAGGGAACAAAAGGCCCTGTTATATTTAGCTGGTGGTTGGGGAAGCAGGATGGGAGCTTCAGTGGCCTCTCCCTCGCAACTTTCCCACACTCCAGTGAGCTCGGCACCGGAAACAACGCACACAGCAACCCCCTGTGTGACAGCTGCTCCGAGAGAGAGAGAGAGAGAGAGAGAGAGAGAGAGAGAGAGAGAGAGAGAGAGAGAGAGAGAGAGAGAGAGGGAATGAGAGCGAGGGAGAGAGAGAGATCGGGTGTGGGGTCAATCGTTTAGGGAAGGCCATAGCCCAGAGGAAAGAGCCCTTGCATGCTAGCCAGACCACACTGCATCAGCCACTGTCCCCTATAGACCCCAACATTCCTTCTCCATTCCATGTCCCTCGCACTCCAATCTCACGCTTGCTTCTCTGCCTCTGCACCCCCAACCCCCCAGACACACACACACACACACACTCACACACACATACCACACACATTCACTACACACACACACACACACACACACACACACACACACACACACACACACACACACACACACACACACACACACACACACACACACACACACACACACACACACACACAATAAAAAAGTCCCCACTATCTTTTTGGCTTCCCATGATGCATCTGTGCGCTGAGAGCAGAGGAGATCTGTGAGAACCAGCGTGGTGGCCTGTGCCTTGACAAGCTCCGGATGCTCAGGAATGCCTTTCCTTTTTCTTTTGTGTCTCAGTGTGTGTGTGTGTGTGAAGTTCATGTGAGGTAGGGAGACTGCTGTTAGCCACCAGAGGAAGGTCTGGCAATGCACCTGCACTCATGAGGACAACAAGACGTGTAACTAAGAACTGATCAACCTCAAAATAATATGGATCTTTTCAAACCTAAAATAATCCATTCCATGCCAAATGCCCATATATATGTAAACATGTCCACATGTAGTTAAGCATAATGGTTGCTTAAGCTAAATATATCATTTAGATGGCATAAAATGGCGATTTTAGAACAAAAGCTTAAAAAACTTCACTGCAACCAAAGTGTCCCTACTTTTGCAAGCTTGAGGACATATTGTGTTGAACGTGGGAACCTTGCCTGACGGTTCCTGTAGAAACCATCTTCAGGGGGAAGTCTGTAAATGCTGAAGACTTACCCTGTGGAAAACAGCATGGCTGATACCAGTTCCCAGGAAGCAGGGGCGGAGCCAGAATTTTTTACATGGGGTGGCCAAAGGGTGGCCTGGGCCATCGAAGGGGTGGCCACGCTGTGACCAATTAGGGCGGGGGGTCCGGGGGTCCCCCCCGGAAAAATTTTAAGTAGCTAGTTTTAATTTCCTGTATTCTGGTGCATTTGGTGGCCTATCTGGTGCCATGTAGTATTCATTCAATTAGGTCCAACTCATGAACAAAATCCAAGAAAATCCAAGGTAAGAAATCAATGTATTCATTTATTATATGTAGCATAAGCATATGGATGCTTTCTACAATAAAAGGAAAATACATGTGTACTGAACTCATACCACCAGTGCTTAATTTGTGCCGGAATATGCCGGAACAGGATCCCCCACCTCGTCAGTTTGACCCCCCCGCGTTCCGGGACCTATTTTGGCTGATCCGCCACCTCTCGTGAATAATAATAATATTTTTTTATTTAAAAAAAAAAAAAAATCATGACAACGTTTTAAAATGTATAAAATCAATTCATGAATTGTACAAAATAAAGTACAAAAATACAGTGTGTCAATGAGAGGGGCAAACGAATGGTGTGTACTGGTGATTCGCATTCAGGGTTCGAGTTAGGTGGGAGCCTGTGAGAGCTGAGCTCCCATAGAGAGAGGTCTGGCTCCCATGAAAGCAGCAAACTCAAACATCTGTGGGGGCTCTGACAATACAATAGTATATAATATTTTACTGACAAGTAAAGTTATCATAAGCGGGGATCAAACCGAGCTATGGGAGGTGGAACCTTTTTATGGAGTTATGAGCGCGCTCCCGCTGGGAAGCGCTTGTTACAGGGGTGTTTTTGATAATCTTTTATTTTTGTGTTATTACCTTATTGGCATGCTGTTATTATGTTCTCTGATGATAAAGGGGCACGGTATGCTTGCGCAGTTGCAATGTATAGGTTGTAAACATAAATGAATGTCTTAATTGATTGTAAACCATGATTTGGTTGTGACCGATAGTTACCGTGCGTAACAGTCGGGGTTTGCCTCTGACGCGAGAGGATCTAATGATGGTATGTTATATTGCCTAGTTTGTGGGCCTTGCCTCTGATTATTTTCAGTTTGATCAGTGTTTTTGTTTGTTTAGTTTGTTTGTTAATTTGTTATGTTATGCACCCCGCCGGTGGCCTAATATAAAATAAAAGAAAGACGTCTGCATTATTCCGTTTCCATGCCTTGAGTCTACCACCCGCCGGACACACTCCGTTACAATGCCACTGAAAATGTGGCCGCTTGCTCGTTTCGGTTTTAGCCTACTTCAATAAAGCCAAACATAGGCCTACTGTAGCTCCAGATAGTAAGATAATGCGCGGCTCTCCCTAGGTCAACCTCTCTCCTAGATATTGCTTTAACCAGGCTATTCCGATCATGCTGCGCATGATGTAAACTTTATTGAGGATTTCGTGCAAGTAGCATATTCACCGAAATTAATAAGTGCCAGTTCACCGTTGTGCATAACATTCAGTCAGGCGTCAGGAGAGAGATACAGAGAGACATTGTCAACAACTCACATTGTAAGGTCAGTGCTTGCTTCCCATTACATTCAAAAGTCCGCAAAGCCTTTGGGCTCCCACGAAGATGGAATCATAACTCGAACCCTGTTCGTATTTGTTGTCCGTAACACACACACACACACACACACACACACACACACACACACACACATACGCGCGCGCGCATATGAAAACTTATTACCTGTACCAAAAGTTAACGCACTCAAAATATGGTTGTTTTCTTGAATGTTTGTACTTCATAGCGCTGGGTCGGGTTTTTTTTTTTGTAATGCAATCTTATGGCATTTTTAAAAGGGATGTTGTCTGAAATTGAGCCTTTTATGTGCCACAGCTGTAGAAGTGGCAATTCACTTGATGTTTTTTGTGCGTTCCGGGACCTGAGTCATATCGTCATCGACTTGTCGTTATAATGTACTTTGCGTTCCGCTACCTACTGATTTACAAATTAAGCACTGCATACCACATGTTAACACGTTCAGGTTGTGTTGTCGGACTTGGACATGACTTCGACTGCCAACAGTTGCTGCTGCACGAGGCACGTTAGTTTCGTTTCAGCTTGTGGGTGTTACAGCAAAATGGGTCCCACCGGGAAACAAATAGGCGGAACTAAAATCTCGCGGCCGGAACCAAAATTCGCCGAGACATATAATTTATTTTAAAATTATTGTCCGGCCGTGGGGTGGCCAAGGCGGGGCCAGGGCGTGGTCAGGGGTGGCCAGGGCCACCCCTGGCCCCCCGTAACTCCGCCCATGCCAGGAAGGTCCATGCTGGAACTTCCTGTAATGAATTTGGGCCTGTTGTCTGCAACTCACTCATCATGAAGACCCTACAGGGGTTCTCTTACCTGGACAGAGGAGGCAGTGCTGTGAGCATCAAGTTCTTTTTCTTCTCCAGCACTTTCAACACCCTCCAGCGCCTTCAGCTAAAAAACAAACTGCTGTAGACTAGAGTGGACACAAGCCTGGTGACTCTGTGTCATGCCATTATTTCAGTTTCAATTTCATGCCATATGAAATATACATGCCATATGCCAGATGACACAGCAATAGTTCTATCTACCAAAACTAATGCTGATGGACCTCAGGGGGCCTAACTACTATCCCTTGCTGCCTGTCACCATTGATAGGGTGAAAGTGGACTCTGTCAGTACATAATGGGGTATAATTAACTGGGGTATATCTTGACAATAAACTGGACTGGTCTGCCAACACTGCTGCACTTTACATGGGAGGGCAGAGCAGTTTCTATTACCCTAAGAACACTCAGGTCCTTCAATATCAATTGCAGATGAGAGGACCCTGAGTAGACTGCTCTCGAGAACAGACAATGGCAGCCACCCCTGCACTCCACTTTCTCCAAGCAGATGGGCTCAGTGCACACTTTGCACAAAGTGAAATGAGGTGAAGGCATTTTCCAGGCAAGGTATCCAGTCTTGCATAGGATACCTTTAAAATGAACCCAAACATAAGCAACATGCAGACAAATATTCTGGTTCTGGTTAAAAAGATGCCTTGTCAAATAAATACTGTACAGAATGGATAGGTTAACCTCCATTCTTACAGTCTGACCTATCGTGATATTCAGTAATATACAGTGTCATTATGTAAACAAAATGCTTACACAGACTGAAAACAACCTCAAAATTGACTTAACAATAATTTGCATCACCGCCAGCTGTAGGTTCCTATCCGTCACAGAACTGCTAAAGGAGCAGGAGGGTGGAGTAGTGACAGGGAGGTGATTCAGCCCAGAAGGCCTTCTTGCTGACAGCGGCCCAGTTGGAATGGATTGTGTCTCCCTCATGTGGTGGAGACATGGTATGGCATCTAGGAGGGCTATGTTTACCTCCTCCTCCTCCTCCTCCTCCCAATACAGACACATAAGGAAAAGCATTTCAGGACCATTGTTGCAATTTAACACTTAGGGAACAAAACAGGTCTTTTGTTGTCATAAGAGTAATAGATAACCTAGGCTAAAATCCAATAGAATATTAATCCCTGTTTTATTCAAGCTACCACATATTGCCCAGGCAATGGAAAGTCAAAGAAATGAGAACTATTACCTGCTATGCATTGATATTAGCCACTCACACACTTTGACCCAGCCCATGTGAGGTACAGTACGCCCTCCTGGGCCTTCATCTGTGTATGGCAGAGCAGGAAGCACACACATGCCATAGGTGTATCTGCACGTGTGTGTGTGTGTGTGTGTGTGTGTGTGTGTGTGTACACATGCACATAGACATACTGTATCAAGAGCACACACAGGCACACAGACACCCATCTGAATGTGTGTTTGTGAGAGCCGCTGCTCTACAGTAAATGTTGCGCTGGTGCAATAGTTGCAGTCGGGCTGATTCTTGTGTCTGGTCCAGTAAGTGGCTCATGTGTGCGGAGCAGAGCGGAGCTGAGTGTGTGTGAGACATGAGCGCAGACACACTAAAGCTCCCTCCTCACTCACCACACACACACACACACACCCACCTCATCAATAATGCACTAATGCTCTACTTTAAGACAGGCCAGCCAGCGGGGCACAAATGCTTGCACTGCTACTTGGGAGATGTACTGTACTCTAAAGCCCTCTTCCTGCACTTTCTCTCCAGGCCACTAGATGGCAGCGCAATCACATCTTCAGCACAACTCATGGATTTGTGTTGATTTATGGAGGGCTGATCACAACACAAGTGTACTTGACATGTGAATAGCAATAATTATCTGTGTCTGTGTCCTGAGAATTCCCAGGATGTTGTAGGTCTGTTTTATGTTTAGGAAAATCAGAATCATATGTAAATCTCTCTCTCTCTCTTTCTCTCTTTCTGTTTAAAAATGTGTTTAGACATGTTTGTGAGTCGTGTATCTGTTTGTGAGTAATGATTCTACATTGGTCATTGTACTAGTTGTAAAAAAAAAACATACAATAACTGAACAGTTTTTTGAAATTCTATTTCAATGCTCTTTTCAAAAGACAACTTTTGCAAAGCTCTTACAAACAAGTGTGGTAAGGGTCATGCATGGTCTATTGCTCACAAAGAAGAATAAACTCCCATCGATGATTCCACAAGTTAGTTTATTTAACATACAATGTTATTATTGTTATTTTATTTAAATACTCCATGAAGGTCTAATGAAAAAATGAGTGCTCTTTCTTAGGAATGTTCTTCAGAATCTGTGAAAGACAAAGAAAGAATCTAATCAGTATAATTTGTAAGTGATGCTGTGATTGCTGAATACATGAATACATTAAAATTGGTGTTCAAGAAAACCTACTCCATATGAACCCCCCTTCCCCCCAAACACACACACACACACACACACACACACACACACACACACACACACACACACACACACACACACACACACACACACTTTACACCCATGTGCACTGTGTACACGTTTATACCAACACTAATTAACAGGGTAAAACATTTAGCTTGATTTAATACCAAACATAACAAATATATGCAAATGTTTGGCACATATTTAAATTACCTTCTATTCATACAAGCTTTCTGCAGCTTTCTGGTTGATTACAGGTGCTTCAGACCAGTAAACAAAATCACTCAACTCAGTCAATGGGTGGCCTCCAAACACTCCAGATCTCCTCTAAATAAATAACAGGAAGACACCGGTCACAAAACACATAACCTAGACAGATGTGCTTAAGGAGATAGATAGTTAAAGTCATGGAGCATACACGTTGCATAGTACCCTCATGCCCATGACTTGTTGCCCAAGCTGATTTATATTTGTTGCATGGGACAAATGGCTTCATATTTCCTGTTTGACACAAGTAGTTACCGAAAGGGAGTGTGGTCCATGTGTCATGTACCAGGTTTCATGGTCATACACAACACGTGCCTCCGACTCATCTCCACAGCACACTGGCATCTGATACAAATACACAAATAACACGCAAATCCATAGGTCTCAGAAAACTCACAGAATTACTTAATAACCCCTGTCGCTTGGTAAGGGATATTATTGGGCTTTATATATGATTCCTGTCATATTGCCATGTATTTCTTGACTCTGGCAAGTCACCTTGACGGACATGCTTTTTTGCTACATTTTGAAACATCAAGTTTTAACGGAACATACAATACTTTTAAAGAAAATTAACAATCACACCTTGAGATCTTGGGGAATCTGGTTTTGTGATTGACCATGGCTCATCTGCACAGGAAAAAAATTACAAAGGATCATTTATACATACTGTATTGCATGTAATAATGTAGCCTCTATAGTCTTTAGGGCAGATCTGGCCAAACTAAGGTCTGGGGGCCACATGCTGCCCGTTATTTGCTGCCCGCTATTTAATCCGGCCTGTGGAGCCTTCTCAAAATACAATAATTTCTCATTTAGGTGACTTAAAATATGGGCCTGATTTGTCAAATTCAAACCCCCCTACTGTTTTGAGACTTGCCAATTTACTGGAATCAACCGGTTGACTGTTAACACCCAGCCCATTAGTCAAAATCTAAAAGCCAAAGTGGCCTTTCACCAAAATAATTGCCCACCCCTGCTTCATCCCAGTGCTATACACAAATGCAGTGTCTGCTCAATTGAATTGTTTAACACTTGCTCTCCTTCATGAGAGAAAGTGTCAATATGATATTACTGTAAGCGTCATATCATATGTTGAAGACAACATGAGTGCGTAATGGACTGTGCACGATAGCCATGTTCGTTGACTTGATCGTTTCAGGTCTCACTTGTAGTCATTCAGTAGGGACATGAGAAAGAATTTCCTTGATTCCTATTGTTTTTCAAGACTTGCCACAATGGTGTTCATCGCCTATATAGATGATTCGACTATGAGTCAGACAAAACCAAAAACCTATTTGCAGAGAACACCAAAACTGTAAGAGGTAGAAGTGATCGATCATGGCTAGGTTGTTATTTTTCTTTTTTTTCTTTTTCATTCTGTTGACAACAAACTGATATGGCTTGCCATTTCATACACTGCTCATCTCATTGTCACTCTTATTATTATTGGCCCACTTGAATAGTGCAATAAAAAAAAGAATGTCTTTGCAAATTAAATGGTGGCAGGTTGAAGGTTAGCATGACCATAATGTCATGCATATTTGTTGGTGAGCACATGTATAAGCCCTTCTTATTTAGCATTGTACCTAAACCTTCAAAAACATTTCTTTGTTTTGTATTAGTGAAGAATTTTGAAGTTAGTCCAACTAAACATGCTATCAGTAGCCTTCCGTACCCACCACAATGTCCGTAAGGCATGATGGACCATATAAACGTAACTTCCGAACCAAAACAACAATTTATGAAGAATAGTTTTATGGTAGCTAGTTACGGAAAGTTACAGTAACAAAACTTTGTATTAACTGTATTTAATAATTTAGACATACCTTGCCACAAACAGACCCCATTCTTTTGCGGGAGCAGTGCAGATGCCAATGAGATGTGTGTACATGTGCACTGTACTTCCGTATGACGTAAGTACGTACAGTACATGTGAAAGACGTACTCGTGCACTAATGTAACACTTTAGTCTTTTTTATCTCTACTGTAGATAAAAGTTATTCTGATAGGGATGTGCAATTCATTGAATTTCTTACTTAATAATGATTATATTATCTAGTCATTACAAAAAGTAAAAATAAAAAAATGACTTTTAAATTGAATTAAATTGCTTTATTTATTTATTTATTTATTTATATGACTTTTGCCATAAACTGGACAATCTGTAAGTTGCTTCATATTATTGTGGCAGTGCCTCTTCAAAATATATTACAACAGTTGTACATCTCCAAACATAGCAAATGGGCGTTCACAGGGACTAAGGTTTGATCCTTAACTCAGTTCTACAACTTTCTCACTGTCCGCACAAATGGGGGAGGGAGGGGGTGGGGGGGTGGGGGTTGGTAATACCAACAGACAGACAGAGAGATGGACAGGCTCAATTACAACAATCCCTTCTCTAGAAATCATATTTACATTTTACCAAGTTAAAAAAGTGAAAAGTTAGCCAATATTTAGTACTTTACAAAGCAACATGGACTTTAATTAACTCCTGACCATCTCACTTCCAACTCAACAAGTTATGGCTTTTTAGACTCATGTAGGATAGGCATAACACTGACCCCAGTTCCATGCCAAATAAGATGTTCAAGTATATAACGGACACATTGTGTTTTTGTAGTCCTGTAGAGGGACTCTCCCTGACATCACACAGAGGTGGAAAGATCACTTTAGCCATTTATAAAGAAAATTTCTTACCTCATTTCTGAACTACCATGATACACAAAAAGTCTCCTTTCATTCCATCATTCATAGCCGTCCCTACTTGTATGTCTGGATGATAAATACACTTTTTTCTTTATGGTAATAGAGATCCTACCCTATGGACTTGAGCTCTCTGGCAATTGCCCTTTGTCATGATTATTAACCTGCTTTCGGATTACTTTTTTCACTTCCTCTCTGCCAACTCTGGGAAAAAAGAAGCTATGTAGGCAAATACGTTTATCACTTCAGTTTTCAGCCAAAGTCCTCATTCTCACCATGAGTTCCCTTTTCTTCAAACCATCATTGTCATCTAGCTAGTTAGAAGACAAAAATGTAGTTCTCAAAATCATCTCAACGTCTAATTAAAACGTTTAGAAAATCCCCTCATTTGCATATGTTGCAGGGCTACATAAACCAACAACAGGGTCTTTTAAACCACATTTATGTAGCTGACTCCAACAGCAAACTTGTAATGACCACGTCTTAGCTGGGATCAATAGACATCTTCCACAATATCTTTCACACTTTCTTGACTAGTATCTTAATATCTACCTAATGATTGTGACAAGGATTAGATAGGAACACCTTAAAGACCCCCTCCGGCAAAAATCAAAAAGTATTACTGGATAAATTAGTATGGTGAAATAAAACAAACAACACACACAAAAATAAAGGTGGGGTATGTGATGCTTTCCTGGAGCACTTTTTACTATATTGCTTAAAATTACATTAACCTATAGATTGCTGGACAAGAAAAACAACATCCAATCCAACATCCAACATCATTTTAAGGAACCAGCAAAAATGATTGGATGGTGATAAGTCTGTCAAACCCAACTGCCGTTTGTCCCTCCCCCTCCCCATTCGTTCCATAGGTGTGGCTTCAGGGGAAATCTGAACGATTGGACCTCTGAATTGTTTCTTTTCAAATGCCTTGTGTTTTCAAACTATATGAGGAACCTCTCCCACATGCTCTTGACCACTTCTGCAGTTCCATGATGTCCACTTCCCAAGTGAGACTTGTGAAACTTCACAGTTTCAAGTAGGCTATGTCATCATCATCATCATCATCATCATCATCATCAACCATTCTTTATTGAGGGGAACTTGACTGAGCTCTAGGCTCTTTTGAATTAATGCCCTGATAAGAAATAACAATCATAATAATATAAGACACAATAAACAAATTAATAATTAATAAAAAAATACAGATTTCACAAAAAAAACAAACAAACAAAAAAACTGTATACAAAAATTCAAAAACTACAAACTACTTATAGCAAGAACATTGTACAATAGGTTTACACACATCATTCAGTAAGGCCCTAAACCTGCCTCCTGCTACAAGATGTTGTAATTTTAAAAGTTCTTATGGCTTGTTCCACTTTGCTGGGCGCATAGATCTGAAAAGCTATCTTACCAATTTCAGGCTTAACTGGAGGACTTTCTAGAGAAAGAAATACCTGGGTATTATGTGGATTGCTTTTAATTGGATAGTATGTGTCTGTAACTATTCTTGTGTTGCACATACTGTAGTTCCATAACAAGTTGCTTAAAAAAACACAGGAGACACTGGTAAAATTGGATAAGTCATAGCCATCACTTTGTTAATCATTTGTTATCAATTATTTCTTAATTATTTCTCATCAGTTACATAATTATTGACAAATATTGAAATATATTTTTAACTCTTAATCATTATGCGTTTCTTAAGATTTTTGTACAGAATTTATCAAACATGGTTTGATATTGTTGTATTTTCTTTCACTGATTTTTGGATGTGAGGCAAATTATCTAATTGCCATATTGTCAACAAAGGCAAAACATTGGCACTCAAACATTTTTCATATAATTCCCTAGCCTGGCTATCGCGCAAACTAAATAATAACATGTGATATTTAGTCTGGAGACCCGCCTATTGCTTTTCTCGTTGTGGAAGCATAGTTTGATTGTCCAGAGCCGTTTATTGGGCGCTACGAAAGTCTATCATAGCGTCTGTACATAGCTCAGAGCCAATACCAGAGCCACCATGTGATGTAAAATGCAATAGAGGGCCATGCTTGACCGTTTTTGTTCTGTGATGGGATTCCAAAAGCAGGCGAGAAAATCGGCCATGGTCACCATGCTGCTTTGCAGAGTGAAATGAAATTGAGCATGCAAAGGAGCATGGGTACTCTCAGGCTTATAATTCCCCATAGGTGCCCAAAATGAAGCTGACTTAAGTTGCTTTTTCATTCAACTGGTTTTAAGTTTATTCTTGTAACTGTACATCATTACAGAATCACACCAGAATGTCCATTTGTCATAGACACAATTTATACTGATCTCTGAATTCCATTCCTAAATAGATCTCAGGCTGTTTGTGGAGAGAGCTGCTCAAGGCCTCACTGCAGGCTATTCCCTCTCATTAGGTTCATGCCTCTGGTCAGGACATGGCCTGCTTCCAGGACAGCTTTGACTTGGTCTCACTTCTCCTCGCCATCAGAGGTTATGCCCTGGGAAACTGACTCCAGACCTGTCCTGAAGGGGTGGGTGTATGAGGAGGAGCCACAGGGGATGGACTGCTATCAGAGACAAGCACAAATCAATAGCCTACTGGTCGCTTAGGGAAAGCTGGCTGTCACTCAAAGGGTTGTTAGATAGCAGCACACTGGAAAGTGACAGGTCACTGAGAGACAAGGGGTGGAGAGAGAGAGAGAGAGAGAGAGAGAGAGAGAGAGAGAGAGAGAGAGAGAGAGAGAGGGGCATTTGTAGGCAGAAGGAAGGAAGAGGACAGGAAGGAGAGAGAGATGAGAGAAGGAGAGGAGAGTTAGGAAAGGGGAAGAGAGGAAGAAAGAAGGGGGAGATGGGGAAAGAAGAGATGGAGAGAGAGAGAGAGAGAGAGTTAATGGCAATGAGGAGAAAGGAGGGGAGATGAACCAGAGCAGAGCAGTGAGAGAGCTGGAGATAAGAGGTCAGCCAAGCCCAGTAGTGCACTTCTGTAGGGAGGGACTGAGGAGTGAGGTGGGTATTAATGACACTTAACACTTAGCTCTGCATCCTCACAAGTTTTCTACTAATATGGTCACCCACAGCTATGTCGGTTTTGAATACACTATTGGTATAGTTACACCTCACACCTGTTCACCATAATACTGTGCACTAATATTGGCAGGTCATTATGTCTTGCCAACCCCCCAAGTCTATCCACCTCTGTCCTTAGCTTTATTCTTGACCTCTCCATGACCTTGAGAGTAATGCAGTCTGAACTTGACCCATAATGCCTTGCTCCTCAGCCTGAAGTGGTGTCGGGGGGGGGGGGGGTACATGGAGTCCTGTACAAGGGAGTCATACAACTTTTAGCTCCCACATTAAAGCCTGAGCGTCTTTAGCATTGGAACATGGAGCACATATGGATGTATCAGGGCTGAACTCAGAACAGTCAGATACTTAGAGAAAAAGAAAAACAGTCCAGGTTGTTCTAAGAGACCAGCAGTAATGCATGTACTGTAGATTAATCACCCCTAATCAGTTTGAAATCCATCAGATAAACTCCAGTGGCAGATACAGTGTGTTCAACTCTTGCTCACCTGCATGATTACTTCATGTCTGGCTGAACGCAAAACAAGGTGTGAAGAAGTGAGCGCTTAACGAGCTTTGCTGTTCTGTTCTGGATGTTTATTGGCTGTTTACCGAGGCAGATCCAGAGGGGAGAGAGGGAGACGGGCCTCCAGAAACCTTGGAAAAGCAGATGAGCCAAACCGACGAGAGAAGTGGGTGATAAAGAGTTGTTTGCGAAAGAGGGACATCACAGGGATTTATTTACCTGCGGTCTGGCGTGCGCGAGGTGCGCTTCTAATCGGAGCAAGGCGGAGAAGGAGAAATAGTTGAGGGAGCGGCACGTCTCAAGGAGCCGCGGGGAGTTCAAGGCCGGCCAATATAGAGAGCACAAAAGTCTTGTGAGTTCAAATAAAGAAGGGCTTTCTTTAATATTAATTCCCAAAATGAATTAGATTCTCTGTCTCTCTCTCCTTTTTTTTTAGGAGAGGGGTGTGTGTGCGGTGGGTGTGTGTGTGGAGAAGGGGGCTTGAAAAAGATTTGATTTTCCTCTTTTTTTCTCCCTTTCTTCTTCTTTCCCCCCTTATTTTTCAACAGATGTAGAAATGATTGAAATCCCAGCTGGCCTCATTATAGTCAGTCTCTAGACGCACAGGGAGGGCTTAAGGTCTTAAAGTAACGATTCAAACATGATTTGTATTAAAGCCAACAATCTCCCTCACTGGAGCATCAAATTACGGAAAAACTGGAGGGGGTGAAGAGAAAGAGAGAAAGAAAGAGAGAGTGATACAGCGTAAGGAGGAGGAGGTGGAGAGAGAGAGAGGGGTGAGAGGGTAGGTCTTAAAAATATAATTGTCTCTGTGAATTAAACGAAAAGATCATAAGCTCAGGCTTGTGAAGGGACTACCTAATGAAAATGAACAAGAGAAAAAGAAAGAGAGGAATAAAAAGAACTACAGTGAAAATCATACGGAGGTCTATAGAAAGTTCATCATGGTCTGCATTATTCTCTGCGAGTGAAAAAAGGCAGCCATCATCAATAGCTTAAATAAAACCTCTCAAATCCACATACAGATGGACAAATTGAAAAAGGTTCCATTGGTAAAACAACCACAACAAGGTCAAACACACACACACACACACACACACACACACACACACACACACACACACACACACACACACACACACACACACACACTCACACACCCGCGTCTTCCCCCCCCAACTATTACACAAAATAGCATAGGATGATAATAGCATGACATGGTTTGTGTTGCCATGTATGTTTGTGATGCACATGTGCAGAATGGTGCATTAATAGTCTTTAGTCTTTAGTCTGAGCCCAGGGGGGAGTGTGTGTGTGTGTGTGTGTGTGTGTGTGTGTGTGTGTGTGTGTGTGTGTGTGTGTGTGTGTGTGTGTGTGTGTGCTGTGTTGATGTTAATGTATGTGTTTGTTTTCTCTGTTGGAGTTAATGAGAGCATGTTAACCTCAACAGAGACGTAGCAGACGCACAGGACTCCTTTGTGTGCTGATTCTCCACCTCCAGGGGGAGTGACAAAACACACGGACACACACACACACACACACACACACACACACACACACACACACACATGGAGCACGCATGCACAGGCACTAGAAACAGCCATTCATATCCCTTGTATTATATTCAGAGACATCAAAAACATGAGACACACACAGAGGAGACTAGCGCATCTGCTCTGTCACATTAAAAGGCGCCTATGAACACACACACACACACACACACACACACACACACACACACACACACACACACACACACACACACACACACACACACACACACACATGCCAGACATCAAACAGACGCACACATCTGAATTCACATTCACACTTCAAACACTATTAGACTTCCAGCCGGCAATTGAGAGGGTGTTAAATGGACATGACAAGCGGCCTACTGAGCATGAGCAGCAGCCGTGTCCCCAGCCCCCACACATCGCCATCGTTTGATCCCCACTGTCTGTCTGTCTGCATGCCTCTCACACAGATGAAGGCATCAGCCGGGGGGGCACACAGGGAGGAAGAGAGAGATAGACATAGAGAAAGAGAGAGAGAGAGAGAGAGAGAGAGAGAGAGAGAGAGAGAGAGGGAGGGAGTGGGAATGTGATTGACATGGGAAGGTGCATTACCAAAGTGTGCAAAGAAAAAAAGAAAGAAGAAAGACAGAAAGAACGAACGAAATGACTATGTTGTTTGCCACCTACACTGTTTACTGTACAGAAACTACAGAAGCAGTGGGAGAAGTGACAAGGAGAGCAGTGGGGATGAGAGCTGGCTGGCAGTCCCACACTAGCTGTGTATAATACTCTTGTGAGCACATGCTACTGTGTGTGTTTGTAAGCTTTGGCAGAATGAATGACTGGAAAGAATTGAAATGAGTGGTGAGTGGTGAATAAGGTAGTTCTCTCCAGACTGAGGGGTAAGGTCTGAGGCCTACCTGTCAGCAGCATTTCACAACAAAAAGATACAGGCACTCACGTCATTATGGCTTGAGATATTTAAGTGATGTTTTCTACAAATGGGAGATGGGAGTATGAACTAATGACCTTCCACTTTCTTGCTCCACTCAGCTTCCACTTTCTTGCTCCACTGTCCACACACACAAGCCCATCCAACTCAATAGAGCTCCACCCAATCAGAGCCTCCACCCTTTTCTCCTCATCATCCTCCAGCATCTCCTCCTGCCCCTCCACCAACTGCTCCTCCACCCTCTCCTCCTCCAGTATCTGATATTCCTGATTCTCCAACCTGTCCACCCTTTCCTCCACCCTTTCCTCCACCCTGGTCTCCACCCTCTCTCTTACTCCTCTAGTATCTGTTCCTCCTGCTCCTCCACCCTGGCCTCCACCCTCTCCTCCTCCTGCATCCCCCCTCTGCTCTTCCTGCTCCCTCATCTACACTGCCATTCACCCAACTCACGTTCCTCCCTCCACTGTTTGCTCTGAGTCAAGTGTCTTTGAAGAGGAGATAGAGAGGGAGAAGTATAGAAATTGATGAAGAGAGAGAGAGAGGGAGAGAGAGGGAGAGAGAGAGAGAGGGTGGGAGAGAGAGAAAGGTAGAAAATATAGAGACAGAGGGAGAGAAAGGTAGAGGTAGTACGGGATCGATTCCTCCCCATTGCTGAAAGATGCAGGTGCCCACAGTAGCAAGCCCCCAGAGGCATTGTATGAACCCCCCCCCCCCCAACACCCACACACCCCCGCCTTTACCTCATCCATGCAAACCCCAACCTCTCAATCAATAACCAGCCTCCGAGCTCCATCTTCAGGAAGAGGAAGAGGAGGTGGAGGAAGAGGAGGAGGAGGAAGCCTGGCCTGTCTGAGTAGACACTGGAGGAGTCACAGCTCAGAGGGACATTTGACACACAGACAGACACACAGACACACAGACTCATGTGCAAGCCGACAAAGAGATGAGAATTACATAAATAAACACATCCATGAACAACCAGGCTTCTACTACTCAAAGGTAAGTGAAATCTCTCTCTCACACACACAT
Source organism: Sardinella longiceps (assembly GCA_027497455.2). Taxonomy (NCBI): domain Eukaryota; kingdom Metazoa; phylum Chordata; class Actinopteri; order Clupeiformes; family Clupeidae; genus Sardinella; species Sardinella longiceps. Next base: position 31,655,102 of record JAODXP020000020.1, read on the forward strand.
ACAGAGAGAGAGAGAGAGAGAGAGAGAGAGAGAGAGAGAGAGAAATTCTGCTAGAGCCATGCTTGTGTGTAATAAGTTGAAATAACTTTGTCCCCTCTATGACACACACACACACACACACACACACACACACACACACACACACACACACACACATGCACACACGCCACACACATACACAGAGAGACAGGTGACCCACGCTGCTGAAACACTGACACACTCTGATCTCCTGCTCTGCACCTGTAATCACAACAACCTCATGAATTACATCAGCTAGATAATGAAAAACATCACTGGGATGGATTCAAGAGACAGAAAGTGTGAGTGAGTGTGTGTGTGTGTGTGTGTGTGTGTGTGTGTGTGTGTGTGTGTGTGTGTGTGTGTGTGTGTGTGTGTGTGTGAGAGCACGTGCGCGCCTGCGGGGCGGATTACGACTTTATCGAGGGCTAATGAGGAGAGGTCAGCACCTCAATCCCTCAGCAATCAATAGAGGCACAGATAATACGCTCCCTACTCACTGAACATGGGGGAGAGAGAGAGAGAGAGAGAGAGAGAGAGAGAGAGAGAGAGAGAGAGAGAGAGAGAGAGAGAGAGAGAGAGAGAGAGAGCAAGGGATACAGAGCATTATCTGAGATGATGGAAGAAGGGGTAGTCCAGGGACTGAGTGTGTGTTTTGGATGTGTGTGTGTGTGTGTGTGTGTGTGTGTGTGTGTGTGTGTGTGTGTGTGTGTGTATGCAGGCTGTATATATATCACCACATGCTATTTGGATTAAGTCCCTCTCAACACATTGCTCTCTCTCTCTCTCTCTCTCTCTCTCTCTCTCTCTCTCTCTCTCTCTCTCTCTCTCTCTCTCTCTCTCTCTCCTCTCCGTGCGTGTGTGTGTGTGTGTGTGTGTGTGTGTGTGTGTGTGTGTGTGTGTGTGTGTGTGTGTGTGTGTGTGTAGTGTATCTACAGTATGTTGACCCTTCTTTGATAGTTTCTTAATCCCAGACTTGGCATGTGGGCCCCCCCTAGCCTCTCAATAAGCCATACTGGGCAGAGCCCATCTCCAGCCAGTAAACACAGACCTGGGCCTTCTCTCCTCTCCTCTCCTCTCCTCTCCTCTCCTCTCCTGTGCTCTCCTCTCCTCTCCTGTGCTCTCCTCTGCTGTGCTGTGCTGTGCGGCCGGCTCTAGTGACCGGGGCACACACTGGAGGGGACACGGAGGAGAATGGCATATCCTGGTGTCTCGGGGTTAAATTCTTTCAGATCATGTACACATAATAGGCCTAGTTAATATTCATGGCTTTCGCAGGTAAGGCGAAGGTTAAATTTGACTTTTCCCCCCTCTCCATCTCACTATCTCTTTATCTATCTCCCTCTCTCCATCTCACTCTCTCTTTATCTATCTCCCTCTCTCCTCTCCTTCTTCTCTTTATCCAAACCTCATTACTAATACATGATGGCCAATAAGAATATTCAAAGCGTCGGGGGTGACCGCAGGTTGATGAGATCCGTACCTTTCCGCTGACATTTAAACACATTACCATTTCGCCGCCCTTCCCTCAATCGATGGGCCGGAATAAAAAGGCGGCTAATCAGGCCTCACCTTGGGCCGTGCCGAGCCGCGCCGCACCGAGCCGCTCCGCTCCGCTCTGCGCCCGACCTGAATGATGATGCCTGGGCCCCTATTAGGCCCCTGCAGGGAGGGACAGGATGGGGGGAGAAAATGAGCTTGGGAGAGAGGAAGGGATGAAGAGAAAGAAAGGAGAGATAGAGAGAGGGATAGAGGAGATCAGGTGATGATCCATACTGCCTGTTATTTGACTAATTTGATCATGCTCTTATCAAGGGTTTACATCATTTGTTCTTCTGCAACTTTGGAGTGTGTATTACATTTGCAAGCACTTGTCTGGAGGTAGTCAGAGGAAACACTGGGCATCAATGCTGGGACCTCGGGGTTGTAAACAACACATAGAGTCTAAGTCCAGTATTCATATCTGAGCCAAAAATATGGAAACAACAAATTCACTCATTCACTCAAATTCACTCATTTGAGTCTGAAATCTACTTGGCTGGTGTCAGTTTTAATTTGTGTGTTTTGTTCATGTGTGTGAATGTTTATGTGTAGACATTCAGGGGGTCACAACAGGTATCTCTGTTATCTTCCTCTCTTCTACTGACTATTCTCAACTTACTGTTTCTTTCTTCTGTTTATTATTTTTTAATGGCCAGAGGGTTGCTGATCCCTTCTAGATCCCTTTGGATCTTCTCTGATCCAATACTGTATATTGCATTTCCTGCAAATATTTCCTCCAAAATGTACAGTAATTTCAGCATTCTTTCAGCACTTGTAGCTAATTGTAGCTAATTCCCAGTATATAAGCAACACACCCAGTATCACACATAATTAAATGTGAAATCCCTGGCATTCATGATATCCCTGAGCTTTATTGACAGCTACTTACGGTGGGCAAGAGAGGTCTGTACATTTCACTTGAGGGTGTCTTCCAAAGGGCTCTGCTTCTGAGGGAGATGGAGGAAATGCCAAGCTCCCTCTCTCTTAGAGTCTGTGTGTGTGTGTGTGTGTGTGTGTGTGTGTGTGTGTGTGTGTGTGTGTGTGTGTGTGTGTGAGAGAGAGAGAGAGAGAGAGAGAGAGAGAGAGAGAGAGAGAGACTCTCCCTCCCTCTCTGGGAGGTCAGCCACAGGCAGCTGGTGGACAAAGCGATGTGTTTGATAACAAACAAGATGGAAACTTTCATCTTTCAGCTCCATTTAGGATCAGTGGAGGCTGAGATGGAGCTCTGTGTCGCCCTAAGGCACTGAGGGAGACACACACACACACACACACACACACACACACACACACACACACACACACACACACACACACACACAAGGGCACCCTCACAGATAGAAACAGTGATGTGTGTGGAAAATGTCATACAATGAATCAATTTTAACTTTTAGATAAAATACACTCTATTGTTACCATGTGAGTGAATGGTGTGTGTGTGTGTGTGTGTGTGTGTGTGTGTGTGTGTGTGTGTGTGTGTGTGTATGTGTGTGTGTGTG
>JAODXP020000020.1:31660657-31684482 GCA_027497455.2 Sardinella longiceps
ATGCAGGAAGGACCTGTCATCACTTTTAACTAGAACACATGGCTTAAGCTTAGAGACCAACACAAGTCACTCCACACACACACACACACACACACACACACACACACACACACACACACACACACACACACACACACACACACACACACACACACACAGACAGAGGGAGGGAGGGAGAGAGAGGGGAGAGACCAGTACAACTCACTCTCAACTTCAGATGGGAACCCCTTCTTAGAAACTTTGTCTTTTTCTATTGGCTTATAATTATTTCATTCTCCTCGGCTTTGATCTGAGCTTCTTACCAAGGGACAGATAATTTTTTCACCCTCAAAACATCTCCAAAGCAGCTAACTTTCTACTGTGTGTGTGCGTCTGTGTGTGAGCATCAGTGTGTGTGTGTGTGTGTGTGTGTGTGTGTGTGTGTGTGTGTGTGTGTGTGTTTGTCTGACTATATTTTTTTTCTTTGAGGGCAGGATTGTGATTCAGAGGCTTCACTCTCATCTGCCACCCAAAGCTAAAGGAGGAGGAAGGGGAGAGAGAGAGAGAGAGAGAGAGAGAGAGAGAGAGAGAGAGAGAGAGAGAGAGAGGGAGAAGAGAGAGAGAGAGAGAGATGGGGGGGGGGTATTTTTCCTCCACCGCTGCCTTCTTCTTCTGCTGACACCCCAGCGTCGGAATCAGGCGCCGAAAAGAAAGAATAAAAGATCATCTTTGAAAGTCTCCCAAGATTGCGAGAGCAAATCTTTCATGCGGAGCCTATCTCAGTACATTTGCCTTAGCTTTCATGTTGAAACCCCACTTTCATTAGGCCAATTAGCCACCTCATATCCACTCCAATTACAGCATTACACTAATTGTTCTCCATAGCTTTTTTTTTTTTCATCACCTCGCCCTTTTTAACTTCCCCCCTTTTCTTCTAATTGATTTATCTGCATATTGCTGTGCATCCTTTTTTCCTCTCTCTCTCTCTCTCTCTCTCTCTCTCTCTCTCTCTCTCTCTCTCTCTTTCTGTTTCTTTTTTCCTCGATACTAAAGATGGTGATTTGTTGTTCTATTTCATTTATGCTGAGGCTACAGGCTCATTAAAAGCTGTTGATTAAATCTTGTTGGGGGGGGGGGGGGCATGTGGGGAGTGTCTATATGGCCCTCTCTGGCTGAGGAGCAGAGGTCTGGGTGTGCTATATGTATGTATGTGCTGGATGTATGTGCTGGATGTATGTGCTATATGTGGTGTTGGACTGAGGGGAAAGTCATTTGTCAAACAAACATGTTGAAGTGGAGGATGGATGGACACTGGAGGCCTTTATTGTCGGTCTCCTTTTTCTGTTTTTCCAAAGACTCAAGAAAGGAGTGAAAAATAACTGTGTGTGTGTGTGTGTGTGTGTGTGTGTGTGTGTGTGTGTGTGTGTGTGTGTGTGTGTGTGTGTGTGTGTGTGTGTGTGTGTGTGTGTGTGTGTGTGTGTGCGTACTAGAGGACTCAGTGGGAGGACAGGGTGGGGGGTGTTCTATGCATCATTCATGAGGTCCACAGAGAAAGGAAGAACAGGGAGAAAGAGGGAGAGATGGAGAGAGAAAGTGATGGAGAGAGAGAGAGAGAGAGAGAGAGAGAAACAGAGAAGGAGAAAGGCTTCAAAGGAGGCATGGTGCTGTTGATTTTTTCCGCAGCTCTATCCAGACAGGAGCGGGGAGGTCGGGGCAGGCGGTAGCCCAGGGGAGACGCTCATCTGCGGGTGAGCTGCGCTGGGCGCCCCCCTCCAAACTCCCCCTCCTCCAGTGCTCCCCTCGCGCTCCCAAACCTCCCGCGCACGACCCAGCAGGCAGGGGAGGTCAGCTCCTGGCTGCATCTAATGAAGCCCCTGGCCCCCTGAGCAGAGCAGAGCAGCACGCCTCAGAGTGGCATGTGTTCATCTCCCACATCCTCCCCCCTACACACACACACACACACACACACATACACACTGTATCATACAAACAGATACACATACACACACACACATGCTCACACACACACACACACACACACACACACACACACACACACACACACACACACACACACACACACACTGTATCATACAAACAGATACACACACACACATACTCACACACACACACACACACACACTGTATCGTACAAACAGATACACACACACACACACACTCATGCACACTTTGTTTCATATACACACACATACACACAAAACTTCACAGCAAAAACACACTACTGTACTGTACGTCACACAAACATGTACACAAATAGTACACACATCTTGGCAACCTTGCTCCACTGAGACTTGTCTGCCTGGGTTTGGCAAATCTTACTCACTCTCTCTACACACTCCCTCACACCAGGATACTGAACACTGGGCACACACACACACACACACACACACACACACACACACACACACACACACACACACACACACACACACTGTCACACATACTTTAAACACATCCTTTTTTGTAGATCTAGCGCACATAATCACTTTACATTTCACAAATGTACACACACACACACACACACACACACACACACACACACACACACACACACACACACACACACACACACACACACACACAAACACACTCACAGAGACACCCCAGTTGTCAAACAAGCCTTTGATTTCTGCATTCCAAAGCAGCCAGACACCATCAACCCCCCCCTCTCACCCGCCTGCCCCCTGCTGGGCCCCCACCAGCTCAGCTCAGCTCAGCCCAGTGCAGCCCAGTGCAGAGCGGTGGTGCCAGGCCAGGCTAATGAGAGTGTACTCTCCTCATCATTGTTCTCATCATCATCTCCTCGCCCCAGCCCCAGCCCCAGCCTCATTGGCCACAATTGGAAGAGGCTGTCAGTGTGTGAGTGAGACGGACTCTAATAGGGGCTGAGCAGGGGAGGGAGGGAGGGAGGGAAGGAGGGAGGGTGGAGGAGTCCAGCTCTAACTATTTATTTCTTGCCTCATTAGCTGCTTTGTGCACGGGGCAATGTTATGAGCTGGCTACTGCCCATGGCTAATACAGCTTGTGATGGCACTGTAGAGTTTCAATGGCAGGACAATGGCACTACAGACACAGCTCCCCTGACCATGTGTGTCTGCAGTGAAGAAAACAGCAGGACAGCTGGAGTATCAATATTTATCCACATGTGTCTTTGAACTTGAACTTTGAACTTTTTTGCAATTTCTCAGTCTCAATTACTCATAAGATGTAGGCCTATACAATGTAGGATACCAGTAGGAATAGACAATTTATGTTGGGAACAGACCAATGTTCTCAGTCTTGATTAGAGCGAGCCAAACCTACAGACTTGATGATTGGCGGGGACGATTGCCAGTTGTTTATATGCACAAACCTAACCATTGAGTTGTTGACATTTTATTGTCATAATTAGTATCATTATGGTCATATAATGGACCACTTAAGATCATACTGAGTCATGTTGATTCAGTCCGACTTAGTCATAACGTAATTGCGTCAACCATGGAAATAATTGCATCATTACAAATCTGTCACCCAAACACCCAAAAGTGAGCCCTGCGACTACAGTCCATTATCTCGGATCATGTCAATAACAGAGTTAATAAGCTTTTGAAATCTTAAAGCTAACTTATTTTATTTTTTATATATGTATCATTATTATTTTTTAAATTACTTTATTAATTGATTTTTTCTTTCTTTTTTCTGTTCTAACCAAACCAAAATGTTTTTGTTCAGAACAAACCATTAGCAAGAAAAGTCTTGCATAAAGCCCTGCTATAAATCCCTGGAAAACTTACATGAAAGAACTTTTTCTAGAAAATTCCTTGTGTGCCCGAGCACTCCGCCACCCTGACTCTGTGGACTGAATGTGTGGGAAATGGAGAGACGAAAGTAAAAGGACTGGATAAAAAGGAGGAAATAGAATCACTTCAGGGAGGTTAGGGGCGCCACGGCAGCTAATTAAATTAGCTGCCAAATTAAAACTTGATTATTCCCCCGCTGCCCTGAGCAAGAGGATATTTACACACTAGCATTTATCTTTTAAAACAAACGGCCCGTTTTTCTTTCCGGGCGCTTTGCCTTGCTCCTCGCATATAGAGCCACTGTGCTCCTGCCTTCTGGGAGAATGTGTATGTGTGTGTGCGCGTGTGTGTGTGTGTGTGCGTAAGGCAGGGCTGGTCTGGGCTAATTACGTTAATTGAAACTCCTCTGATGTGCCTGTGATGAGGCTGAGTGTTTTGCACAGGCTCTGTCTGAGCAGGGACACAGAGAGAGGCAGAGTGCATATGGGAGTGCATATGGCCGCAGGGCCCACTGATGCTAGCTGATGCTGGAGCGGAGGCCACCCGGAACAGGGCCAGTTCTGGCACAGAAGTGGGACAGAACAGCTGCATACTGCATGTGTTTGAATCCACATGCAGTGGACTACAAAGAGCAGTTACACAAGATTCCTACAAAGATCCAGCCATAATAGAAATATTTAATTTTAAGAAACTATAACCTTCTATTTTACACAAAAATATTTTAGATCTGATCAAAATAATATACCACTGCACAATGGTAGAGTAGAGCAAGCTTGGAAGTGTGCAGTTAAATGTTTTTAAATAAGAGTGACTTGATTCCCAATCCCATGAGAAGCTCCACTATGGGAACAGGCTGATGCAGCTCACACTCTAGCTGAACTCTCTCCACTAGCTAGTACTCACCTCGGACTGAAGACTGCTGCCCAAATGCACTACTTAAACAAACACACCACCACCTAAAACGGCTGCGACGCCTGTGCTGTGAGTGAATAAATATTTAAATAAAAGAACAAAGGCAGCTTCCAGCCGGCCAAACACACAACAACAACAGCAGCCAGAATGAAAGAACAAATTGGGAGTGAAGAGAGGACCAGAGAAGGCGCCCCGGCATCTAGTCTCCCTCCCTCCTACTGTGAGTTCACATGGAGCTTGTCTATAGTGCTGCCTTTCTTCTGCTGCATCCCTCAGCACTTGATGTGGACAGAAGGTATGGAGCAGGAAAACAAGACCTGTCATTCATAATTTACCAGCCTACTGTAGCCCGGCTCCATTAATGGTGTATTCTGGTCCAGAGATGCTGCTGGACATGGAGGCATTTAAGCTGGACAGACTTGAGGGACCCGCAGGGCCTTTGTGTCCAGGTGCGCTCCCTCCCTCCGCTGTTTGTTTCAAGCAGCCACTTTCAGTGGCCAAGAGATCCCTCTAAATGGACACTGTGTTGTGCTAATAGGTTGTGTGTGTGTGTGTGTGTGTGTGTGTGTGTGTGTGTGTGTGTGTGTGTGTGTGTGTGTGTGTGTGTGTGCACGCATACATGCGTCTGTGTGTACGCAAGTATGTGAATGTGCGTCTGTGTTTGTGCACGCATTCATGTGACTGTGTGTACGCGAGTATGCGCGCGTGCGTGTGTGTGTGTGTGTGTGTGTGTGTGTGTGTGTGTGTGTGTGTGTGTGAGCATGTGTTAATCAGATGGAGATAAAAAGAGAACAAAAATAAAAAGGCAAAAGTAACGTCAGCTGTATGATCTCATCTCTATGCGAGCTGTATGATGTCATTGATGTTAAAAGAACCCTTCCCAAGGCTATGTTGCAAGGCAAAGGTGGAGCCAACCGTTTGGTTTGGTTTGGTTTCAAATGGGATGGCTAAAGGGTGGCCTGGGGTGGCCATGCTGTGACAAAGAATGGTGAAGGGTCCTGGGGTCCTCACCCAGGAAATTTTAAATTAGATTGATTCGATTCCCCGTATTCTGGTAGCCTATTTGGTGGCTTGTACTAGTCATTCAATTAACCTTATAGGCCCTAGGCTATTTTCAGCGTAATTTCAGTACCTTTATTTTCAGTCTATCCAAATCTCTGTGTTTGATGTGATACTACTTGCATATGGCTTACATCAGCCTAAGTATCAAGACATTTTTTCCCCTGTTTTTTAGATTTCTGCCAATCTCACCATTGGAAGCATGCCAACACATCTTATCATATTTGGATAGAGGTGGGATATTATATGACTCTACAGACTGTGCAAAAATACATTTGGACTGAGCTTTCCTTACTCTGGTCACTGTGATAAATGGTTCAAGAAAAATAAAAATGAATTAACATAAAACAGAGCTGGGTGGCCATGTCAGTGGCGGCTCCCATATATAAGCACATTTATATAAGAACTGTGTCTATATTTGTGTATGACACCATGATGACGATTTTGTGTGCACAAAAAATGTGTAGGCTATATTTGTGTGTGTGTCTATCCTGGTGACTGCTAAAGACTGCCTGTGTGGACCGTATGGAACGTGTGTGTGTGTGTGTGTGTGTGTGCGTGTGTGTGTGTGTGTGTGTGTGTGTGTGTGTGGTGTGTGTGTGTGTGTGCAGGCGGTGGGCATGGCAGGAGGCAGCAGTAGCTGTGTGTCAGCTCTCTTCTGGCTGAGTGGGTGCGTTTGTTCTGTCCCCTTAGTGAGCGCCTGCCTCCCTCCACCTCTCTGACAGAGACACAGCTTTCCCATCGATTCTCGCTCACTGACTCTCCCCGCGGCCTTGTCCTTTAAAACACGGATGTTATGAAATGTGCTGCTTGCTGCTGCTTCTCAGTGTGTGTGTGTGTGTGTGTGTGTGTGTGTGTGTGTGTGTGTGTGTGTGTGTGTGGTGTTCACATTTACTGCACCACTGTGCCTGATGCAAAAGGTTTTACCGGGCCATGATTTTTTTCTCCTTGCCTGAGTGCACGTCCCCTTGCGTCTGTGTGTGTGTGTGCGTGTGTGTGTGTTTCTCTGTGTGTTGTCAGAGGGCATAGCATGGACCAACAACTTTGTGTTTTAAACCGTCTTATGTGGTGCCATATAAAAGCAGAGGGCATCTTGGGAACACTTGAAATCTTCATCAGGAGACTAATACCAACATGGACTCAATGTGCCCAGACTGACACAGCTGCTGCTGCCCGCCCGGGGCTCTAGTCATCTCACTAGTTCAGCGCTGTGTCAGTGTGTGTGTGAATAAGGGACATTCTGTAATAGGACCGAGTCAAACAGTAATAATGTCCTAGGGCCATTCAATCAAGCAGGAAAGTATTAACTTCTCCTTTGTGAAATTCAATTTAATTCAATTATATTCTATTTATGGACCATTTACAATAGAATTGTGTCATGGTGGATATTAACAAGGAGCACACAAAAGCTACAGGTGTAAGGAAAAACTTCCTTTTGGCTGTTAGATCCTTTAGCTGAGCATTATAATAATTGCAATATTGTTTCACATTAGAAGGTGAAATACATTACACAGTATAGATCTGAAAGACCAGTAGCCCTCTGATGTACTGTAGCGTTCTTCTGACTAGTCCTCCTCCTCTAGGTGCTCTCTTTTTCTTCTTCAACCCTCCAGACAAGGCCTTGGTCAAGCCGAGTTGGCAATGTTCTTCCAAAACAACCTGCTAATCAGCTGCAACAAACACCTCTCTCTCTCTCTCTCTCTCTCTCTCTCTCTCTCTCTCTCTCTCTCTCTCTCTCTCTCTCTCTCTCTCTCTCTCCTTCACACAAGCACACACACACACACACACTCATCTTTAAGTGCCATTAATCTCTTGCACCAACCTCTAATCACTGTATCATTTCTAAACTGGAAATGATGTAATAAAAACATAGCCATTGGTTGCAGGAGCTCCTGACCAGTGTGATACCTACATTATTGCCCATAAATACTCATATTATTCTATGAGCGCTGTTTGGTGCTTTTAATCCTGCTCTATATTAGAGTCAGCCAGTGCAAGCATGCCTCTGCCAATGATCATTCCCATTACTTAATGACTGGTAATTACGTTAATAAATAATCAGAGCCCAGGATAAATAATAAAGGGCTATGTTAATTATGTGAATAAATAATGCTGTATCCCATTGGCAGGCACAATGGTCAGTTGTTAAAAACACACGGCATTCTTACCCTGTGACCACATCCCCTGACAGACAGTACAGTATGTGTAGTTCTCTCTCTTTTATTTGGATTCCCTATTTATTTATTTCTCAATTCTTCACCCAGTTTTCTCACATATGCTTTTTGCTTTCTTCACATTATCTTCTTCCCCTCGCTGTCCACCTGGGCTCCTTAACAGAGATGCTAATGAAGATTAATGCCCTTTGCCCCTGTCTATGTGTCAATTATTTATGCCATCAATTCATAATACATTTGCCTAACCTTTATTTATCCATGTAAGTTACGCAGGGCACATTCTCCTATTACAGTAATGAACAGTGACAATGAATAGCATTAGCCATGCACAAGCATGGGCGCCGCTGACCCCCAACAGCAGTGGCTTGTGGCTGCTAAGGCTGCACTTTGGCAGCTGCTGATTGCGCTCCACGCTTCCTGCTTAGTGCGCTCACTAATGGCTGCTTTGGGCTGCTGAGGAGCGTCTGCTACAGTAATGGGTGCAGTGGGTGGTGGCGGTGGTGATGTTTTAGGCTGAAGTTCATGGTGGGGAGAAGAATGTGGGTAAATGGAGCAACAGTGGTCAGGGGCTTCATTGTGTTATGGTGTAGAAATATAAAAAATACAACAGGGATCAGAGAGGAGAGACAGGGAGGAGAAGACTACATCCTTTGGATTTGAATTTAAAAAAAATCTCATTGGAATTTAGAAAAAGGTTTAAAACGACATGTCATCAGTTTACAAAACCCATAAATCCTTTTTAAATACTCACTCCCTCAGAGCAAAAAACTGTACATTCACTTCAGAGAACGATAGGAAAGAGAAAAAAAAGCGAGAAAGAAAGAAAGAAAAATGTGGTAGAAAGAGACAGACAGAGGAAAAAGAGAAAAGAGTGATAGGAGAGAGCAAGATGGAGGTAGAGAGAGAGAGAGCGCGTGAGTGAGTGATGGAGGGCTAAAGTGGATGAAAAGAAGGTGGCATTTTCTGCCTTGCTTGTTTCCCTGGAAGCATCCCCTCCCTGGCTGTTTTAATCTGACTAAATAGGATAACCTGCTCTTCATTAAAAATACATGCCACTTCATTCAGTGGGGCCACACGGGGCCCCAGGGGGCCACAGCGCAGAGAGGTGCAGGGGTCTGGCCAGCCAGAATCACTGGGCGTAATTAATTTCCACAGAAATGAAATTTGCTTGAAAAGGCCGAGAAAAGAAGGACATAATGGTTGGTGGCAGTTTGTGAGTGTATGTGTGTGTGTGTGTCTGGATCTACAGAACTGTCTACTGTATGTGTATTGCACGTGTTTGTGTGTATTTGTGTGTGCGTATGTTCATCAGAGTGTAAGTGTGTGTGTGTGTGTGTGTGTGTGCGCATGATGTGTGCTTACATTTATGTGAGCGTATATGCATGTGAGTGTGTGTGTGCGTGCGTGTCTGTGTGTGTGTGTGTCTGTGCATGTGTGCGTGCTATATGGGGGGTGTTGTCAGCAAAAGAGGGTGTGGGGGGAGGGAGAGAGTGGCGGGGGGTGTAGGCTGGCTGCTGGGTGCCTTAGCCAATCATGTGCAAGAGTTTGTCAAGCAGGAGATTGCGGCCTGAAATATTAATGCTCTCTCCTCCACCAAGAATGAGGCAGGCTGCTCCTGGAAGGGACACGCAGCCTCAATATTTCATGAGCCGGGCCCAAGCCCAGATACGGGGTCCCGACAGCCACTCTGCCTGGCCCTTTAACGCTACACGCATCAGCCGTCCCTTTAATGCATCCACCGGTGGGGTGGGGTGGGGTGGGGGGGTATGGGGCATTAAATGGGATGGGGGTGGAATTGGTGGTTATAGAAGGGGGTATTTGCTGTCTGGGCAAACGAGACAGGCCCCCTAACCACCACCACCACACACACACACATACACACTCTTTGGAAAAGGTTGTTAGCCCCCAACCCCCAGGTTGTGCCATATGTAGGGAGGATGTGGGGAGGAGGTCAGAAGGAGCTAGTTAGCGGCGGATGCAATGTGATAATGCAGAGGCAGAACTTGCTCTATGTGGCTATCTACTGATCCACACATCTGCTCAATCAAATACTCATGCTAACAGGCTGTTGTTGGGGTTCTTCAATGAACATAAGGTGTAGAACACTGAAAACCTCTGTCTGTGTGTGTGTGTGTGTGTCTGTGTTTGTGTCTACGCCTCTTAGCATGCAACATTAATAGCAGGCAGGCTGGGAATCCACCATGAACTTGATCTGCATGCCGTCACGGGAGCCTCACAGAGAGAAGCAGCGGCTACAGGAGATTTGGGCTCTGGCCCGTGTCTGGCCTGAGTCTGGCCTGATGCCATCTGAGACCTTTGTTCAGAGCCAGCAGGGCAGTGCTGAGGAGTCTTGCAGGGCTGCGATGAGATTATGAGGGTAACCTACACCTTTACCTGAGTGTCAGGCAGGGCGGGATTCTATCAAGGACAGGACACCCAGAGAGAAGGAGAACCCAGCCAGCCATTCCTGTAATTTCAACTCTGACCACCCAGTACCCTATTTAATACCTTAGACCTGATCAATTATCCTCATCTATCGGTGTCTGTACCAATTGCCATGGTGATGGATCAACATGACTCAGGGTATGTTAATGAAAGCTCTTAGTGTCACTGCTTGAAGAATCAGTCTCAAGTTACCAATTGGCCACATGAATTGCATACAATACAAAAAGTATAAGCCGATTCTTTCCTCTAACTGGAAGAGAGTAGCAGTGTTCACACAGTGAAATAGCAAAGCCTCTCTCTAGAGATATTGGATCAGGCTGGTCATTTGAAACCCTTAAGCTCCCGTACGCCTGCATGACAGACAGGCCGCTTGACACCAGCATGACTGAGGAGGAGAGCAGGATATCTTGCCTTCATCGTCATCACATTGTGGCAGATGGTGTTGGACATGAGCAGCACATCATAACATAATAACATATCATCATTTATTAATCAAGTTCAATTTTATATGAACTGTGAACTTCACCTTCCTAATATACTGTATGAACTTGAATTGCCTTCTTCAACGCATTACCCGTCAAGGGTTAGGGCGAGGGTTAGTGTTAAGGGGGTTAGGGTTAAGATGCCGTTGAGAGCAAAAATACTATCAAGCTTCTTCAATCCAAAAATGAACGGAAAATGGACTGAAAATCAACTAAATGTGATAAGTCTTAATTGAAATGAAAATATTGATATAGACTAGATGATGCAGACTTGCATAACACAGGTGTCAGATGTCAGGCGTGTCCTCTATATGTAGAGCCACTATGGTCTTCTGTCCTAGCAAAAAAGGAAAAGAGTCTCATTATGAACGAATTGTAAGTTTAAGATTTCTTAAAAAGACACACCTCTTTGAACTCTCTTTTGATCATTTCTGGCTAAGAACTATTCCACTCCGAAAGAAAATGAGATGTGATGAAACATGTATTTAATAATATAAGTGCTGTGTTCCACAGAAAGTGATGAGGCTGTTCAGACCTGACTAATAAGTTTTTCATGGCACTGGGTTACTTATTAAGAGTTGCAGCTCCTCTCTGTGAGGCAGCACCATTGAGGAGGCATGGAGCACTATTAAAGGACAACTTCAGTCAATTTCAACAAGTTACTCAAGACTTGCCAGTACTGAAGATGCTTTGGTTTTGGTCCAATTCATGTAGGTTTATATGGTATTTTATATAGGTATGAAAAGTAACCCATGGCAGCAGAATTTTAAAATGTGTTTTTAACATTTAACATGCAACATCAGCAGACACCTTACAACACAGCACTGTTGTGCTTTTGTGACTACAAATCACTAAAAAAGTGGTCAAAAGATTGTAATTATGCTAGCAGCCACATACAATTGTAAACAAACAATTTTTGTTTCTGCTTTCTGCTTGCGCAAACATGCGGTGTCTGTTGTCTGTTGATGTTACATAGCTTTTGGGATGACATTTGGAGCATGTTGATGTGTTGAACAGTTTAAAGTTCTGCCCACATGTTAGCTGTCAGAGCTACTTCAAGAGGTCCTTTTTCAAACTACACTCACAAATGATGTCTTTTCTTGCCACACTTTCTCTTCTCACACACTCCTGATATCTCTGTCTATATAGATATCAGGACTATATTCCAGAAATATTTGGGTCTGTTGAGTCAGGTCCATTCCTGAGTCACCTCCTGTCTGGGCAGGCAGCATCCATCCTCCTGGCCTCAGTGCAGTCGCTCTTTCCCACTGGGCCTGAGTGGGGCCTGGGCTCTGGGAGCACACCTTAGACTGTCACATTGGTGCTGGCGTCTGACCTTTGACCCCCGCAGTGCTGGGGGTGTGTCCAAGCGGCTCAATAATTGATGGTGTGTGTTGGCACGCCTGCCTTGGGAGAGGAGCGTTTCGCCTGCAGTGAGCTCACTCAGACAAGCGCTGCCTTATTGATTTTGTCAACTGAGCCAAATACTACAGCTCAAAGATACGGAGTTCACACTTTCACATTTGGCTGAAATGAAGAGATGAATAATCAATAAATCCACCTAGTTCTCATGAACAAGACACTTATAACAGTGTAATAAAACCTGTAATAAGCATTGAATGTTAAATAATACAACATGCCAGCCATAGCATCAAATCTTAGCCTACCATTAGCTCTAAGTATTCTGAGGCTGAGCTGTAGACCAGAATGAGAAACAGACATATGTAATGAGGCAGTTAGAATGTTGAGGCTCAAGGCCACCTCATATGGGGCCAGTTCAGCTGAAGCACTATGACTACTTCAGAAGAACCCGTCCCGCCTCTCTCTCTCTTTCACTTATCCCTTACATTTACCTTTCTGTGCCTCCCCCCAAGCCTGTCTGTTTCTGTTCTGCCAATAATCGCTCCGGCACAACAGACTATTCCTCCATCTTTTAATGGATTTCTTTTTCTTTGTCTGGATGACCTCTCTGGACTAGAAACAGCTTCCTCCCGCTAAAGCCCTTTGCTGCAGAATATCTTTCATACGCTAACTGTGCTTTTACTACCTGTAAAGTTACCAGCTCCATCAAATAGGCTACACAGTGTACGGAGACATTATGATATTCAACACAGATTTTGATTTAGTTTGAGGGCAAAGTCAGTGTTATTGTAAAATGTTACTCCAACTTCCATCACGTTTGCTTCCAATATGTTTCTCATCATTCCCTGCCCCCTGATACAGCTACACAAATGTTGTTGGGGTCAGTCAAATAGGCAGTTTTGTTTGGACACAAATGGACAAGATGGCTGGCCAGTGGGACAGGGAGAGGCCATTCCTGAGAGGTCAGAGGAGAAGATGTTTTTCTGGGGCACAAGTCACCCCATTCAGGTCACTGACCTGCTTCTTTCGCCTCCCAAGAGCACTCGCCCCCTACACACACACACACACACACACACACACACACACACACACACACACACACACACACTTCCCCAGGTGCCCTAGGCATGGTCTTTGCTCTGTTTTGTCCGTTAAGTACTGCCTCAAATATTGATGAGCCTCAGAGGTGGAGGGACCGCTGCTGTGGGTGGGCAGTACATGTTGGCCAGCCCTGACTTAGTGTGCATGTGTGTCCATGAGTGTGTGTGTGTGTGTGTGTGTGTGTGTCTGGGGTGAGGGTGTGTGAACAAGGAGGTTGAGTGCCACGGCCTCATGTGTGAACAGTATGAAGCATTACGCTGTCAGTTTACAGTTTTAAATCACATGAGCAAACACTCCTTTTCACTTTACAAGCGGTTTGTTTTCATTAGAATCATACAGTATAGCACTCCAACTGTGCACTCTCTCCACAGGAGCATACACTGGAGAATGGCACTAATGATTCAGTGGAGTTGCACTAATTAATTGGTTGCAATCAGGGTGTTAAAGCAATAGAGTTACCTGTTCCAGGTAACAGGGCTACTTTTATGTACACCTTTAAAGTGTAATGCTGGTGTTTATTGATAAGGTTGTAATTGTTGAATGAATGTTTGAGTCGTGCCAATATAGAAATACTCTTTATGGGCACCAACTCAATGCTAGGTCTTATAATCCTTTTTCTTCATTTTCTCAAATAGAATATTGGCTTGTATAAATGTAATCAGAAATATTCCCTTAAACAGGTTTCTACGATAAACCAGAATATTGCCCCATGCATGTAAATGTTGTCATTGAAAACCACTAAAGAACCCACACACACACACACACACCCACACACTCCTGTGTGAGACACTCTGGTCTCCAACACATCTTTGTCATCTCACTTGGTCACACATGCACGCACGCACGTACACACACACACACACACACACACACACACACCCAAATATGTTACCAAAAATCCCAAAGAAGAAGTGTGGTAATGCGGCTGGCGTAAACAAAACACACACACACACACACACACACACACACACACACACACACACACACACACACACACACACAGACCCCTACACAAGCGGCAGAGTGTGAAATTGAAGCATTGCGTTGGGCTTCTCTGCTACTCTGTCTGTGATTGCATTTGGCTGAAATAAATCAAGTCTTCACCTGCAGCCCCATTTACATTTTGAGGGGGATGTAGAGGTCAGAGCAAGGTTAGAGAAGACTCACCTGTAAACAGGTACACTCAGTACACTCTCACACTGGCTGTGGGCATAGCGGCTGCACACATGGAGGTGTGCCCTGAATGCTTCCCTCAGGACAGAAATGCATAAATGTACATGGAGTTGTGCAGATTGTGTTCCACATGGCGCTACTTATCAGGGCAGCACTGTGCCACTGACACAGCTCTCTAAAATGCATGAGAAATAGGATTGGAATATTCAGTAATTTGGATAGATTTGGGTGTTAAAGTTAGATTTGTCTTTGTGTGTGTGTGTGTGTGTGTGTGTGTGTGTGTGTGTGTGTGTGTGTGTGTGTGTGTGTGTGTGTGTGTGTGCATGCTTGCATGTGTGTGTGCAACAGCAGAGGGAGTTCAGTCTGTCTGAGTAAGACAGCAGCATGCTCAGCACATGGCAATCCCAAAAAGCCCTGGTGGTGAAACATGCATACTGCACCCCTCCCCGTCGTCTGACCCGTGGATCTCAGCCCACCACAGCAGAGATGGGGGTTGGGGGGGGGGGGGGTTCCCTCCACCTCCCAGCTATTATGGCAGCTTAGTAATTGTCACGATGAAAACTTAATATCGTCATGCATAATGCCATGCATGGTACATAATACTGCGTAGGATCTCATTCCATGAATCAGACTCATACCGCTAAGGAAATGTGTAGCCTACTTACATTTGTCAGCATATTTAGGGGGAACACGTTTATTCAGTCACATCAGAGTCCAATGCTTCTCTTGTGAAATTTGAGACAAATTTGTCCACTAGGCAACTGCACTACAAACACATTCAGTCTCAGAGCTCCACCACTGGCTGTATAGTAGTGAGACTCACCAAGCAGTTGGGCAGGAGCTGCGGATAAGGAAACATGGCCCTTCAGGATGTGCAGGGCACCTGCTCAATATTTCATCAGAAAAAGGGTCCACTTGTTTGGCCCATCACTCCACCCCACCCCACCCCCCTCCTCGGTTCCAGGATGTGGGCTGGTCCACATGTTAGGGCTGAGGAGACGCTCCACTCTTGTTAAGGGCTGGCATTGTCTCATCTAGGGGTGGGGGTGGGCAAGATAATTGTGTGTACAGTATGTGTGTGTGTGTGTGTGTGTGTGTGTGTGTGTCCATGTGTGTGCGTGTGTGTGTGTTTTTTTTCTGAAAGCAGGCTGGGGAGGGGTTGCGGATGCACAGGCGGTGCCCACAGAGAGCTGCTTTGTGTGTGTGTGTGTGTGTGTGTGTGCGCGCCCGTGTGTGTGTTTTTACTTTCATTTGTCTGTGCTGTTTGTTGAGTGGTCCACTGGAGCGCGTGGTGACAGATGAGATCAATTATTGATAGCAGGCTTCCTGTAGCGAGTGTAGTAGGCCTTGTCCTCCCCACTCCTCCTCCTTCTCCTCCTCCTCTTCTCCTTTCTTCATCTTCCTCTCTTTTTCCTCATCAGCTCTCCTTTAAACTCTCTTTCTGTCTCCCTCACTTCACGTCATCCTTCTCTCCTCTCTCATCTACACTTTATCTTCATCCCCACAATGCTCTCCTCTTACAAAACACTGATTCAGAATCAGCTGCTGTGTTCTTCAGGAGGAGATGCTGTGCTATTTACCCTGAGTCCTCTGAGGCCATCATCCCAACCCAAACCTTTCCCTCTCTCGTGGAGCTCCGATAGATCTTCAGAGATCTCCGAGTAGAGTAGAGCCATCAGGGTCATGGCTAAAGCTTATGTGCAAGTGTTCTTCAAATGAGCCCTTTCAGCAGCGTTGAACTGTTAAAGCTGTTCTGTGAAGACAAACTGCATTTCCATCCCCAGGAGCGAAAGCTTTCATGTGTGAGTCAGAGCGCAGGCGTAATTAAGTCTATCAGCTGCAATGGTCTCCTGCACTCATTAAGCAAGCATCCGCATCTCATCACGGACCAGAGCGTCGCTCTTCAGTGGAGACCTCCTACGGAGCAGGGCCTTCAAACACACACACACCCACACACACACACTATACAAATGCAGTGGATGAGAAATACAATTCAATTGTTAGAGATCAATTCCTTTTGTTTCCTCTGTTTTCCTGCGCTTCGGTAGGAATTCAGGGCTGCAGCTGGATCTTCAATCATGTGTACTGTATCCTTTGAGTTGTTTTCAAGTGTAGGTGAAGAATTCTAAAACTTTAGATTCAGTTGGGCAAAAACTGGAAATACCAGGGCACACTGTTCCCCAAATCTATTGAATGGTTTGCATTTAAACAGACCAGGAAAAGTTTCAATGGAGGGAGTGTTTGGACTGGCCATTTGTGATGAGTGCTATCTGATGCCTAGCACTACAGGAGAGCCAGACTGTGTTCCATAGCTGGTCAATGTGTCTGACCTCTCACACTAGCTCTATTAAGACTGCAGTTGTGCCATGGCATCCTCAACTACAACTAAGCATTGTACATTAAACAGTCACAGAACATACTCTGGTGCCAAACACACACAAACACACACACACACACACACACACACACACACACACACACACACACACACACACACACCACCATCATCATCATAATCATCATAATCTTCATCACCACCATCATCATCATCATCATCAAACATTGTTTATTCAGGTAGAATTAACTGAGCATGAAGCTCCTCTATTGCAATGCACTTATATGTATACATCAATAAGAATATTGTAAAAAAAAAAAAAAAAAAAAAAAAGCAAGCAACCCGCCCACCAGGGGATCTGTTGCCCAGTTGCCTCTACTAATCGCCTGTTGCCTACTGTCATTGAAAATGAATGGGAGCTAGTTGCCCAACACTTGCTCCTGCAACAATCTCTTCACATTAGCCTACATGACACTGCACTTAGTTGTGGAAGATTGAGTGTTATTGCCAAGATATCGGTCTTTGTACATTTGTGTACAGTTTACACCACGACTGTTTCTGTAGGCTTTCAGTTGGAAATGTTATAGCTTGCCTCCTATGACTGAGGGAAAAATAAGAGAACTGCTAGTTGCTTTAGTGTTGTGAAAGTGCTCTTTTGCTCCTTAGCCTATAGGCTAGTCTCACGTTGATAGGGAGTTTTTCAGCTTTCACGTTAGGACCATTTGCGTTTTTTTTTTTTTTTTTTGCGAGGTTTCGGCTAATTTGATTTAGCGTAGGTTGGACAAATAGACCACACACAGAACTTTAAAAATAGGCTATAGGCTAACAAACACACAGCTTAGCATAATATCAGAGAGGGATACGTTAGCCTAAATACCGAACTATCGGGTCATCTGATTGTACAGCCTGATGAACGATGTGTGGACTCCTCTTGAAAAAATGTTTAGGATGCATTATAGACTAGTATGGGCTCTGTTTAACTACAGATTAAGCAACCGGACTTTTGGTTAAGGATAATAAAAACAAGGGCTGCGTACCTAGACTGTGTGATGCACGTCAGCCTATGCATTGAGAAAGACGTGCATTGAGATGCACGTATTTATCAGATCTGATTTTGTAGCGGTGTCTACCTTGTTGCATTTGTGGCTGTAGATAAATACACAAAAGTCTGCTTCATCATTAGCCTGTCAGGTTCTCTCTTTCTCGCTTTCTTTTTAATTGACAGCAGAGATCCGGAGAGATCTGGGGTTATAGCCATGCCCCAGGTCAGGTCTAACGACTTGTCAGTAGCAGATATTCACGCAGTTTGTTTCACGATATGTGTCTGCAGCCAGCATTCCGTAGCCTAAATTTTATTTTGAAGTAGGCTGTACAGAGCAAATTAAACATCACACGGGTTAACCGGAATTTCAATAGGGAAAAAAAAGATGGGTTTACAGTAAAAACAACCAGAAATCCCATTGAAGTAGTCCGATTGCTTTCACACTGTAAACGAACCGTTCCAGAGATCGATTGGAAACGTGCCGAGACCGCCTTGTCCAAGCGGTCCAGAACCCTTCCTTTTGTTCCGGAACAGAGAACGGTTGTCGCTTTCGCATATGCTCAATCGAACCGATCCATGGGGGGAACCGTTCCCTGTACCGTTTCAGCGATCCAGGTGTGAAAGCACCCTAACTCTCCACAAATGTGGAATTGGTGATGAGCAGCAATCAGTTTACAGTAAACAGCTTAGCTGACCTGAAGCAGCACATCTCACAGAGTGGACACCTGCTATCTCTCTGATTAGATGTCAGTGTGCAGCACAACCATTGGAGCTAGCTGGATCCTAAACTTATTTACAGTAAAAGCACTGTAGTGTATGCCATGTATGTACTGTATGTACATGTACAGTAATGCCACATCCAACTGACAAGGACAAATGACAGACAGCAAAACTTGTCACTAAACAATATGTGATAAAACAAGATTAGATCAAATGTTAAAAACATCACTTGACTTGACTTGACTTGCCAGCATCCTTTTAACCAAGCAACCACAATCAAACACACACACACACACACACACACACACACACACACACACACCTCTCTCTCTCTCCCTCTCTCTCTCTCTCTCTCTCTCTCTCTCTCTCTCTCTCTCTGTAGCTAGTCAGTAGCACAAACTGTCAGCTTCCCAAAAATATCTTCCATGTCCCCATCCAGAGCAACACCTTGTTGCTCTCTCCACACAATACTTTTAGTCCTTTTTCACCGCCCTGTCACTCCTCCTCTCCTTTTCTCTCCTCTCCTCTTCTCCATGTCACTCTATTCCTCCTCTCCGCCTCTCTCCTCTCCTCTCCTCTCCTCTCCTCCATGTCTGCATCGGCTCTTCTCACATGGCCGGGACTCTGGGCCTCGGCCATTAGCAGCTCAGCTCTCACACTGTGTCTAAATGCAGCACAGGACTCAGCTGTCATGTATGTTGCCTACAGGCACCCGTAGGATGCACTATATATGTACGTGATGCTGCGTCAGTAAACTCTCTCAGTTCATCTCCATCTGGTGTCCGCTGTCATCAATACATTACATGGTGTCAGAAGTCAAAAAGTTTAGACTAGAACATGACTCAATTGCAACCACCGTCTGCTCTTAGCTTCGAAGGCAACCTCGCGGAGAATTGGAAGTTATGGGTGCAGAAATTCGACTTGTTTTTGATTGCCAGCGGGATCGCGGAAAAAGCAAGTAAAGTTCAGTGTGCCACATTTCTGCACGTCGCCGGAGAGGAAGCGGTAAAAGTGTTCAATACTTTCGAATTTGCAGCAGATGAAGTTGATAAGTTAGACGTACTAAAGACGAAGTTTAAAGAATATTGCGAGCCCAGGAAGAATTTAACGTACATTCGTCACCTGTTCTTCACGAGAGCTCAAGGTCCAACAGAGAACATTGATGCCTACGTGACCGACCTAAAGAACAAGGCGAAAGACTGTGAATTTGGCGATCTCCATGACTCGTTGGTTCGAGACAGGATTGTCTGTGGTGTTCGAGAGGATCAGGTTCGTGCAAGATTGTTAAGAGAAACAGATCTCACGTTAAAAAGATCCATTGATATTTGTCGTGCTAGTGAAATGACATCAACTCAAGTTAAAGTGCTCAATGAAGAAGTTGAAGTGAACAAAATAAGGAGTGTTAATCATGGAAAAAAGGCGAACAGAAGCAAGACAAAGCAGAACGGAAATGAATGTAAAGCTAGAGGCAACATGGCTGAAAATGATCAAAAAGGTCAGAAATCGTGTTCAAGATGTGGCTATGAACATATTGAAAAGCAATGCCCAGCTTATGGTCAAACATGCAGAGCGTGTAACAAAAAGAATCACTTTGCAAAAATGTGTCTAGCGAAGAATCAAGGCAGTGGCTCTACAGCTAAGAAGCTACATGCAGTTGACACAGAGGAAGATTTCTTTATTGGAACTGTTGAACTGAAAAGAGCAGAAAATCAGAGAAAAATTGAAACGGTCACAGCTGAAAGAGATTGTGATAAAGCCAGATGGATTGAAAAGCTAAAGGTAAATGGACATTATATTAATGTCAAACTTGACACAGGCGCTGAGTGTAATGTTTTAGCTGAAAAAAGTTTCAGGTCGCTTGGAACTGGCGCAATGCTGAGAAAATCCGTATGCAGGCTGTTGACTTATTCAGGCCACCAGATGTCGCCAGTCGGCAAAGCAACACTCACCTGTGAATACAAAAACCGAAAATATGAGATTGAATTTCAGATCATTGACTCTGAAGCGCCAGCAATACTTGGGCGTGAGACATGTGAAAAATTAGGAATGGTCAAAAGACTTCATGAAATCAAATCAGAAAATGATTCTCTGAAAGACTTTGATGACTTGTTTACTGGTCTTGGCTGTCTACCAGGATATCACCACATTCAAGTGAACAAGGAAATTTCACCAGTCGTGCATCCGCCGAGAAGAGTTCCTGTTGCATTGAAAGATGAAATCATAAAGGAGCTGCAAAGAATGGAACAACTTGGTGTGATCACCCGACAGCATGAACCGACTGACTGGGTGAATAGTATGGTCACAGTGGTGAAGCCCAACAAAATTAGGATATGCATAGACCCACAGGATCTAAACAGAGCCATCAAACGTGAACACTACCCACTACTCACCGTAGAAGAGGTGGTCTCCAGCATGCCGAAGGCAAAAGTTTTTTCAGTGCTTGATGCAAACCACGGATTCTGGCAGATAAAATTGGATGAGGAGAGTTCTAAGCTATGCACATTCAACACACCCATTGGGAGATACAGGTTTCTGCGTCTTCCTTTCGGCGTCTCATCAGCTTCTGAAGTGTTTCAGCGTGCCATTGCACAGATGATTGAGGGCCTGGATGGTGTTGTAAATGTGATAGATGATCTTCTTGTCTGGGGAGAGAACGTTGAAGAACATGACCGAAGACTTGTACAGCTACTCAACAGAGCAAGAGAATGGAATCTCAAGCTAAACAAAAGCAAGTGCAAGATAAGAACATCAGAGATAAGATACATTGGTCACATTCTATCTGCAGAAGGTCTCAAGCCTGATCCAGAAAAGGTGCGAGCTGTGGCTCAGATGCCCACACCAGAGAACAAACAAGCTCTCATGAGATTCATGGGCATGGTACAATACCTGTCCAAGTTCATTCCAAACCTTTCTGAGGTAAGCGCACCGCTCAGGAAATTGCTGGAGAGTGAAATTGACTGGCATTGGGAAAATAGCCAGGTAAAAAGTTTTGAGAAATTAAAGACTCTACTGATAAATGCGCCAACACTGAAGTTTTATGATGTACAGAAGC
This sequence comes from Sardinella longiceps, assembly GCA_027497455.2. Taxonomy (NCBI): domain Eukaryota; kingdom Metazoa; phylum Chordata; class Actinopteri; order Clupeiformes; family Clupeidae; genus Sardinella; species Sardinella longiceps. Next base: position 31,682,297 of record JAODXP020000020.1, read on the forward strand.
CTGTGACACTATCTGTTGATGCCAGTTCTGAAGGCATGGGAGCCGTCATCCTTCAAGAAGGACAACCGGTCGCTTATGGATCACGTGCACTCACAGATGCGCAACGCCGTTACGCACAGATTGAAAAGGAATTACTCGCCATCGTGTATGGATGTGAGAAGTTCCATCAGTATGTGTATGGCAAGGAAATCCTAGTCGAGAGTGATCACAAGCCCTTAGAGACGATCTTCAAAAAGGCTCTGCACAGCGCTCCACAAAGATTGCAGAGGATGCTTCTTAGGCTTCAGAGGTACAGTCTCAATGTGGTTCACAAACCAGGAAAAGAAATGCATATTGCTGATGCGCTAAGCCGTGCATATCTGAATGAGCAGACAGAAGATTTGCTAGGAGAGGAACTTGATGTCAATTGGATAACTCCACAGCTGCCAATATCTGATGAGAAGCTGACATTGTTCCAAAATGCAACTGCTGCTGATCCAGAGATGCAACAGCTACGCACAATGATCATGAATGGTTGGCCTAAAGAGAAAAGCATGACGCACAAAGATGTTCAAGCTTACTGGACGTTCAAAGAAGAACTGAGCTACTCGTCTGGACTGCTGTTCAAGGCTGCAAAGCTCATCGTGCCGAATCAGCTGCGTCAAGAGATGCTGAACAAGATCCACGAATCACACCTTGGAGTGGTGAAGTGCAAAGAGAGAGCGAGGGACATATTGTATTGGCCAGGTATGTCAACACAAATTGAAAATCTTGTGTCACAATGTGCTGTGTGTAATGCAAACAAAAACAGCAACCCCAATGAGCCTCTCATTCCACACACGCTACCAGAAAGACCATGGTCAAAGATTGGAACGGATCTATTTCATTTCAATGGACTTGAGTACTTTCTATGTGTGGATTATTATTCAAAGTATCCTGAGATCAAGAAACTGACAGACACAACTGCCAAAAGTGTCATCACCACAATGAAGTCCATGTTTGCCAGACATGGCATACCCGATGTTGTAGTGTCAGACAATGGACCTCAATATTCCTGTGCAGAATTCAGCAAGTTCGCGAAAGACTGGGAGTTTAAACATGTTACTTCAAGTCCTGGACATGCTCAGTCTAACGGACAATCAGAACGGACTGTCCAAACAGTCAAGAATCTACTCAAGAAAGCTCAAGATGGGAAAGGAGATCCATATATTGCATTATTGGAATATCGCAACACTCCACTAGAGGGTATAGGTTACTCACCTGCACAACTCTTAATGGGACGTCGTCTGAAGTCCAAAATTCCTACTACTACAGTTCTGTTAACACCTGAGAACAACATCAAGATTGGTGACAAGCTGAAAGCAAAACAACTCAAACAGAAAAGCTACTTCGACAGACAAACAAGGTGTCTTCCAGATCTGCACACAGGAGAAAAAGTTAGAATCCAACGAGGAGATGAATGGCAACCTGCTGTTGTTATCAGCAGACATGAACAACCAAGATCATTCATCGTCCAGACTCCAGACGGAAGGACCTATAGGAGAAACAGAAAACATCTGCTAAAGACAGGTGAAACAGAGTTTGCAACAACCACAACGGATGCAGACATCAGTATTCAACCTGAGGTCAGTCACTCCGACACATCTATGGAGACTGAAGTCACACATCAGGCTGACTCTCCTAGACTTCAGCTGGAAGAAGAACGCTTCACAAGGTCTGGCAGACAAGTGAAGATGCCAGCAAGATACAAAGACTGACTTCATTCACATACACGCACACACAGACAATATCTCAGAATGCACATAAGCACACACTAAAGGACTCAGCAAGTTTAAATGTCCTAAAAGACTGGAAAAAAAAAAAAAAAAAAACCTGCTGTTTGTAATGTGACAGTTTTTTCTGTATGTGTTATGCCTCCAAAGGTTATGCATTAGGCCATGATGGTGTGTGTATCAGGTTAATATGGATTTTGCCAGTTTAGACATCATGTGTTGCACTTTGATGATTTGTGTACTGTCTACGTGATGTAGATGATGTGTTCTGAGGCCCTAAGTAACAGTTGAGTTTGTTGTGTATGAGTTTGTCAAACTCAAAGAAGGGGGATGTCATGTATGTTGCCTACAGGCACCCGTAGGATGCACTATATATGTACGTGATGCTGCGTCAGTAAACTCTCTCAGTTCATCTCCATCTGGTGTCCGCTGTCA
>JAODXP020000020.1:31684582-31687082 GCA_027497455.2 Sardinella longiceps
GTGTGTGTGTGTGTGTGTGTGTGTGTGTGTGTGTGTGTGTGTGTGTGAGTGACCTGTGTGTCTATGTCTGTGTGTGTGTGTGTGTGTGTGTGTGTGTGTGTGTGTGTGTGTGAGTGACCTGTGTGTCTATGTCTGTGTGTGTGACCTTTGTGTTTGTGTGTGTGTGAATGCGTGTTTGTGTGACCTTTGTGTGTGTGTGTGTGTGTGTCTGTGAATGCGTGTTTGTGTGACCTGTGTGTTTGTGTGTGTATGTGTGTGTGTGACCTGTGTGTCTATGTCTGTGTGTGTGACCTGTGTGTCTATGTGTGTGTGTGTGTGTGTGTGTGTGTGTGTGTGTGTGTGTGTGTGTGTGTGTGTGTGTGTGTGTGTGTGTCCAGAACTACTTAAGGCCTGATGGATCAGTCTGGGAGTGTAGCTGTGTGTTGGCACTGATGGGGGCAGAGTCTCAGAAGCAGTGTTGTTCCTCATGGCAGGAGAGAGAGAGAGAGAGAGAGAGAGAGAGAGAGAGAGAGAGAGAGAGAGAGAGAGAGATGGAGGTAGAGATAAGAGATGGAGGGGGAGAAGGAGAAGGAAAAAGGAAACAATTACCTGGCTGCAAAAGAGGGGGAAAAATGTTAAACCTCATGCATATTTCATGGCGCCCAGACCTCAGTCATTCCAAGTTGTTGCTGCTTTTTCCTTCTTTCCTTGTATATCTCTTCTCCTACCCTCTCTGTACCTTTCGTTCAGAAAATCTCTCTCTCTCTCTCTCTCTCTCTCTCTCTCTCTCTCTCTCTCTCTCTCTCTCTACTTTCTCCATCTCTTCAGCCTCTCTTGGTCCCTGGCCTTTCCCGTATGATGTTACAGTCACAGTCACAATGGTCTGTGTGTGTGTGTGTGTGTGTGTGTGTGTGTGTGTGTGTGTGTGTGTGTGTGTGTGTGTGTGTTTGGGTCTCAGTAAAACTAATCAGGGATGTAATGATACACTGTTAATCAGCTAGATTTTGATACAAACAGTGAGATTTTATATCGGTGAATCATGATATTCGGATTGCCATCACAATCTTTTTTTTTATACTTTAAGTAAAGCCTAGTAAGGCTTTCATGGCAAAGTAAGGCTTTTCATAGGCTAGTCTTCTCCTGTCCAGTCTGAGCAAATCCCTCCCATCACCACATTCAGTATGTTAACCGGAGACATGTGTCTGTTTTAATTACATTATGTTGTTACTTTTAATGAATTGCCCTATATGCTTTCTTCCTTTTTTTTTTGTTTTAGCTTTCTCTTGTACAGTGTCCTTGGGTGACTTGAAAGGCACTTCAAATAAAATGTATTATTATTATTATTATTATTATTATTATTATTATTATTATTATGTCAGTGTTTGCTGTAGGCTGTGTGACACAATAAAAGACACATGGTGTGTCCATAAACGGTCATGATAAAGTTGTTCATTGATGTTTGCACCTCCATCACAAATTCACTTCAGCACTCCTCTTCGACAACATAAGTGATAATACAATATAAGGCATAATATATTTGAAGGGTCACTTCGAAAAATAGTTATATTACTAGTGGTGGCTGTAGTATAAAAGGCAAATAATTTTTGACTGCATAAACAATATTGTATCGTGGCCTTCCTATCATGAATCATATTGTACCGTGGATTGAGTGTAACACAGCATCCCTACAAATTATTACTGCAATCTGCAGTCCACACACACACACACAGAGACACACACACAAACACAAAACCATTCCTCTGATTCATTCTTCTTTTCCATTTCATTCTCATGCTATTTGTGCGTGTGTGTGTGTGTGTGTGTGTGTGTGTGTGTGTGTGCGTGTGTGTGTGTGTGTGTGTACGCGCCTCTCATCTCATTAAGTGGATGTGGATGGATGGATGCCTCCCTCATTGCCATCCCCTCATCTCTCTCCTACACTCCAAATCTGTCTATCCCCTTTCCCTTCTTCCATTCTGCCTTCTTCTTCTCTCCTTTCCTTCTATCCTGTCCTTTAACACTCTACCTCCCTCCATCCATCCCTCTCTCTCTCTCTCTCTCTCTCCCTCCCCCTCCTTCCCTCCCTCTCTTTCTGCTCTGCAAAAGCTCCTCATCTTGGTGATGATTAGGTGATTATTATTTCATGAGGGCCACTCAGCTGGGTGACCACCCAACCACACACACACACACACACACACACACACACTCTCTCTCACACACACACACACCACGCACGCACACACACACACACACACACACACACACACACACACACACACACACACACACACACACACACACACACACACACACACACACGTCCATCTGCCCACTCTCTGGCCCACATTTGTCACTCGCTCTGCTCCATATTGTCACCCCCCCCCCCCCCCCCGCTTGGGGTTCTGAAGTGCATTGATTTCTCCATTAGGCAGCCCTCCAAAAGCCACTCTTCAAATCCTCAAGCACACACACACACACACACACACACACACACACACACACTCCCCTACGCTCTCACCTC
>JAODXP020000020.1:31692082-31724582 GCA_027497455.2 Sardinella longiceps
CAACTCAATGTAACTGGATGGGCTTGTTAATGCTTCCCTCTGGGAAACAGGGCTCTGGGCTTCTTCTGCAGTTTCCGCGGGAACACAGGAGTGTGGGGGGGTGAATGTCGGGAGATTGCAGATCAGAGGTGGGTGAGTGGATGTGTGGTGGTGGGGGGGGGGTTAACGCACTGTAAGTGTGTGAAGGGGGAAGGGGAAGGGTGTGTGGTGTGTGGTGTGGTAATGTGTGTGTGTGTGTGTGTGATGTGGTGGGGTGGTGTAGGGGAGGGCAGGGCAGGGCTGCTGATGCTGATGGAGAGTGAGGTGGGAGGATCATACTAAGAAGGTCTGATGTTGGTATTATTGTTTTGCTTTGGGGCTAAAAGTTATAAACTTGGGTTACAGTCATATTGTGTTCTAAGCAACACAGAAGCTTAGGAACTGAAAGGAAAGTTTAATTTGTCTCCATCTGCTTTATGTCTGATGTGGGGCTATTTGCCCTGTATGCAACAACTTCTCCATTGGAGCCATATAATGACTAGGTTTCTGTAGCTATTATCTCTGCTAACAAAATGTTACAATGCTAAATATGATAAGGGGGAATGGGGTAAAATTAGCCATTTTTTAAATGTTCTGTCATTCTGCTGTTTAAGAGATTGTGATTTTCATATCATACAAATGTATATGCGAGACGATGTACTGTATTTGAGCGCTCTACAAATAAAATTTAATTGAATTGAATTGAATAAAGTAGTACTTCTCAGCAATGAGCATTTGTTTACAACTTACACGATAAGGAAATGTGATCTTGGCAAAAACTGTCCTGACCTGATACTCTCATGCTTATTAGCGGAGGATTAAAGGAAAAATCGGTAACACTTTGCGGTAAGGGTACATGAATTATCATGAATTCATGCATGAAATCATTCATGATAAATTCATGATTCATGCATTACTTCATCTCTGAAAGTCTAATGAGTTATCAGGAATTAACATGAATTCATTGTTTGTCATTAATGACCTCCTGCTGAAATAGCACATGATCTTAAGTATTAGTTACTCTGGGTACATCATCATGAGTCATGATTAATTAGCATGAGTCATGATTATTAGCATGATCATGATGAATTCATCATGTTTGTGCCCCCTCAACTAAAGTGTTGACATGGTTAAATTGGTAAAAATTTAGTTGACGTATGGCGTATGACTAGGCCAAAGTAGGCTAAATAAGTACTTTTATTATATCAAATTATATCAAATTCTTTTGAACAAAAACATCATGATCATGTGTAATTAGTCATGACTCATGATGATGTACCCAGAGTAATTAATGCTTAAGATCATCTGCTATTTCAGCAGGAGGTGATTAATGATAAACAATGAATTCATGCTAATACCTGATGAGTCATTAGATATTCAGAGATGAAGTAATGCATGAATCACGAATGAATCATGAATGAAATCATGCATGAAATCATGATAATTCATGTACCCTTACCGCAAAGTGTTACCGAAAAATCAATAGTTCCGTTGATGTTGCTGAGAGATGTTGGTCAGTAGGTATGAGAAGTAGATCATTTGGTGTAAAAAAAACAAACAAACAAAAAAAAAACCAGCCCATTTTAATTAGCCCCTGAGTTAGCGTTAGCTGCCACTCTGCTATTTGATCTAACTTGTCCCCGATTCTCCTGTACATCAACATCAGACAACAGGACTATTGATTGTTTCCCGCTGCTCAGCTCCCTACAGGTGGAGTGCATCCTTGGCCATGCATGCAAATCTGACAGCCTGGCTGGAGAATATGAGGCCTTAGCACATGTGGCATTGAGCAGAGGTGGCATTGATGATGAGGCTCTCCATGGGCTGAAGGCTGCTGTAGGCCTCAGCATGCAGGTAGGGCTCGTGAAGATGCATGCAGAATTTGAACTCAATACATTTGCTAAGGCAATGGGCTTGGGGAAGAAATAGGAGCAGGTTGAGTGCTGTACCTGCTCTTTCAAAGCTGTAACAAAATTGATGTAAAAATTCCCTTAACATAGAATATTATGATTTTTTCCCCCTCAAACCTATACTGTGATCCCAGACACTTCTTCCTCTTAGACAAATCCTCTCTCCCTCCTCTGCTGGTTCAGGACTGAATTGACATTCTCTTTGTGCCCGCTAGTTAGCCTGACCTCTGGGACACCGGAGCGCAACGCGGCTGACCCCAGGCCTGTCAACCCCCACTTCTCTCCCTCCTCGAGATGCTATGGGGCCCACACCTCACCACACACACACACACACACACACACACACACACACATAGTCCCACTCCCCTGACCCCAACCCTTTGGCACAAGGCAACTGGGAGGACAAGAGCGTCAGTAGGAATTTAAAAAGGGGACCTTCAATTAGCCAGAGAGGAAAATAGATGATTAGAGAGCAGAGATGGACAGATAGACAGAAAAGACAATGAGGGGGAAGGAGAGATAGAGGAGAAATGAGACAGAGATATGGAGTGGAGGATACGAACTAAGGAAAGACAGAGAAAGAAAAAGAAAGAAAGGAAGAAAATGGTGAGGGAAAAAAGCGTATAGGATGAGCTGTGTGCTAGCGGTGCAGAGGAGAGGAGAGGAGAGGAGGGGAGGAGGGGGTGGAGGAGGAGGAGAGGGCATGAAAGGGAAGCCCACTCTGCATGCGCCGCCCCTCAGGTGGGGCTGTGGCTGGGGTCCTGGCCCCTGGCCCCCTCGTCTGACACACCACGGGGCCCACATGACTGACAAGTGCCTCAGTAGGGAGAATGGAGCCACTGAAAGACAGGGGAATAGAGAGAGAGAGTGATAACAGGGGGAGATGGAGTGAATGAGAGATAGAGGAACAGAGAATGATTAGAGAGAGAGAGAGAGAGAGAGAGAGAGAGAGAGAGAGAGAGAGAGATGGACCCTGCTTTTTAATGTATCCTGCTCTCAGGGACCTTGGTAAAGGCAGTAATTGCTGATGGATGGATGCAGGAAAAGGGAAGAGAAAAGAGGAGAAGAGAAGAGAGGAAAGGAGAGGAGAGGGGGAGGCAGGTGCAACTGTCAGCTCCAATCACAGCCAGATGGCCACTATCATTCAGTCACACGGAGGAGGGAGGTGAAGGATCACAAACATAGAGAAGGCAACAAAACATATACATGCATGCATGCAAGGTAAACACACACACACACACACACAACACACACACACACACACACACACACACACACACACACACACACACACACACACACACACACACACAGAAAGATGGAGAGAGACATAAGCATGCTTTTAGATAGCCATCTGCACCTGAATATGCACACACACACACACACACACACACACACACACACACACACACACACACACACACACACACACACACACACACACACACACACACACACACACACACACACACACACACACACACACACACACACACACTCGCTTCCCCCCTCCATCATCTCCTCACTAATCATTTGCCTTTCCCTCCTCCTCTTCCTCCCTCTCTCTCTCTCTCTCTGCTCTCTCAGGCTTTCACCTCTCCACCTCTCCTCTCTCTCTCTCCCTCCATCCCACCACCACTCTCAGGCTCCTCTCCACACCTGTCCGCTCGATTATGGAGATGAGCATCGGCGGCGCACCCCTAAAAAGCAGATTAGCCCAGCGCCCCTCTCACCATGACACACTTAGTCCACCGGGGGAGGGGAGGAGAGGGGAGGGGAGGGGGAGGGACAGCGGCTGGTGTGAGTGTGCATGTGTGCTTGTGTGTGTGCATGTGTAAGTGTGTGTGTGTGTGTGTGTGTGTGTGTGTGTGTGTGTGTGTGTGTGTGTGTGTGTGTGTGTGTGTAATGGGAAAAGGGATGTTACATTAGCATCATATGGGGAGCCTCCTGCCTCCTGTTCTATACTCCGCGGGTTTGTAGTGAGGGGAGAGAGAGAGAGAGAGAGAGAGAGAGAGAGAGAGAGAGAGAGAGAGAGAGAGGAGGGCCCATGTCGCTGGCATGGGACGGTGGCAGTGGGGCAATTTAAGGCACTATGATGTCCCTGGGGGTAAGTGGCACCATTTTAGCCAAATGCTGAAGTCTCTGCTCAGTTGTCATGCAGGCACAGAGCCATAGCTAGCCTTAGCCTAGCAGTGGGCCGTAACAAGATGACATGAGACATGGAGCATATCCATGAAGAAAAACAATGACTGTGTTTACATGCAAAGCATAATTGGAATAGGGTTAGGATCCTGAATGTTGTGAATGTTCAGTACTTTTGGGTGAAAAAGTGAGAAAAAGGAAGGCTGGACCCAGTCCCAGTGTGTTTATGTGAGTATTCACAGCCCCAGATTGTAGAGAGAACATTTCAACACATCAGGGCATTTACTGGTACAAGCCATAAAAGGGGTTATGGGACCTTCTGAGGACAACTATTGCTCCTAAACTATTCCTAGATTATTACAGCTTTAGGAAAACATTAAATTAACAAGCTTCTTCTAATTGAGGTATTCACAAGAGATATTCTCATTAATCAGGTATTTAGTGATCATAACATATCCTTATTTGGAATTTGAAAATCCGAATAAAGCATTCCTGCAATCTGAATGGTTAATGTGCTGCTGGTGAGAACAGGAATGTGCCAGGCATGTAAACAAGCTAATGAAGTGGATTGGGTTTGGGTTTGGATCTGCACACTGCAACTCTGACCCTTAAAAATGCAGAATGTCTCATTTTGTAGATAATGTTTATATTTTGTAACTCTTAGGATTTGGGGGAACATATTTCATCATCCTTCGTTTTGTGGTGACAGAATTTATAGCCTCATCATGACTTAATGCACCGACAGAACTCAAATGTTATCTGGATATTACTCAAGCAACAAATGATCAATTAGACATTCTGATTTAATGAACAATACTACCTTGATTAATATTATTTTTCTTTTGACTAAACTATGGTCAGGTGAACGCTACAAAATATTACTATTAATAATATATAGCTACTCAGAAAACAGTTGATATATCATACTAAAGTACATATACAACAATAGATGGGTGCATATACCACCAGTGTTGGGAGTAACGAGTTACAAAAGTAACTGATTACTGTAATGCATTGCTTTCTGTGGTAAATTGGTAATGTAACACATTACAGGAAAAAAATATATATATTTTACTCGGTACAATTGTGAGTAACTCAAGTTACAATGCATTTTTAACTTGGAATGTCCCTGTTTTTCCTTCATACAAATTCGCCAAAAATCACTGAGAGGTCAGCAAGGGTAAAACATCTGCTGTGCCGGAATTAATTTAGAACTTTACAGTCTCCGCTTGTCATTCTCAACATTCATAACAAATTAGTGAAGGTCATAGTCTACCGTGGGGCTCGAAGAGTAACTTATAAGTAATGCAACAGTAATGTAACGCCTTACATTTTCAAAACACTAATATTGTAATGTAAGGAATTACTTTAAAATGTCAGTAACAAGTAATATATAATGAATTACAGTTTTGCAGAAACTTGCCCAACACTGTTGACCACCTTACTTCAATTGTTTTAAGACAAAAAAGTAACAAGGCTTTTTAGAAAATGTAAGGAATAAAATGTACAAAAAACTTCTAAAATGTAGTTGGCTAAATAGTTCTTAAAAGGAGACATAGAATGGAAAACCATTTTGTCTTTGCTTTGTTGAATTAGCAGAGGTTGTGAAAGGTCAAAGAAATATCACGGCTATCTAACATTAGACATGGTCGAGCCCTGCTTATAGAAATCCTGAACTAGAAATAGCCTGTAAAACAATGGCAAATTAAAATAAAACAATGTGATGACACATATCACAAACCAATTGTAGTTCAACTGTAGTTAGTTTAGCCAAAAAGGACCAATACCATCCTAAAAACAATATTTTAATTGGGCCTGAAAAATTACATTTGAATTTATTTTAAATCAATCATAGTTGAATATGTGCTATTTTAACATCAGAGAGCAAAGAACAATTCTCCATCCATCAATTTTACATCCCCTTTATTGTACTTTTCTACTGCCCAGTATTTCTCATCTCTCTCTCTCTCTCACTCTCTTTTTTCTTTCTCTTTCTTTCTTTCTGTCTTTCTTTCTTTCTTTCTTTCTTCTCTCTTTCTTTCTCATCACCATTTATTGGAAACATAGCAATAATGAAATCAACAGCAGAAAACTAGCAAAGAAGAGAGAGACTATGCTTCACTCAGTCCAGACGCCCTTGGCTTTGGGTTTTGGGCAAGGTGGTTAGGAGTCTAGTGAGCCTGTGTGTTCACCCGGGGAGAACATGGGTTGGAGGAGAGGGGAGGGGAGGGAGGGGAGAGGGTGTGGTGTGGTGGGGTGGTGCGTAAGGCTTTGTGGTGAATACCTTATCACCTCTCCTTTCCCGCCACAGAGGACCCAGGGGTCAATAGCCCACGCCTTTGAAAAGGAGGAAGAGCAGGTCCTGGGTACGTCTGTGAGACTGGACTTAGTGTGCAGGAACATCTCATGGTCCACCTCACCCCAAACACTCCCTCTGAAGAGAAATAAGGTGATGATGAGGTGATAGCTTAATAGAGGAATGAAGAAATGAAATGAGTCAATGAAATAGAAAGAGGAGGAATAAAATAGGGGGATGAAATATATTGTTGTACTTCCCCTCCCACCAGCGCTCCCTCCCCTCATCAAATACACAGGGAGTCTTTAATGAAGAGCTCACAGGGCTCATATTGTTCCCTCAGAGCACAGCATAGATAGAAGCTCATTCAAAAGTAAAAGAATGCTGAATTTCACAGGACTTTTCTTGAGCTGCCTTCAGTGTTTCAAATTCAACTCTTAGCTCAAACTCAGTGGCTGGCTGGCTGTGGGCAAAGGCTGACTGTGGGAGTCCTTGGAAACATCTTCTGAAAGCTCCTCCATGAAAAGCTGTAAACTTTTAGACTCTCTAATGAATAAACACACTGTCTAGTGTCTTCCCAATGCAGCACAACCCAACTGTGCGGAACTAATTATAAAGGTGTGTCTAGAGTTTCAGTCATTCATTCCACAGTTGTCTCCAGTTAGCTTGTCCCACAAGGCTCTGATGATCATACACTCACATCTGCAGTCATTTTGAGCTGTTCAGTGATACCCTGTAAAATATGCAATTACATCCTCTTCAATTTTCTAGTGCACTCAACACCAAGCAGCACTATGTCAGACAGTGCCTGCATGTCACTGGAACACTGGAGATCAGTGCTTTAGCTCTGGCTGCTCCTGTTGAGGCTCACTACACTCTACTTAACACGGTATTATAGCAGTACACACTACTCACTATACTCTACTTGACATTGTATTAGCAGTACACACTACTCACTATTCTCTACTTAACACTGTATTATAGCAGTACATACTCACTACACTCTACTTAACACGGTATTATAGCAGTACACACTACTCACTATACTCTACTTGACATTGTGCTATAGTAGTACTCACTACTCACTACACTCTACTTTACTCAATATACTCTTCTTTACAATCTACTCTCTACTCATTCTACTCTACTTTACATTCTACTCTACTAGTTAATTATAATAACCCTGAGTTGGGCCATGTGTTTATGGTGACACTGAAATCTGGGTTGGGTGGGATGGAGGGAGAGTTCCAAATATAGTATGGAGGCCTCTGTGTCTGAAGCTGAACACCTTCAGACCAAATAGCTGGACATGTTGTACAGAAACTGTGAAATCTATATCAAATATCAAGATCAATTTACTATGAAATCTATATCAACCTGGAGATGCCCTGGAAGGTCAGAGGGGGCTGGTTGACCTCCTGAGGGGCCTGTGTGGTCCTTCAGCATCAGTAGCAGCACCTCCGTGTGATGAGTTGTCAGTGAGCTGTGGCAGCAGTGCTCTGTTCCATGCTGTGGCTGTGCAGGGGAGGCAGCAGGCAGGAAGATGAGAGATGCTGTGCGGCTGTCAGTCACAGCAGGCTAAGCCTGTCTTTCTCACGGCGGCTAATTAGCCCGTGCTAAGGCAGAGAGGAGAGGAGAGGCCAGGCCAGGCCAGGGGGTGGCAGGAGCTGGGCTGCTGAAGCTCATGGAGGTCCGGGGGGCCGCAGAGGTTGGGATCTTAGGTGTGAACTACAAAGCCGTGTGACAGAGGAGTGGAGAGAGTGAAGGGAAATAGAAGAGAGCTGGAGGAGGGAGTGAGGGAAGGCAGGAGAAGGAGCGAAAGAGAGAGAGAGAGAGAGAGGGAGGAAGTGAAGAGTGGGAGAGAGGAGGGTCGTCAGTGCTGCTAATTCTCTGACATGAGGGCACGGAGGAGGTCGCCCCGCCGATACTATTGGCGCTTGAAGGAGCCAGCACTGCACTGGGCAGAACAAAAGCAAGTGTGCCCCACAAATCCTGTAGCCAATTAGCGGGCATGAATAATGAATGGGCATTGTCTGAGCCGGGCCTGCTTGCCTGCCTGCCTGCCTGCCGCAGATTGAGTTTCCCCTGCCTGCCGCAGATTGTTATGACAAGGAGTGACTACATAATGATATTAGGATTAATAATTCAATGGAGGCCGTGCTGCTGCAGGTGACAGAGGCTGGCACAAGTGCCCCCGTCACCAGTACTAGTCGTACCACCACACACACACACACACACACACACACACTCATTCACAGACATATTTATACACAGTCTGTCTGCCTGCCACTGCTGCTGCACTGCTGAGGCATTTTAGGCCAATGGATGAGGAATACAGCGAAAGAAAGAGAGACAGACTCCATGTACGGTCAACCAGAAGAAAAGGAAGATTACCTTTTTTATAATTTCATTATCCAAGTGAGTCTTCTCTAGAGATGAAAACATGCTTTAATTATCACCTCATTATATCCTATCATGTATTTCACCATCTCACAGTAATTACAACGCCAAGCCCTGTAAAATAACAGGACAACAAGAGAAGAGTCCCCCACAGCACAACAGCTGCATGTGGTGTGTGATTGGCATATCTGTGCCACCCGGCCGCACCGCTCTCCCTCCGCCACGCCATCAGGCCTTAATGCCTTTTCTGGGAGAGCAGAAGGGCCAGTGCTAATGGATCCCAGCCCGTCTCTGCAGCTCAGCTGTCAGCCAGACCCCCACACCCTATACACCCCCCCCCCACACACACACACACACACACACACTCCCTATGATGCACCTCTACTCCTGCAACTCCTGCTCTTCCACCAGAGTCACCAGCCACAGTCACTGAGAGAGAGCGACCCACAAGGGCCCTCTGGAGCAGTGACAGACAGTGTGTGTGTGTGTGTGTGTGGTGTGTGTGTGGTTTGGGGGTTGAGTCGACTCAGTTGTCTGCATCTGCGTTGGTTGAGCATCAGCTTTCTGGCTGCTTAGATGTAGAATAAAGGACCAGAGCAGCAATTGTATCGATAAGGACTGAGGAGTGTGAGTGCATGGAGTTGTGCAAGTGTGTGTTTGTGTGTGTGTTTTACATTTGTATTTGTTAACTGTTTTGTTTTCATTTAAATGTGTGGTTGTTTGTTTATCTGTTTGTTTGTAAGTATGAGTATGTGCCTGTCTGACTGACTCTGTGTGTGTGTGTGTGTGTGTGTGTGTGTGTGTGTGTGTGTGGAGAGAGAGAGTGTGAGTGTGTGTGTGTTTGCATGAACATGCAAGTCTGTATGATTCCAACAGCAGTGTCACAGAGTTAAACCTGCGGATGCATTATGTAGGGGTCTGGAGGAACAGAGGGGAGGGTTTGAAAGGGAGCTGCACATGCATAATTCCTGGTTTGCGGATGTAAACACGGATATCTTTTATTTTCAGACTCAGCACACCTACTGTTATAGGGCTGCCCGGTGAAGACTGCTGTTTGAAAATGAGGATAAAGGTATAGGCTACAGTAGCCTACAACAGAATGAAGAACAATGTGTTTGACAAGAACAATGCATTTCAGGCCTACAGCAAAACAATTAACATATTCAATGATAAGATTTTAAGATACACATAAGTATACACAAGGCAAATGATCTTAAAATCTTCTAAATCCATAGTAAATAATGCAAGACGAAGTTATCAAGCCTACAGAGGAATTTCCAGTGCAGTGACGTTCGTCTGATTGACATTTAACCCCCTCTTTTCATGTAGATGCACTAATCAATAAATTAATGAGTCGCCATCAGATCCCTGTGATTTATTTTCAGACCGATCCATAATTCATATTGAGGGTTCATTTCAAGATTTATATACTCAAAAGAAACGACTCCCATCGTTGATTATAAAGTTAATGGTTGATCAAAGCGAAGGAAATATTCATTAGCAGTTACACCGCCACACAGAAGCGGAGCATATGTGGAGGGACGGACGATAGGCATATTCACAGAGGAGTGAAAGCTGCGCCAGCCCTTTGATGGATGGAAGAAAGTTTGTTGTTCGTACTTATGGGTAAGGTAAGGACTGGTCATAAGAGATGGCTAGACTTTCTCCTAAATCCACCGAAAGAAGAGGGCTTACAGTAACTCTAAGTTGCTTTTTCTTAAAGTTCCGTTTCAGAGTTTGTCCTCGGCAACTAGAAAGGCGGGAATCGCTTATGGAGTGTTGCTTTGTGTCCAAAATCAAAGTGCTCTCCTCGCAACTTTGCAAGTCATAAGTCGCATGTTAGCCTCGTAGCTTCACTGAAACTATCTCAAGTGAACAGTGCACCAAACCATGAAATATCATGTTAGCCTACCGTATTTGCTTCAGTCTGCCGGCCTCAGATAATTGTTCAATTCAATTCAATTTTATTTGTAGAGCGTTCAATTGCAGTACATTGTCTCGCGGCGCTTTACAGACAGTACGGGGAGCATCCATGAGTAACAGGGAAAAGGAAAAACTCCCTTCACTGCACTCTGAAACTTAGCCTGTAAAGGTAGCCTAATTAACAGGCTACTTTAATCTAGTGGGGTTGTGTGTGAATCCACTTAAGTGCAGTCAATTATTGGGTCATGTTATGCCCATCAGCTAGGCTACTCATAATTAACATAAACCAACAAAACCTCTTGTAATTCTTCATAGATTAGCCTATAACCTTGAGTAAAGCCTTTTCTACCTTTGTAAATAGACCTACCTTGCGCTGTGCTACTGGTTAACAAAATCAGTGAAATGGAGAATGTGCTGAAGATGGATAGTAGAACATCCTGTAAGACTTGAAACTTCTACGGGCCTAAACTTAATCTATGTTTGGGGGGACCCCAATTATTATCTGAAATAGGACTCAAAATTTCTAGCTAGGCATGAGGCCAAATTGATATGAGAATAGGCCTATGATACAGTTGTATTGACACTCTTGCCATCTCCGAAATAGCATAGGCTACTACTGCTTTATTACATGTGGTATTGTTCCATGTTCCCCAGCCCCATATACTCCCAGTATGCAGCATGGTATGCAAGCAGCAGAAAAGGCGTACTATAACCTCATTAATTAATGGACTACAGGTGCTCTACCTGACTCAAGGTTAATTGAGCCCCACACTACTCCTGTGATATTTGTCATGTACTGCGTGCTACACACTGCTGATCAGTATACAAGTAGTACGCAGCAGTCAAGTATAGGTGGAAGCGGTGACTGTTTATTGCTAATTTAGGCAAATAACACAGTTATAATACTCAAATAATTCCTCAAATCATGTTCTTAATAGACTCATCTGTAATGCGTCTAGAAAAAGGCTATAGGCCTATAGGCTTTGGCAAATGCATAATTAGGATATTTTTTTGTTGTTGTGTTGTTGTTGACCGATACTACAAAACACCATGATGTTTAGATCAGTTGATCTGACTCCACTGTAATATTTCCTTAGTGAAAGTGTGCACATTTTAGTTCCAGTTGATTTTAACAAACCTCTGTGGATATGGACATCATAACCTGTTCACAGCAGTACACACAATAACCTCCCGTGCCCCCCACACATAAGACACTATCTGCTTTTTGTTGTTGTGGGCTGTTTGATTCATTCTGTCAGCGTAGTGCCTTGCCCCCTTCTCCGTCCGGACACATCGAGTGGAGCGGGGAGAGCAGACCCACAGTTGCTACCTGCCCTTAATTGCTGTGCTCTCTCTCTCTCTCTCTCTCTCTCTCTCTCTCTCTCTCTCTCTCTCTCTCTCTCTCTCTCTCCCTCCCTTTCTGTCCTGGTTTGTGTGTGGGGAAAAAAAAAACAAAAGAAAAGAAAAAGTAAAAAAAAAGAAAAGAAAAAAAAAAACAGAAAGAAAAGAGAAACTCCGTTTGTAGCTCACTGTTGAGCTTTTATCTATATTTTAAGCCACACACAAGGTGTACAGTTGAGCTGGAGCTTGTTCCAGGGGCCAGGCACCTGCATAATTCATGGCAAGGAGCCGCCTGCTGAAATGGCTAAATAAAAGATCTGCCTCTCCGTGGCGGGTCCACAGTGAGCTAGCTGCTTCTGTGTGTGTGTGTGTGTGTGTCTTTGTTATATTTGTGTGTGTGTGTGTGTGTGTGTGTGTGTGTGTGTGTGTGTGTGTGTGTGTGTTTGGAGGGAGTGGGGATGCATTTGGATGTCTGTTTGCACGCGCGCACGCGTGTGTGTGTGTGTGTGTGTGTGTGTGCATATGTACATTTAAGTTCATGTATGTGGTCAGGCATATGTGTGCAGGCATTTATGTGTGGATGTGTGTGAATGTCACTATTCAGGATCAGGAACAGTTGTGCAGCTTTAGTGACACTTGTCTCATCTGTGGTTAGGAGGGACAGTGGTCAAGGCCTCATCATATCTGCTGCTCACCCGGCCATCAGCTTAGCTGGCCTGGCCTTGTTTAGCCCAGCCCAGCCCAATCCAGCCCAGTCTAGCCCATCCCATCCCAACCCAATCCAAACCAGCCCAACGCAGCCTAGCCCAACCTACCCCAGCCCAACTCAACTCAACTCAACACCGCAGCCCAGCCCAGCCCAGCCCAATGCACTCCAGCCCAAACCAGCCCAACTGTCTCTCTGATCCAGACATCCTGCAGCTTTGTCAGACAGAGTGGAACTACAGACCGTATTTTCAATTATGGCAATACCTTACGAATTGCTATAGCGGACAGATGATTAGTCAGTGATTTACTTCTGATGATGAGGGAACATGTTGAAAAAGTTCCCATGTTTGTGTTTGTTATTCAAAATTATTTTACAATCTTCTTAGGCAGTGCAGAAATATGTGAAGTCAAATAAAACTGAACATGAATTGCAATGGACTGAAAAAGGAAAAGAGAAATACGACAGAGAGAAATACGAGAGAGAGAAATACGAGAGAGAGAGAGAGAGAGAGAGAGAGAGAGAGAGATGTGAAACTACTCCACAAGATGTAGTTGTGGAGCAGCAGGCAGGCAGGCAGGTGTAGCAGTAGCAGGGCTTGAGGCCTGTTGAGGAGTGGAGTGGGGTGACCTGTGCTCCGCTGGTTAGAAGTGAGTGCAGGAGGAGAGAGAGAGGAGGGACCAGAGAGGAGGCTGTGGGATGAGTGTGCCAGGCCGTACTTGTTGTTGTTTATTTGATTTGGGGTGAGGGAGGGGTGTTGGGTGTTGGTTGTGCCGGGAGGGCGTTCGTGTGGAGATGCTTTTAGATGTTGGCGCGTGCCAAAGCAAGACAAGGCAAGGCTAGAGGGCTGATTTGAGTTTCAAGGGGGCGAGATGGATGATGCTGGTGGAGGCTGGGGTGGAGATGGAGGTGGAGGTGTGTGTGTGTGTGTGTGTGTTGGGGGCGGGGGGGTGCAGGGTGCTGTGGTTGAGCTTGAACCCTTTAAAAGCCTTCGTTCTCCACCAGTGAAATTATTAGCAGTGTGTGAAAACAAGGCTGGCTCGAGGCTAGCCACCCAGGAGAGAGCTTAGCCTCAGGGCGATTTCAGAAGAAAGTCATGCAGGAGAAAATAATGGGGAAGGGAATGAGGAGAGGAAGGTAAAGGGAATTTTTATTTCGACTTTTTTTCCTCCCCTCCTTGTACGTTCGCTCTCTTGCTTTCTTTCTCTTTCACTGTGACTATACATCATTGCATTTTCCCTTCTCTTCCTGCTCTCTCTCTCTCTCTCTCTCCTGCTTCTTTCTTCTTCTCTCACTGTGCGCTGATGTTCTTGTGCCCTGACAAAGCCTCCTACGGCTGATCCTGGGCTACGAGCCTGGGCCGCTCCTCCATTCCCTCTTGGAGCCTGGAGCCTCCTTCCAACTCCCCCATCTTAAAAGGCTGGAGGTCAGTCCTCTGGGCAGGAGGCTCTCTGAGAGTGTGGAGTCGGAGAGGCACTGAAGGCTGTGTCCAGGGTCCCTCACTCCACTTCATCCGCTCTCATCCCGCTCTCTTCAAGGTCAAGCCCAGCCCAGGTGTCCTGAGACAAGGCTGAGCCGAGGCCTTCTGTGGGCTTCTGGAATGTTCTGTTCAGAAACCGGGGCGAGGCAGACACAGGGAGCCGTCGTTTAATTTTGCTTGCCAGCTCATTTCTCGTGTTGACTTCTGAACGTGCACTTTGTTGAACAGATTTGCTTGAGTGTGGACCTTAAATATTTACCAAAAAATGTAGTCGATTCTCGGCAAATATAAATCTTGCATAACGTTATGAGGCAAGAGGAAATATATCCTTTTGCTCATTCTCTTGATTTCCTGAATGAAGTGCGCCTCTGCTGCGCGCTCTTAGCCCAGACGCTTTGTGTGATTCAATTTTTATGATGCACAGTTAAAACAATAGTCTCACAGCGTTGGCCCGTCTCGGAGAGAGAGTGCTGCCGACCGTCGCCTGTCTCCCCTGCCTGCCAGACGCTCTCTGCCGCTGTCCTCTGACCAATCCCTACTGCTGCTGCTACTGCTGCTGCCCCATTAGTCTGTCAGGACCAGCGCTGCTGACACATAGACTCATATCTGTCACTAGTAGCCTAAGACTGGCAAAGATGCTCTATGCATTCTGTTCTTCTGACATTGGCGTTACTTCCTTACATACTGTTCTTTCTTTCTTTCTTTCTTTGTGTGTGACTATTTCTGTATGTGTGTGGTATTTATGTCTGCATGCCAACATATTCATGATGGGTATATGTACCTGTGTGTGTGTGTGTGTGTGTGTGTGTGTGTGTGTGTGTGTGTGTATGCTCGGCATGCATGTGTGTGAGTGTGTGTGTGCATGACCAGTCTGAGTGTATGTGTGTGTGTGTGCATGACCAGTGTGTGTGTGTGTGTGTGTGTGTGTGTGCATGCTTAGCGTGCGTGTGTGTGTAGGTGTATGTGTGTGTTTGTGTATGCTTAGCGTGTGCATGCGTCTATGTGTGTGTGAGTGTGTGTGTGTGTGTGTGTGTGTGTGATGCCTTCTCCCATCCTACTGTGTGTGTGCTGTGTATGGGCTGCAGCGGCAGGGAGGTGGGGCTGGGATTCCCCTCGGCTGGCTGACTGATATGAGTTGTGACATGATGGAGGCGGTAGCCTGTGTGCTAGCCTGTGGCATCCTGGAAAACATGCTAATAGAGAGGTGCATTAGTGCACTCACAGGCCCGTGATAATCAAAGAGGATATGCTTTGCTCTCTCTGCGCAACTCCACTTTGCTCTCCCCTTCCTCTCTCTCTCTCTCTCTCTCTCTCTCTCTCTCTCTCTCTCTCTCCCTCCCTCTCCCTCACTTCTGCGCGCATGTTTTTGCTCTTAGCCTCTCACTCACCCTCTCCCTCGCTCTCTCCCATCCTCACTCTTAACTCTTTCCCTTACTTGGTCTGATTCCCATCTCTCCCTCCCTCCCCCCTCCCTCTCTTCCTCTCTCTCTCTCTCTCTCTCTCTCTCTCTCTCTCTCTCCCACATTCCTACAGGCAGGCTCAGTAATGGCTGACGGCTGCTCTCTATCATCATAATAAAAAAAGCAGTTAAATTGCTTGCGACTCTCAAACTTTACATGAGCAAGTTTTACCTTCCTGAGAAGACGGGCTTTAGGAGTGAGTCTTGTGAGGTGACGTTGGGAGAGAGAGGGTGACGTCTGTGTGGAGCTGTTTGAAAGTGAGCTGAGTGGGCCGGAGATGGGAGGGTACGGAGGGATGGGGCGTTTGGGTTGCGTCAGACAGGCAGTCCATGGAAGTGCTATTGCATGGGACCCTACACAGGTGCTGGCAGGAGAGTGCTGCTGTGCAGAAAATAGAACTGCTGAAATAGTGACACATCTCTCCTTTGTGTCCTGCATTCATTCAGCTCCTCACTCCACATCAGCTGGGCTGATTTCATGTGTATTTTGTCCAGCTGTCCATTAAGAGCAAATTATAGAAATCTACTATCACTATCTCCATTGTGCTGTGCTTAGAGCTTTGCTACACAGATTGTAAAGATTGGCCTATAGAAACGCCATAGGCTGTATTGGGTTGTGTTTTGTAGACTATGTTGTAGGGTATATGCATCACACACCAGTGCCATATGCTCTGATTTGAATTGTATGCTCAATAAACTTTCCCCCAGAAAGGCCTTTAACTGTAGCCTTTTAACTGGATCTGTCGTGTTCTTTGACTTTAGAGATGATACCTCTCTCTCAAACCCAGCGACAAAGTTAGTTTTCAATAAATCATTCTCACTTCAACCCCACAGCCTTTGGAAGATGCCAATGTCAAATTGTGTATACTCAAACAGTCAAATTGTGCATAATGTATTTTAACAGCATTTTATTACTTTATGAGAACACAGAGCATTTGCAGAATCTGGTTTTGATTAAATGAATGAGCTGTAGTATTTGAGATGATCTCCGCTAGTTGACTGTTGGTTATTCTATTTGGCAGACACGTTTTGTACACAAGCCTACTTTAAGGACCAGTACAGATTTCTGCTAACTAAATGGGAAATGGACTGCATTTATGTCGACCTTAAAGTGCAAGTTTCAAGGCACCAACATTCTCACCCACCGGGAGCAATTTGGGGTTCAGCAACTTGCTCAAGGACACTTTGATGTGGTCAGGTGTAGTGGGACTCGAACCTACAACCCTTCCGTGGTCAAACCACACCTCATTGCACATCAGACAAATTAGAGCCCAAGATTGGATAACTACCAACATGTGGGAGCCTAAACATTGTAACTATGAATGGATTTGAATCTTTAATGTTTCGTTATTATATTTAGGGTGTCATAAGGCTCGTGGTGACAAAGTGCCATAACATAGGAGACAGATCGGCCGAGAGAGGGGGGGGGGGTGGAGGGTTATCCATCTGTCAGTGGCATGTCAGAAGATGTTAACTGTGCTTCTCTTAGATTCCATTAGACGCTGGTTAGGGCGATGCCTGGGCTGGGCCAATAAAAGCTATTAATATTAAATCCAGCGTAATATGCATACTCCACTCCACACTTAATGGAGCCTGCACTCCCCAGCCCACTAATAATGTGCCAGCAGCGCTGTGACCGGCACTCCAGGGTCTAATTGGGCCAAATCAGTCAAGGAACAAGAACTCTGCCCACCAGTCTGATGTTCTTTCTGTGGCCTCCGCTGCAAAAGGCGAGGGGAAAGAGGAGGAGACTGCATGTGGGTGAATGTGGCCGCTTAGTGAGCCTGTGATGAAAAATTGAACACTTACTCCAAACTGTGGACACATACTTTTACATGCAAAATGGCCCGTCCAATTAAGTTCTTTGAGGTAATGAAATGTGCGGAGGAAAGAGAGGGAGAGGGAAAATGGGCCCGGTCAGTTCACCTTAAGGCTGTTTCGTGTGGGTTCAGAGCCGCTTCAGCTTTCAGAGCCGTGGTTTCAGCTTACGCCGGGCGGCTAATGGGCTCGTGCTAATGTCTTCAGTTCAAAAGAGACATTTGCTCACTCTTTCACCCTCTGCTTAATGAGCTCTTTGATTGAGAATGCACAGGAGATTTCTTGCATTTTTCAAGTTTAGATGCTATGCACTAATGTGTTTCTTTTGCCTCGGTTTTTATGTGTACATTGTACAGAATGTGTGTGTGTGTGTGTGTGTGTGAGGTCTAACTGACTTTGTAGCGTAATGTGTGAGAGGAAACAATGTGGGTATAATTGTGCTGGTAGGGTTAGGTTGTGTGCACACATTGATTAAGTGCATCAAAGGTTTGCTATCAAAGGTTTATTTGCGTGTGTGTGTGTGTGTGTGTGTGTGTGTGTGTGCGTGCGTGCGTGTGTGTGTGTGTGTGTGTGTGTGTGAGTTAAGGTTCCGTGGTCATTACATTACATGAATAGATGCACAACTTTAGTAATTCCACTGCTGCGACCAGTCAGTTGTGTCTAGTGTAGGCCTGTATGTGCTGGCCTGTGTGTTTGAGCTAAATGACAATAGTGTCTTTCTGAAGGGAAATGTGGCCAGTGTTTGCCTTGGATTGTGAAGCTGCTGTATCTCTAGAGGGTTTCCCTCTCTAACGGACACCTTGGCCTGGTGGGGATTCAGACTGCCTAATCCCGCTCTTTTGAAAAGGGTGAATTTTATTAACACAGTGAAAGCTGGGAACGAAAGGCACATGGCTGATTAATCTTTCATAGACAGCTCTCTCTCTCTCTCTCTCTCTCTCTCTCTCTCTCTCTCTCTCTCTGCTCCTCTCTTTGGGGCCTCAACAGGTTGTTTGGGAATATCTCTAAACAAATAAGCTTTATTGAAATTGAAATTCTAGGCACAAAACAAATCATATTTGGGAACTGATGTAACAATATCTGGCTACATATGGAAAACCTAGACTAGTAGCCTATATAGAGTTTTCCCCTTTTGTTTTGCTAGATTTATTTGGACAAGGTGTGCACATGCACATGCTTGATTTCTTCAGCCTAGATTTGCCATGACAAAAGAAAATGTATAAATATTTCTAACACCTCCCCCACATCTCCTTACATTTCAATAAAATAACTAAAACATAGGTTACTGCCATGGGTTAAATTTGAATTCATTGTGCAATCCTTGTTGGTAATTCTGTTAACAAAAGGTATCCTTAGAAGATATTAAATATTTATCGGTTCTATGAATAACAATTGCTAGGGACGGCGGGCTCTGTTTACTTAGTCACCGTTTGACTGGTAGAGTTTGCATCTTCTCCACGCCCGTGCGGGTGGGAGCGAATTGCCACAGAGTGCAGAGGCATGGTCAGCACACACACACACAACACACACACACCTCTCTCTCTCTTTCTGTCCGTGGTTCTGGGTTGTTTGTACCATCGTCACCAACCACGTTGATGTCGTTGATGTATGATGATGATGATGATGTTGATATGATGTATGATGATGATGATGATGGCTGAGTGACCTACGCTAGCGCACTAATTGATAAAATGTAGCGTCGATGAAATACATATTTGATCACGGACCCAAACTGTCACCTGCGGCAAATTTCCAGAAATATTGCGAAATTATCGGCCGATGACTGCTTATCGGGTTGTAATTTCTTTTAAATTCATTTTATTGTTGTGGTGACGTTCTTCCCATATTGGTCTGTTTTATTTAAGTTAATGTACCCTCCTTGCGGAAGTTCATTGATTTATTTGAGGTAGCCTATGAAGGGGGTTTTTTAAATAGATACATAGCACTTTTGGAGATAGACTTTTGGAAATAATTAATCCTAACTGCAAATCTTCAGGCCTAGTGTACAGAACAGGATCATGATATTTTACTCATAAATTATGCAAAATATATCCCAAATAATGTGGATCAATTTTTTTTTATAATCACGGTAGATTTTATTTCATTGACTAAATTATAAATATGTAGGCCCAATATAGTTATGTAATAACAATATTTCTTTTAGAGCATAGGCCTATCTTCACAGACACAGAAAACTGTAAATGTCATGTCAGTCTATCACTATTATGGGGCCCTTTTTCACTTCTATAATGGGACTTCCCTCTGTCTGTCAAACCTCGTGTTAACACAGTTTCACGTATGGCCAATACATCTCCACTCTAAAACCTGTCCGGCTGACGCAACTCTCTCCGTCAACTGATGCAATTAGCTTGCACGTGCGCACAATTCAGAGCTGGTATAATAGAAAATTGCATAGGCCTACCATTTGCATTTCTCTCTTTTGTCAATGTCCGGAATACCCGTGTCCTGACTGTAAAAGTGAGCAGATGACTTCAGTGCAGCAAACGTCTTATGTGTTTATGTTTAGTCACTTTTGTTAAATTGCATTGAAGCCTAACCTCTAGTCATTCTTCTCTTCTTATTGAAAAGAAAGCCTCCTATAACTTGGGAATGACGTAACTTTGGATAGCCAACCTATAGGTTAATATATCAAACCATGGTAATGTCTGTCTGTCTGTCTGTCTGTCGTATAACCTTGAACTCAGCCCTGAATTAGTGTCTAATTATTCCTGCTGATGCCTTCTTAGGCAGCCGAAGTGAGTGAAGCTGGCGGAGGAAAGAAACATTGGTTAAGCAAATTGGTATTTAACAGGAAACTTGCTGGCCTCCGAGCGCTGCATAATTCATGGCCGATACAAGAAAGTGGTGCTCTCCGGCCCGGCGGCTCTCCATCCCAAACCCGCGCGGACAGGGGCATTTCCGCGGGGGAAACAGTTCAAAAAATATAGGACAAGGAGGTGCAGTCCGCAGAGGGCGAATCCCTCACGTAGGGCTTTACTATACACCAACACCCGACGATCGCTCTTTTGCAAGCGCCCCAACCTCAGGAATGAGTTCAGTGGGCACGTGCGAGGTCTGTTTGGGGTTGTACAAAATAACAAATTGTCACGCAGGAGTGGGCGAAGAGGAATCTATCCAATGGTATAAATGCACTTTTTTGGGTCACGGGAGCTGAAAAAAAAATATTTTAAAGACCAGATGGATGTGCGATTCTTTTAACATAATGTATTTTTGGCTATCAATTAATATACTGATTCCAAATCATCACATATGCATTTAATCTGACATGCTTCCCAGGAAATAACTGCTGTCAATGTTTTAATGTAATTAAATTTGCACTTCACCTAAACGAATGTGTTTAGTTGGTGTCCGGTTGTAAACGAGATTTTATGTTATAGCCAAGCTTTCGTACAGTAGCATATCTCGTCAGTAGAAAATAAATTATGCATGTGACATGATTAGAGGCTCATGGACATTTTCTTTGAACATATTTTTTTAGTATTAAATGTGAGTTGTTCATATTATCCTTTTCGAATGAAGATTCTGCGGAATATAGTGCCAATGCTAGACATATTCCAAAGTCTGGGCTGAGGTTATTTCGTCCTTTTCCTTTCCCCACCCCCTTGTTTCCTTTCAGAAGCATTTCATATTCCCTAGCATTTCATATTTAAAAAGATATTGTAACGGTCTTTAAAGGCTTTTTTTGTTGTTGTTGACGAGGCTACATCTAGGCTACAAATAGGCCATTGATGCCATGTCATTGAATTCGACTGGTTAAAATACTACTACCACTACCACTACTACTACTACTGCTACTACTACTAATAATAATAAATTGGTTTAATGCGATGGGATTTTTTTTTATTTATTTATTTATTTTTTTTTGCATCAACTGTCCTGACTAAATTATTGAGCCAAGGCAATATTAGCCCACTACTAGCATTATGTCCACTTTTATCTTCACCTGTTACATTTTCAATGGTGGACAAAACACAATAGGGTAATAAATACCTATGAATATGTCTGTAATAGTTAGGTTAATATTGTACCACATGTTTATTGCGAGGTTCAGTTTGGATGATTTAAATTACCCACTGATGAATGGTCTACATAATCGTTGGTTGTAATTGAAGCCGTTTACCTGTAAAAACATGTAGACCTACCCATGCATAGTTTACATGTAAAACCAAAGCCTCAAATCAGTCTAACCCATCTTTAGTTTTGACATCACACCTTTATTTTTTCATGATGGCCATTTTTATTAGATTGTTAGATTGTTTGCCGCTGCAAGATAGACCGTGGCGCTACAGCTCAGCAGAGCTCTCCATGGTGCTGAACGCTCTTGCGTCTATAAAAGCAGCTATATACAGCAAAAACAAAATGAGTGTGTTATCAAATTATTTGAGTTATTTTATTTCATTTTTATATTGCTATCATTTATTTCTTGTTTTCCTACTACAGGCGTAGAGCCTCATGTAGCCATCAATGTCAAGTTTATGATCAAAGTTGTGATAAAATGTTATCTTTCGGTCTGAGATGGGCCATTCCAGTTTTAGTCCCCCTGCTCTCTCTCTCTCTCTCTCTCTCTCTCTCTCTCTCTCTCTCTCTCTCTCTCTCTCTCTTCCGCCAGCTAACTGCTCTGCAGTGTGTCTCTGGAACAGGCCCTCCAGTGTGGGGAAACATCCTACTCCGGAGAAGCTTGGAATCCATCGGCATTAAATAATTATGCTTCCCACGCCTTAACTCTTGAGCACCTAGTCATGCAGGCGGTCGAATTTTAGAGCAGTCTCTTGAAAATGTGCATCACAGGTCGCTGAACATGAAACTGAAATCTGATTGGCTGGGGGAATAGCCATTTATTTGTCTAGTATTACTACTTTGTGAATAATTTCACATAATAAAAACTACACTGGCAACAAATACTACTAAGAATGTGTTTTATGCGTTTAGGATGTTCTTGGATTTTCTTGTATAATGTTGCAACACATTAATATCTTACCCACACTTTGGGAGAGATAGACGTGTAAGAGCGTGCTCAAATTCATTAGCTCTACTTTTCAAGGTATTAAGCCAAAAAGAAAGCAAACTAATGCTATATAAAATATTTCTATTGGATTAAGAAGTAGCCTTCTTTCCATACAGTGAATGTATGGATGAAGACAGGCCTCTTTGGACTATTTTTTACGCATCCAAGGAAGCATCTCTAAAAATCGTTTAAAGATGTACAACGAGATCATATTTAATAGTTGTGCCAAAAGAGGGTATTTTAAATCAAAAGGTCAAAGATGTTTGTACGCCACACCCTCCCCAAAGCACCCCAAATTAAGTGCATATTTGTAAGCATTCCATCCATTGCGGCACAGCCGCAGGACATTTGCTGTAAATAAGGAAACAAGGAAATTGGGGTTTAGGGAGAAGATTTGCTGGGTCCGATGAAAAAAACATTTATTAGGACTGATAAGGCCCTTCCCCTGATAAAGAACAAGTCAACAATACCTTTATTCTG
This sequence comes from Sardinella longiceps, assembly GCA_027497455.2. Taxonomy (NCBI): domain Eukaryota; kingdom Metazoa; phylum Chordata; class Actinopteri; order Clupeiformes; family Clupeidae; genus Sardinella; species Sardinella longiceps. The sequence goes on from JAODXP020000020.1 coordinate 31,715,082, forward strand.
CTAATCCTGTCAATTTTATTTCCACATTAGGCTACTATGATAAGTACGTCTATGGCATCCCCAATTTTCAAAAGTATAAGTTCAGGCCTAGTTCCTCATACTCCACATTTGCTTTCCCCTCTTAAACCCAATAGGCCTATTTATTTTCAGTTGGTCATCCATTTCTGTATGTGAACACATATACACACTAGGCAGAAACATGTAATCAAGTAGTTCGTTTTGGGGACCGAATTGTATTTCTTGTTTGAGTTTCACCGGTAATGAAAAGAGAGAAGGGAAGAGTTTATTCTGAAATCTTTGATAAAACACATTGTGAATCGATAATTTGATAAAACACATTGAAGTTTACAGTCACCCTCGTATAAATGGTGTGTGTGATGCAGGGATCAAGCGGTATTTTGTAATTTAAACAAAACATATCTGACAGGTGGTGAAAGCATCAGGGACATAGGCCCAATGAAAATGTGCCTTTGGTTTGACTCCTGGATTTAAAAAATTCCATTCCAATTCCAATTTACTTAATTCAACTTAATTTATTTTTTGCTACATTGTAGAATCCAAATGAATAAGGAAATAAGTAGTGTTTGCGGGATTTAATCTTAAAGATAACTGCACGTTTGTTAGAACAATTTTAAGACTTTTGATGTGATGGTGCCCCTTGATGATCATTAGCGCCAATTAGTTACACAATGCATCTAATTATGACCCCATGTAATAATTAGGCCTACTGTCGAATATTCAAACTTTTCTGTTGAGGCGCTCACGGGACAGGTCAAATTATGCACATTTGTTTTTTTTTAATAATTTTTTTATTCTGTATTATTCAAGGGCCTATCAAACGCTACAAAGACATCCTCTTTTCACCTCGTCAACATCAATTTAATCCGAGCTGAGCGGCACCTTTATCCTTTAGAAGTCTATTAGCGCTGATGGCAGCGTTGCCCTCCCGCAGTTGCTTTCCGTCCTTATAACACGGCAGGCAAAACCCCACTGGCTTGTCTCGTTTTGTGAATGTCTGTCTGACGAGGTGTGAGTTGGAAGGCTGTGGCCTATAAGGCGGTTTATAGATTAATGTGCTTGATAAATATTACATTGTCGGGATTTGAAAACTTCCAATAGCGGCGTCGAGCTGAAGCTTGCCGTTATGTGCGTTCAGCCAATGAGGAGCGGGGAATGATAAGTCTGTTTACCTGCACGTCAAGTCTAAAGAAAGCAAGAAGGAAACATGAAAACAACAAACAGTCCATTCTGACTCGAACCATGCGCGAAGCAGGTCGGGTAGTGCTGCAGTGACTGTGTGTGTGTGTGTGTGTGTGTGTGTGAGAGAGAGAGAGAGAGAGAGAGAGAGAGAGAGAGAGAGAGAGACCTAGTAATGTAACAGAGAGCGTACTCTCCAAGGTCCCAGAGCTGAGTTGCACTCAAGACTCCGGGTTCATTAAAATTTCATACGCAGCGCTTGGCCAAGGTCTATTTATGAAAATGCGCTTTCCGCTTCATGGAAAACACAAGTCGGTGCGGAACCGTGGGGAGGAATGTAGATCTTAACGGCAGAATTATATACAGTTATACGTCGGCAAAGTTCTTGCTTTCCACGTACACCCTATTACAATATAGTCACCAAGCGCCACACGCTGAGAATGCCTATCCGCATTTGACGTCTATATATTCTTCCCTTCCCCACAACGAATGAATTATGGAGATGGCTGGCTAAGAGAAAGCTATGCAAATGGACAAAGTGAAAGCCCACGGAAGCAAAGACATTATTCCTTTTCCGTGCCCCCACCCATCGACCCACGCAGGCTACTCTGTGTACAATTTGTTAGGCGAGATACTGATTACATTCTATGATGGGTTACTACTCCAAAAACTGTTTGTGTTGAAGACACTCCCTACCACGTTTTATTGAATATTCATATGCTTAGGCCCACGTCTAAAACTAGTCAACCTCTCCCATATTTTGTCATATGTACTCTGCGCAAAAGTACAGTGTACAAGACTTTTTGGATAGAAGAGTACCTGCACACATTGACCCATGATAACATCATGTGTCCTGCATCTTGTGATTTCGATCGACCTTTTGTGGGATTTAAATCATTTGCGTAACTCGTTGCTTGTTTAGAATCCACAGTCAGCTGAAGGCACAAAAGAAACATTTTGGCCTGGCGCGTGTAAATTATTTAAGGCAAACAATTAACAAGAGCCGTCGTGGGGCCATGTTATTATTCACGCATCCACGACTCTCAATTGCACTCGGAAGCGATTGCATGGTGAGATGCGACCATCACGACCAATATTTTGCTAATTTAAAAATTCACTGAGAAACACTTTGCCTCAATGATGAAATGTAATAGTTTTACTAGGCTGGTAATATACCGTCTAAATCACAATGACAAGGTATGTTATAAATTTGTTAAAAACACTGAACACTTATGTGGATAATTGCGCACAGCATAGATTCTGAAAGTAGACCTATAAGAAGGAAATGTGAAACCTTTTAAACATGCTTAGCCTCTATAGCCTACAATGTTTTTTTTTATTATTATAAGTAGCCTCTATTATTATTGTTGTTGTTAGCGTTGGGAGCGACAGATATATTGGCCTAATTTTGTTGTCACAATATGAGCCTGTTGACTGACAATTAAAATAGGATAAAGTAGGCGTATTGTAAATTTAGTTTTACCAATACAGTTTAAGATCGTATTGGATGCATTGGGTTACCCTCTCCCAGGGTTAGGGGACCAAGGCCTCTGTTGTCCAACATGGACTCATTCGTTCAACAAGGGTGTATCATCTTAACAAACACATTCAAAAATCAATAGTATCATAACAGCTCATATTTATTATTCATTAATAACGGGTTTACAGCCCCTAAACCACCTGCTTAAAAGTAGACACAACTGTAAACCATGAGAGAATTTTGAGAACGTTGATTGTTGAAATCTGAAGATTAATACTCTAGTGGGTGACATTATGTCACTGACACACATGCTTTTGTAGCACACCGGAAATCAGCTTCGTTCAAGTAGCCTGCCATAATAGGGCGATGGTTTCCACGGAAATAAGCATGGCAATATTACAGCATGTTCTGTAGGCTAATATTAGTGGAGCCATAGGCCTAGCCTGCCTTTAAGAAAAGAGAAATGCTTCTCTACAGTGGCGTCCTAGCAGATCAACAGGCTGCCATCCCTTTTCGATCTTTTACACAATTATCCTATATCGTTTATTTTTTGCTGCCATATCGCGAACCTAAAAATAATAAAATAGGCCTATGTCTTCATTAATAAAACACATCTTAATTTTGTCTTAATCCAAATTCACTAAGGTCAATTTATACAGCAATCATAGATTGTAGGCATACAGTAGGCTGCATGCTGGTATCGATAGCTGTACACAGACCCTTTTTGAATGACAATGATGTTTTCAAATGAATGATAGAAGAAAAAGGGGTAAAACGTGCAGGGTTTATTTTTAAGTTTCTGTCGCTTACACAGACACATAAAAGCACACTGTCACAAATGAAATATATGTTGCATTAAAAAATAACATTAAATCAAATAAATAAGCAAAAATAGAAACCAGTTAAATAAATCATAAATAGGCTGACACAAATTGCCTCACATTATCTACAAAGTGCAATGAATACTTTTTTCCTGTTGTTGTTGTAATAATAATAATAATAATAATAATAATAATAATAAGCAAACAAAACATTTCTTTAAAAAAAATCTTAAGTGGAAACATGGGGGATTCTTACATTTTTCTTCTAATTAATTTGATTGTCAAAGCATTGTTGCAGTGAAATTCGTTGAGACACACATCATTTACATATCTGTTGTCTAATTAGAACATGACTTGGTGAAAAGGAAAAAAAAAACACTCCTATTTTTCCTAGCTCAAAGAAATAACCAATAATGTGCCACGACGAATGTGATGAGGTAGACACAGAACATATACTGTGTGTAGTGTCCTTGTGAACGTGCGTTTGGTTGTGTATGTTCTCTTATTGCAATGCATTCAAATGGAGAAACTTCCTATTTTTAAACTAGAAAACGCACACATAACGCTCTATACAAGAAACCGTGCAATGGAATACACTTGGGCCCCCTGTCAAAGAGAGCGAATCTTTCTTCTGAAACACATACAGTAACATTGAGATTTTTAAGCTTCGGTATTTTCTGCACATTTGCTTTAAAAAGAAACAAAATTGAAACGCTCTTCACGCACAGAGGTGCAATATATTAACAAATATTTACATAGATAAATATAAAAAAGTTTATTTGACCTAAGAGAATAATCACTCTTTTCCATTTTTTTCTCGATTTCCCATTTTTTGTACAGAATTTGCCATGTGTCAGTCGGGTTCTGTCTGTCCCACCTCCGAATGCACTGTCTTGTCAACTCTGTCAGGATGATGACGATGATGTAGAATGCTGATAGTCTATATTTTACTCATAAAACATTGGCCTTGTATAGACGTCTCGAACATGGGACGCTGATATCTGACCTCATCCCGGGAAGTGAGAACATAGATGCATGAAGCCTCAAGTGTCCAGCCACTTTATGTCTAATTTGTCTGAAAAGGGGTGGCCTAATGGGTGGCTGAAAACTTCATCCGTTTCTGCTTCTGCCTCTGATTGCAAAACCACACCCGTACGACATTCTTTTTGAGGTCAAGTTTCTCAGCTATCGCCGCTATCTTCTCGGATGAGGGCCGGGGCTGGACAGCGAAGTACGCCTCCAGCGACCGCTTCTCGGGGGCCGCGATTGACGTGCGTTTTCTCTTTTTGTCTCCCCCGTTAAAGATCTCCGGCTTTGCCATTTTCTCCCTCTGAGCTCGCTCGGCCTCCTCCAGCCACGCTTCCAGGATAGGCTTGAGGGCAACCATGTTGTTGTGCGACAAGGTGAGCGACTCGAATCGACAAATCGTGCTCTGGCTGAGGCAGCCCACCCCGGGGATTTTAAGATTCGCCAAAGCTGACCCGACGTCTGCCTGAGTGACCCCCAGCTTGATCCGCCGCTGCTTAAATCGCTCAGCGAACGACTCCAGCTCCCTGGGGTCGGGCTCCGAATCTCCGCTGTTGCATATGGAGTTATGCGAGCTCAGGCTGTGCGGGTGCATGTTCATGCTCTGCGGGTGGTGGTGCTGCATGTGGTTGATGGCAGACATGTGCGAGTGTGGGTGTGAGGCTGTGGAGCACACATCGGAGCCTGGCATGCCGCCTAGAGAGATGCCCGGGGTCAAATGATCCAGAAGGTCGCCCTCCAGGCCTTGTGTCGGTTGATGGTGGGGATGGTGGTGGTGCGAAGCCAGGACCGATGGGTGGTGGAGATGGGCCGACGAGGACGTAGGCGTGCAAGTCATGCTTGTCATGGTTGTCATAGTGTGGTAGGTAGCGTCCGGCTTGAAGGGATGGCTTTTTTGGGCGATGTCCACCGCCGCCAACGCCTCTGCCCTCTGAAGTAAAGTTTCATCGAAGCCGGCGAAAATGTTTCCCTGCAACTTTGGCACAAAATATACACAGTGAATTAGTTACTGACTGAGATGCATTTCTTTACCATGAATTAAAAAACGACCGTAAAATTAAAACTAAACTTTGGCGACTTTGCGCACCTACACTGTCAACACAGGTAAGCTACTTTATTTTGGGTTGTTAGATTTCCCTAGCCAGTGTACATACTAGAAATGCAAATGTTTTATTTATTCCTTTTAAACTATGCGTTTTCATATTTTATGAGGTCATGGGCCATTTGTCATGTTATGTCATAAGACTTTGGTGCCCAGACAAGGATACAATTGAGAAACTCTCGAACTCTCTATCAGTTACAAGACACGCACTTTTTTCTATATTAAATGAAGTCACAGAAATGCCAGGTTGACTAGCAACTTACCGAAGGTGTTGGTAAACATGCCCGTCTGATGGCCTCCGAGCTGGTATGAAGCGGCGTGTACTTCGGCTCGTGTAAAATCGGATGCATACTAAAAGGTTGTTTGCTATTCATTGACATCATGATTGCAGAAGTAAGAGAAGGTCGTTTTTCGTCTTCGTCTGTTGCCTCCGTTTTGGTAGGTAAAGGCAGATACACTTTTCACCAGACCAAGGTTGGTTTGAGTTTGTTATTAAGAAATGGAGTAGTTCACCTGCCAAGCGAATCGTCCCGTCCGTGTCGAGTCTGACTGACGGCAGACTGTCTTTGGTGCTGAAGGTATGCTTACAATCACCTATAATATATTACTGCTCCTCTGCTCCCGCCCACAATCAAGAGCTAGTCCCTCCCCTCGCCAAATGCAATTGTTCCACTGCCACAATAAATTATATGCAAGCGCACACCCCTCAAGACTAGCAGTCCCGCCCCCTGCATTGAACATGTCGGAAGAGCAGTCTTGCAGCGTGCAGGAGTGAGGATACTCTACTCGCCCAAAGCTCGGCTCCTATTGGCGCAGCGATGCTGTCCTTTCGTGCGGAGATGCTTCCAATAGCCCCACGCCCGTGCAGGCGGTGCTGAGAGACAAGTAGTCTGTACAGACAAGTATGATGTGTTTTTTGATATATAAACCAGTATATAAAATAGATTAAAATATGGAAATTATTACAAATAAATGAATAGACATTACAAGCTTTTAAACTTCCTCTTTTCATAAGAAGGGACACAATTGGTCTGGAGTTCCTGACCACCTAAAGTCCTATAACCCAAATGACGGCTGTCTGCGAGGCATATCCAACAATTTAATCCATGAATTAATAATTGGTCATTTACTTTGTGGTGTGTACCACAGTATGGATTCCCAATTAGAGAATGAACTGTTCAAACTTGGTGAGAACTCAAACTTGCGATAAAATATTAATTGAGGGACCCGATGGTCAACTGAGTATGTGCTGTCAATCATTATATTTCCCAAGAATTATCCTACACGCTCAATTCAACTGTTGGCTTCTCTGTCAAGAGGATAGGGCATGTTAGTAGGCTACATAATCATGAGCAAATGGAAGCAACAAAAAATTAAACTATTCACAAAATAAATTAAATATCCAGGTATGGGGCTATTAGACCTCTTGAAATGGTGGTATTTATTTACTTATTTATGTGTTTCCTCTCTTAATCATATTATGCTTAATTTTAGAAACCTATTCAATTTTTATTTATTCTAAGAGCTTGATGAATAACTTATTAATACAGTAGAATAATTAGCCGTCTGCCAATCTGACCATTACTTTTATTGTTGTCCAATATTATTTTGAATTGATCTACTATTGTGATTTGCTTCAATACCTGACCGGCTTTATTTGATTGATTTACTGTGCTTTGAACACCACTGCATTTGTTGTATCTGCAAAATTATTTACATCAGGCACAATTATGTGCATATCTATCAAAACATTTCAAACTGTTTTATATAGATACGAAAACAAAATAAATGAAATATTTAGAATAAATATCTTTATTAATTATCTATCAATAATGATTAGTTATGTTAAGATAGTCAGCTCCTGTCACACACACCTGCACACACAATTATATTTATTTGACACTATTTGTGGAGCTAGAACACATCAGTAGGTGCTGGATGTGTGTTGAAATTGCACGCACACACACACACACACACACACACACACACACACACACACACACACACACATGCCGCCCATGATCAGGGGGTGCTGCTTGTGTGCTGATATGGTGTATGGTAGTTGAGCTGCTCATGCTACAGTACATAGGAGTCCCATAATAGCATAGTGAGTCCCACACAGTGTGACTGTCACTTCAGTGGCAAATCTAAACTAGTGAATAGTTACGCTGCCACACACAAACACACACACACACACAGACAGACAAGCATGCAATCTTAGGTGCATACACACACAAACTCTCTCCTTCAAACCAGAAATGCACACACATACACATATGCTGTTAATACAATTCACTTACACTTCCTCCACCCATACACTCCCTGTACAAACACACATACACACACACACTCCGCCCTGCACCCCTTACCCCCAACTGCTGTGGCTGACTCTCCAACGGGGCCACAGAACCTACCTCATCAAATATGCATCATCTCTCTCTCTCTCTCTCTCTCTCTCTCTCTCTCTCTCTTTCTCTCTCTCTCTCTCACTCCATCTCTTAGTCGTTTGCTCATCTCTCAGGGTAGGGTATAGTCATCAGGGACTGGATCTGCTCTGAGACAGACAGAAAGACACACACACACACACACACACACACACACACACACACACAGAGCGAATGAGAGAGAGAGAGGCATGCAAACACAAAAGCCAGAGCAAACAGATGAAGATAAAAATGTTAAGGGAACGTGACTGATGTCAGTCAAAAGGCACTCTAACACATGCATGGAGGCCATTTAAGAGAAGATGGATTCAAAATGTTATGATCCAACTGTGTGTATGTGTGCTGACATTGTTGCACAAAGATGTGTGCTTATGGTAGAGGTGTAATGCGCGCGCACACACACACACACACACACACACACACACACACACACACACACACACACAGTCTGCCTCTTTTCAGTCAGGTGTGTATTGCTGAGTGTGTCTGTGCTCTTCCCTACCCCTCTCTCTCACTGCTGATGAGGTTTCTGTGCAAACAAGCCGGGGAAAGTGGCTGATTATTGCTAATGGAGCGTTTCCCAGCATGAATATTGATGGGCTGGTGGGGAATTGCTTTTTATTTGGCTGCTATGAAGAAGCCTCAATTTTTACCAAGACTGAGGAGAAGTGCTGGATAGACCCACCAAGACAAGTGTGTGTTTGTGTGTGTGTGTGTGTGTGTGTGTGTGTGTGTGTTGGAGACCGTGTGTGTGTGCTGGAGACCCTGTGTGTGTGTGTGTGTGTGTGTGTGTGTGTGTGTGTGTGTGTGTGTGTGTGTGTGTGTGTTGGAGACCCTGTGTGTGTGTGTGTGTGTGTGTGTGTGTGTGTGTGTGTGTGTGTGTTTGTGTGTTGGAGACCCAGTGTATATGTGTGTGGCATTGGTATAGGGCAGCAAGGCTTCTAAAGAGGTACTGAATACTATCGATCTTAGATTTTGTACTCATGGAACGATCTGGTAAAACAGTGTTTTACTCTACGGGACACAATCTTTTTGTCTCTGTCTGTCTCTCTGTCTGCCTACACCACTCAGTTTTTAGTGCATGTATGTGTGACTCATATGCCTGTTGATTTGGAGCCATTTGAGTGGCCAAGCTCTCTCTCTCTCTCTCTCTCTCTCTCTCTCTCTCTCTCTCTCTCTCTCTCTCCCCTCCATCCCACATTGGGCAAGTGTGTGTGTGTGTGTGTGTGTGTGTGTGTGTGTGTGTTTGGGAGGGGTGTGTGTTCTAGGATGTGAGGTGTAGTGGTGGTGGTGTAGTGCTGCTCTTCAAGCTGCTCTTAGGGGAGAGAGACCGAGGAAAGCATTCAGACGTCAAACAAGAGTGAGTGTTTCTGCCATGTTGAGCAAATGGACACTTTTTGAACAGAGCATACACATACACATACACACATA
>JAODXP020000020.1:31737082-31754582 GCA_027497455.2 Sardinella longiceps
TGCCTTATAGCCCCTCTGGCTGTCTTGATCATTGATTTTAAGCTGGGTCATATTTGTATTGTGCCTCAAGTTAAGCTGCGCTGAATGCATGAGAAAGCTGTCTTGAATAATACTCTCAGGAAGGCTAAGTAGCTAAGCTAGGCTATGATGCTGATGGAAGTCACTTGGATTAGCTCAGATGAGCCCCGCAATCAATACTCTTCCCTTTTTCACAGGCCGCAGACAGACAACAACACGCTTTGCACTTGCGGCTCTGCAGTGCATTCTGACTGACTATAAATAATATTTACTAATGCACTTTTAGTAATGACCACAGTTAATTGATGTAAATGTTCTCGGATTTGATTTTAATGAAATTCAAAATACAGTTTGATGTTCATTGAGAACGCATACAAACTCTTCAGTCTTTTCAGAATGAGCAGTTGTACGGAAAATGTAACTTTTTTGTGACGTTCATAGCACCAATAAAAAAGCCATGATATAGTTAGTGTGATACAAATAATAACATGACTATTTTTGGCTGTAGAACCTGCATGAAACATGCACATTCACATCACGCAAATATCAATTGCATTTTATTGCCAATATAGATGTGACAAAAAGTCAATTTGTATTCATTTCTAATCAAATGAAAAAGATACCCCCCAGTCATCCCCACAGTGAGATATTAGTCTTATGGGTGCGTTTGGAGGCTGCTAATGTGATCAGTCCGTGAGTGCAGAGTCCAGTGGTGGCGTTGATTAAAAGCAGCCGTATGGATGGCTGCAGAGGGGAACACTCCGACAGGAAACTGATACTGCTCTCCCTGTCAGTTACACTGCCACTGCCATGGAACTCTCTCACACACACACACACACACACAAGCACACACACACACACGCGCGCGCGGCTCACCTGTTCCCTCGGTGACCCATCTCCTCGGCAACCACAGAGTCCTCTATGACTCTGTTTACTAAACTTTCCACCTGTGAAATATTTATTAGGGGAGGGAGACAGGGTCAGTCCCAGAGAGAGAGAGAGAGAGAGAGAGAGAAGGAAAGAGAGAGAGAGGTAGTGTGGTGTTAAGGGGGGGATGGGAAGGGATAGGCAGGTAACAGGCAGGAGGTGTTGTGTTTCTGTATTGTGTTGTGTGTTGGTGTGTTTGCTGTGGTAGGAGTGTGTATCTGAGGGGCTGGTGTGTTGGCAGGAGAAGAGGCGCTCCAGTGCTATATGTGGAGGAACAGACAGCTGAGGGAGGGACAGGATAGAGCATCTAGCCACTATCCACTTCACCACTTCATATCACACTAACAGCCCTCCATGTTCCTGTCCACTGTAAACATATACATCACCTTAAAGGCTTAGATTGGGTGGCAACATTTGAGTTTAGTCTGAATGTGAATAATGTTTGGTCTAAAACTAGAGAGAACCTCCAGAAGTAAACACAGAGTCGTAGAGGTCAGACATAGGTCGCAAGGTCATAGTTCTCCATCAGCAGTAACTTTAGATTGGGTGACTGCTACAAGGGTCAAGGGTCAGAGACTAGAAGGAGCATCTCAGCCTTCACCATCTTTTCCATCCTCTCTCCTCCGATACCATATTATACCATAACTGTTACTTCATCCAGGGGAGGACGGCAACAGCTGAGGGTCAAACTGCACATACTGCTTCTCATATTTCATATCCATTTTCCACTTCCTCCTCCAGCTGCAGAATTTCTGTCTTAGTGCAGTATTTTTGCTTTTCCGGCTCTTTCTTTCCTTCCTTCTTTCTTTTTTCTTTCTTTCTCTCGCTGGCTTCATCATTTACATCATAGGCTCTCTTACTGTATCTCCATGGAGGAATCCTATTGGACAACCCAATAGGAAGTAAACTGAGTTCCATCCTCATAAATCATTAAGTGAGGGTTTGTTGTGTGTTATGAATGTAATTAATGCATAATTAATATTTAATGATTCTCTCGTTTATCAAATTTATTGCCTGTGCCACTTGCTACAACAGAGGCGAAAATATAAATAACATGCGCACACACACTAACATGCACAAAGTCACTGATGAGAAATAGACTGGACGATGGGATTCTAGATAAAAATATATTTGTATGTCTTTCCCGTGTGTGTGTGTGTGTGTGTGTGTGTGTGTGTGTGTGTGTGTGTGTGTGGTAGGGTGGGTGAGTTTCTATTGAGGTCAGAGAGCTGTGTAACTTGGTGGCAGGTTCCTGCTGCTCCTTTTGTCTGTCCCTGCGGTCCCACTGGTCCCGTGCGAAGCGGGTCAGTGGACCAGGGGACTGTGGAGCAGGGGACTGTGGTGTGGGCTCCTGCCCAGCAGCAGAGAGCAGCGCTGGGCCTCGGGTGGGTCTCCCTCCCCTACCCCACTACCCTCCCCTGGAGGAGCCCAAAGAACACTGACACACATTATGCCCCGTTTCAGATGTAGACCTCACCACCAGAGAGACGGACAATCTGCTACACTTTCACACGCCATACCGTGGGCCATAGCATCACTAACACACACACACACTCACACACATACACACACACACACACACACACACACACACACACACACACATGCTTCATTCCTGTTCTGTGCTTGTCTCCAGTTCAGTGATTAGAGAATGAATGAAACTACAAACTAGGCCCATAGATTCTGTTGCCATCCCATCCTCCCTACACACACACACACACACACACACACACACACACACACACACACACACACTCACACACACACTGAGGGACACACTTATAGAGAACTCTGGTGGATTCCAATAGCAGGAGCTCCACACTCACATTCACACTTGAGTTTCAAGTGCTGCTTGAGTTTGATCCTAAGATCAGAAGCCCTGCCACTTGAGAGCTGAGTCTGTCTGTCTGTCTGTCACAGGAGCCTGCTGCACCTAGCCTCTCCTAGCCTCTCCTGGCCTCTCCTGGCATGAGCAAACCTGAACACACCTGGCCAAGATGGAGGGCAGTTTAATCTCTCTACCCATTACTGCTGACCTCTGGGGCGACTCACTGGTAGCTGCTGGGCTTTGGAAGGACTTCTTCTCCTACGGTCTCCTGAGAGTTGTCCAAAAGGACACCCACCCCCTCTGTCTCTCTCCCTCTCTCATACCTGCAAACTTGTCACCTTTCGGCGAAATTCGCCGTTTTGAAATCAAAATAGGTCATTTACGTGAATCGTGTAAATCCGAAGAGTTTTTTTTTAAGAGGGGGGGGGGGGTGACGGCCGACCAACCAAGCTGACAATCAACCAACCATGGACTGTTGTTATAGTTGTAGAATGAGCGAGGAGCACGGACACCATCATAATCAATGACAGAGAGCGTGTTTTTTTCCCCACCGCATTGGTCCAGTCTGGAGGCGCACCGGTAACAGAGCAGCCATGGAATCATCTAACATAGCCTATTTCCATTCTCAGTGCTGCCATGAAAACGTAGCAAAATGACACAATTTAGCGCTATTTTAAGAGAGAAACAAAGATGGAAACACATAGTTTTGATGCTATTATGATAGACGGTGGATTTGCGGACGTCGCTGTACAGTTAAATTGCCGCTTTAATCAGCTAAATATGAGCTATGTCATCGGTATCGTTCGGTAATGGAAGAAAAGCGCAGTTTAAAGCAAACGGCAGGCATATTAACTTCAATCTAAATGGTCGAAAATGTCATATACATAAGAAACTTGTTAGTAAAGCAAGCAATTTCTTTGGGCTTGCCGCGCAGGTTTTCGAAATTGTTTTCTCCTAATTGCTTTAACCCCTACAGCTGCGTGTCTAGTGGACTCCGATACAGAGGGTAGAAAACTTTTTTCTAAAACCTGCGCGCCAGCCTCACAGAGTTTTCATTCTTCAAATTGTTCACGTGTACCTTCCCTGGCTGGCTTGGTCGCTTAGCCTAAATGGAATTATTTTTTTAGCTTAGAAACCTAGACGTAGGCTACTCTGTACATTTTATGTGATAGTCTGGCCTGTCAGGCTATTATTTTAGACGGAGGAGGAGCTCAATATGGAAGCCCATTTCCGCCAATTACAAAAAAAAATCTGGGTCAAATAGGCTACTGTGAGGCCTTAAATTGTTGTATAGACAAAATGCTATTGTAGAAAATAATGTTAGGCCTATTGCTATTTCATTCATATGGAAAAACATTGAAAAATATTTGTAAATATATTATATAAATACATTTATATGTATATTACGTGAATATATTTATATAAAATATATAGCCAACACTACTCCATGCAATGTACCGCAATTAATGTACAATTAATTTATTAATATATTAGTTTACCCGCCCCCGCCCGCGCGCAACGGTAGTTTGTCACCTTTTTCAACCCTTATGAGTTTGCAGGTATGCTCTCTGTCTCACTGTGTGTCTCTCTCTGCTCTAAAGTTTCCTAGTTTGACATGCTGGTGATCTAACAAACACCATCACACACACACACACGCACACACACACCCACCCACACAAAGAGAGGCCTCAGAAGCGTGTCTAATGGTGAGAGACAATAAAGGTTCTAGAGAAGCGCTCTGTGCTTGAGGAGGGGCTGACATATCTGTGATGTTGAAATCTGACCCACTTTCCAGTGACTCCAGTTGCAATACTGGAAATGGAATGAAAGGCTTCCCTTCCTCAGTCATCCAGCACGGCCTATTACTGCCACAGTAAACAATCTTGAGCTCTTTGGTGGGTACTAAACACTTTTTTTTAGCACTTTGTTATTGACTAAAGGGCGCCTTTCAACACCAGCGTCCTCAGTAGGTGAGGCAGGTAAACTTGTCTGTTTGGGCTTTCTGTGGTGAAAGGCACACATGGTTCATCGGTTTGTTCTCATAACATCAGACTGATCAGGCATGTTCTCACATTATTGTCAGTCACAATCTGTTTTCAAGACTTTTTCCCCCCCAAATGGTGCTGAATGATTCCCATGTGGGAGGATCTTGGCCTGCTCGTCATGTGACAGCTTTGTGAAGTCGAGATGAAAGGCAGGCAGTTAAAAGGCGTCACACAGAGGGACTCTCTCTCTCTCTCTCTCTCTCTCTCTCTCTCTCTCTCTCTCTCTCTCTCTCACACATACACACACACACACACACACACACACACACACAGAGCGAGGGTCTCCTCTGATGGAGACACCAGCTAATGGGTTAATTTAATTCCAGCAGGCAGCGCACTCTGTCTTGTTGGGAACAATTAGGCTGGAATGGAGTGGTGAATTTTTAATGAGGAGCAAGGTAAAGAGAGAAAACACTGCATGGGTGTGTGTGTGTGTGTGTGTGTGTGTGTGTGTGTGTGTGTGTGTGTGTGGTTGTGTGTGTGTGTGGTGGGTGGTGGTGGTGGGGCGCGGTGGTTGCCACTTAGCAGAGCTTCCGGAGGGCAATCTTCTTCCTTTTCCTCTCTCTCTCTCTCTCTCTCTCTCTCTCTCTCTCTCTCTCTCAGACTTGCTCCGTGATCACTTCCTCCCACTGCCACTGTCTGTCACATTACAAAATAAATGCATAGATGTAACCTGTCTTTAGAGATTGCACATATGCAGATACACGTGCCTGTGTGCGTGCTTGTGTGTCTGTACTTGTGCACACGTGTGTGTGTGTGTGTCTGTCTGTGTGTGTGTGTTCTCATTACCAACAGATATATAGGTTTGAGGTGTACTTTCAAAACAGGTTTCAACCATAATTTCTTGCATCCTTCTCCCCGTCCTCCTCCTCCTCATCTCTCTCTCTCTCTCTCTCTCTCTCTCTCTCTCTCTCTCTCTCTCTCTCTCTCTCTCTCACTCCCTTTCTCTCTCTCTCTCTCTCACTCCATCTCTTAGTCGTTTGTTTACCAGCAAAACTTTTAGCTGAACAGGTGATTAGAAGATCAAGGAAAAGGTAAATAAATGAAACAGAAAAACATCAAACACTGAAAAGGAACATATCAAAATCTCTCTCTCTCTCTCTCTCTCTCTCTCTCTCTCGCCTGTCCTGGGAACTTGTCGACCCTCTCCTTCCCATGGCTTGACAAAACTCAACAAAAAACTGAAACATTTTCTCCCTTTTTAACATTAACCAAACACATTCAGTCATCACGTATTTTGAAAACATGTAGGGAAAAAAGCAGGCTGCACAGAGAGGATGGAGAAATAGGCCGCTTCTCTAATAGCATTGATTGGAGTCAGTCACCACAAAACACCCCAGTCAGATAATGGGGAGTTTATTATCATTGATCGTGGCTTTGACGGCTGCTGTGCTACTGTGGAGGGATGGATGAGTCAGTCAGTCAGTCCGAGAGAGAGAGAGAGAGAGAGAGAGAGAGAGAGAGAGCTGACGGAGGCCCAGGGAGCAGCCCTAACATCCATTCAGCATTTGTTAGGGGCCAACGGGAGTCAATACTACATTCAGACAATGGAGACTCACTCCACACCCTGAATTTGACAATGAGGAGTTTTCAGCGGCAGGCCTTATTATTATTTGAATATATTTATCAACATGAATTAATTATGTAACTAGTGCAGGGTCATCATTCATTTATGCTTTACAAAGTGTTAATTAATATTGATATTGTTAAACTGAGGCAGTAATTAGAGTCTATGAGAAGCTCAGGTTGAATGCGGACTAGTTACGGACAGCCTTGGTGTCAGGGAGGCACTTGAGTCGCTCAGCGAGATTGACAGACCTCAATATCCACTTGAGCAAACACTGCGAGTGGGAACAGCTCATCTCTTTGGAAGTATGGTATGCATAGCAATGCTTTGTTAATGAATTTAATTAATGATTAATTCATGGTACCACATCGCCAGTTCAAGCTAATTGTTAGCTTTCATGCTAATAGGCTGGCTAATCACCTAATTATATGTGTACCTAATTAAATGATGGGCCCACCAGCACATTATTATTTATAACCATCGTCTTCCTGTGATTCCTTTGAGTGTAATCAGCATGTGTCTTTCTATTTTCTATTGCGCGCTCTCTCTCTCTCTCTCTCTCTCTCTCTCTCTCTCTTTTTGTCCATGTGTTTGTGTTTGTTATTCCATGTGTGTACTTGTATCTACAGTATGTTTCAGTTCTCCAAACTCTTTTTGTTTGGGCCTTCATTCAAAATCCATATCTATGCTGTAAAGCAGCAGCAGCAGCAGCAACAACAATGGTAACAAACAAGCAACAGCAGTAGCAGCAACGTGACCCAATGAATATGATTGGCGTATACAGTATCTCTGAGATGTGAGGAGTTAGGTGCCCATAAGGTAGTGTCCCTCACTAGTGCATTAATCTCAGTGTGTGTGTGTGTGTGTGTGTGTGTGTGTGTGTGTGTGTGTGTGTCAGCACTTCCCAGTCTCATGCCTCAGCATTCTTCAGCATCACTCAAATGCTGCCTGCCTGGACATTAACAACTCAGCGTGGCTACTTCCTGCTCAGGCCCATCAGTCACACACACACACACACACACACACACACACACACACACACACACACACACACACACACACACACTGAGATTAATGCACTAGTGAGGGACACTACCTTATGGGCACCTAACTCCTCACATCTCAGAGATACTCAGAGATCACTTCATACTAGATCCCTCATAGTCCACCAGGCTCTATTAGTCCTTGAGCCAGAGGGTTGGTTGGTTCCACCTGAGAGGAATGAGGAATGGTATACCAACCTAGGATTAGAAAATAAGTGATAGCATTGCATTGGCGATAGCTTTGCGGAAAAGGTATAAGTTAAGCTGTTTAACGTGTTTACCTTTACGGTACTGGACAAAATTCAGAAAATTATGGCATACAAATAATGATACAAATAATTTAAAAAAATGTTACCTTAATGTAAATAATCATACACACATAAGGTTGTGTCTATTTGCACTTTAACTATATTCTGTGGGTTATGTGTGTTTGGAATAAAACATGGGTGAATACAGCATAATGTTGATAGAAAAATAGTAATGGAAAGATTAATACGGGATTAATAATTTTAAAACAGCTCCCAATTTATGCTCACGGCTAATAGCAAAAGAGATTCAGAGACTGTAGTTTATAGAATTGGTTGATCGAGAAAATGTCAATTTTTTTTATTATTATTTTTAAAGCTTTTTGAATTTCCCACTTAAAAAAAGATCTGTGGTTATGAAGTGAGGCAGAGCTCATATTCCCATTGTCAGAGTTCATTAACCTGATCAGTAAACAAATAATCTTTCTGTCTTTTAGGCTGAATAATTCATGTTTTGCCTGTGGCCCAGTTCAAAGTTCATGTACACGTGCAAACACCACAGAGATCAGGAGAGAGAGCAGGAGATCCTCAAATAATACACAAGGAGAGCAAGGTATGAGGGAATGCTTTGTTAGTACACACACACACACACACACACACACACACAGTCTTTGATGGAGTGAAGAGGATGAACAATGCTACAAGACAAACAGACATTCCCCAACCCTCTCTGTCTTTCTGACACTGAGGAATGCTTCACACACACACACACACACACACACACACACACACACACACACACACACACACACACACACACACACACAAAGGTTGTGTGTTGTGTGGATCAGACACTGTAGGCATGTTTACAGACTGGCCGTGCGGCAGGATAAATAAATGATGGTGGCTGATGTATAATAGATAGCCCTGCTCCACTACCCAGCCACACACACAATCAGAGGGGGATTCCGTAGGGGTGCGTGGTGGCTGGGCCTGGGCCTGGGCCCGGCTCCAAGGGTCCTCTCTCGGCCAGCGGCCACTAAGTAAACATCATCATTAGGCGCCCGGCGCGTGGCCTTAGAGTGGTTAACAGACCTCTAACTGACCAGTACAGCTGCACTGGACTTACAGTAGCCCTACAGGCCTGATCTCTACTGCCTGCAGTGGTGGGGCGGATTCTCTTAGTACATGATGGAGGCTTCAGAGTTCTTTCTGCTGGGTTTGGTTTGTTTTTGTTTTTTGTTGTTTTGGAGAAGGTGATGGCTTGTGTGTATGCACACTTTGTGTGTAGCCTACTTCTTTGTGCATGGGCAAGTGTGTTGTGTATTGTATCAACATGCACATATACAGTAAATATACAGTGTGTGTGTGTGTGTGTGTGTGTGTGTGTGCGTATATGTGTGTGTGTGTGTGTGTGTGTGTGTGTGTGTGTGTGTGTGTGTGTTTCTCATACTAGTGTTTGAGTCTTTCTTGTGCATAGTGAGAGCCTTTAAAAATGCACCCATTCTTTGGTGCTGTGGTCAGTCCCAGGTTGTGTGTGAGTGTGGAGGGGGAAAGTGATCCACCCTCTCCCATCTGGCCCACCCTAGGGCTACATGTGCTGGTCTCTCTGGCAGACACATACCCTAGTCCCTGTCCAGAGTACCACAGAGCACAGGTCAGTGAAAGGAATGGTAGTCATTTGATTCCTTGACAGAATTACATAACAGAATTTGTACCATTCATAATTACTATGCTGTTACAATGTAGCGCTCCATTGGTGGGAAATAATATTATGTTTCCATTCAACTGAATTGAGATGAAGAGTAGCGGTTACACTAAACAACTTCTTATACATTTCCAGGGCATTAAACAATGTGATGAACATAATGGTTTTCAAGACTTGCTTTCACATAACTGATTGGTGCTCAGATGTACATTAGCAACCAAATTTGCCCACTAAGTGCTGATGTTTGTGGCTAACTCTCATATTTGCTAACCTTTAGTGTTAATTGGGTATATGAGTTTACACTGCTTACTGGCTGATCGTAGTTGCTGAAAATAATGAATAATAATCGTATGGACATGTTAGAGTGCAAATGTTGCCATATGGATTTTGTGGGAATGAGGATGTACCCAACAGCCCACAGAAATGGCGTTGAGGGTTGAGGGTTAGCCTTCTAAAAACCATCAGGAGTTCATAAACAACTTTACTAAGATGGGTTGAAGTCCTGATGTGGTCAACTGAAAAATGTGTGGAATCTACATTATGTAATCTGTATGCCTCTGACAGAAAGACGAGACTTGACATAAAAATCATCTTGTGGGTTTTACTCTTGTGAATTGTTCAAACTTTTAATGCCATGACTCTGCTTAAGGAGTTCCATTTTGCGTTAGCTCCCCAGTATGTGTTTACCCCAGGCGCGTCAGTCGTCAGGCCTAAGCTACTGTGTCTGACATAACAGTGCCAATATGACAAGAGTTCATCAAGTTCATGGATGGGACCATGACATGCATCTGTGTTTTAGTTTATTTTTTAAAGTTCTCAGTACTGTATAAACAGTTATGATATACTCCAATCATCAACATCAATTTCAATGCCAATCCTCTTGTTTCCAAAGCTTTCTGACTATTGTCTGTGTGACTGTGTTATTTTTACTGGTAATGTTTACTCATAGAATTACCATAAAACATACAAAGAAATATTTGCATAAACACCCCACTTACACACACACACACACACACACACACACACACACACACACACACACAGCACCCCCCAGTCCCTCTCACATACGTACACTGAGAGGCTGACTTAAGCAAACAGTCACACACACACACACACACACACACACACACAGTGCCCCTATGCCCCAGCCCTGAGTGCCATCTGATGGGCGCAGAGTGCGGGTGGCTGTGTGGCTGTGCGGTGGCCACATTAGTGCAGTGTCAGCTGCAAGACCAGAGCCTGCTGCACTAGCAGCCCAGTAGAGTAGAGTGGGGCAGAGAGGCACTGACCCGGGACCTCCCCTAATTAGCAACTTAGCCTAGATTCAGGACATGTATACATGCTACACGGCCTGCCCAGCACAAGAGAAATAAAACAATAGAGACTGTCTCTGTCTTGGAAGAAAGTTCAGACCGTCAACAGACCATTGCAGAGACTTGAATCGGGCAACTCATAGAATCTGATTCAACAGACTCTCTCTCTCTTTCTCTCTCTCTCTCTCTCTTCCTCTATCTCACTGTGTGTGTGTGTGTGTGTGTGTGTGTGTGCGTATACGTGTAAATGATGTGTGCGTGACTGTTTGCTATAGGCAGCCTCTGAGTCTGTGTGTGAGAGAGAGGGATTGGGATGGTGTGTGTGTGTGTGTGTGTGTGTGTGTGTGTGTGTATGTGTTAATGGGGTCCAAGTCTAGAAGGATCAGCTGGAGAGCAAGTAGTTTGTCCTCCTCCCTGCTCTGCTCTGCTCCCTGGCTGTGGGGGTCAATGAGAAGACAATGGGACCTGCAGGAGAGTGCTGTGCCCAACATGAGCACCACTGCGCTAGGCCATGTGTGTGTGTCAGCCCAGCTTACAGTTCGCTCCACTGCACACACCCCACCCCACCCAACTCCAGACCACCACACCACACCCAGCCCTGACACTCTCAGTCCTCTTTCTCTCTCTCACTTTCTCTCTCTTTCTCATGTCTCTCTCTCTTTCTCTCTCTCTCTCTGCCTGTCTTTCAGACTAACTGGCCGTCTGTCTTGCTCTCTCTCATTCACTGACTTAAATGCATTCATTGCTAATTAAATCAATTCAGTTCAGTCCAATTCAATTACTTCAACCAATTCTTGAGCATCTGACAGTGCCAAAGCCACACTGTACAGAGAGGAACAGGATGAATGAGACTCACTCAACCTCACCACCCACCCCTCCCTATGTGCCTCACAGTCTGTACACAGTAAAAGTCATTGTGATGACGGGACCTCAATCATCATTTCTCATGGATTTGAGAAGAGCTAGAATAACTCTGCACTTTGTGTATAGCATTATTGAGTGATTTGGGAGTAATGGGGATTTGGGCAAAGGACAGATGTACAGACTGCCTCTCTGGCTAATGCACTCAAGTGAAGTAAGTGGGGTTTTACAGACTCTTACTTGTCCAAACAAACAAGGATTTGCATTGCAACACCCTTACTGAGCCTGTGCCAACTACAGCACCACCTACCACTGCCTGGGCTGACTTGCTGATGCTTTTTCAGATAAACTTTGTGGAATGTGGTTACAGAATGTGTATGTTTATGTTTTTGACATATGAAAACAGATCAAATATTATCTTTACATTATATGCAGTACATAAAGTAATTATTCAGTATTGTATGTATGAATTTTCTAAACCTGTTCTCTGACAATGTACAAATGTACACATTTTTATCTCTGGTTAAAGCTGTAAGTTGTCCTCTTTAATAGTTGATGGTATTTGTCTTCAGACCTGGCAAGGTCGGACTGGCAGAACCCTCCACAGGAAGAAGAGCTGTCTTGCTTGCATTATTAAAAGCTGTTAAGTGACGTATTTTATATTTCATGCTCATACACACTGTGTCAGGGCACAAATCACACATGTGGTCCAAACATGGCCTTTGCGTCCAACAGGGTTCAGATTTTATTAGCCACGCTTGTTGATTCAGTCTCTATTTACTTAGTCATGACTCAGGCCAGTTGAGAGAAGATCGGTTTAATATTTCATCTGGGGGCAACCGTTGGCAAACTGACATGATAAATGAGATGAGTCATAGAAACAGTATTTAGTGGATATGAGGAACATCTGGTGCGACTCGGAGGAGTCTGGAGTTTGTGTAGAACAATCTGGACCCCCCTCTTATTTACGAGCTTGTCACCTGTAGAGTGTGTGGCTGTTGGCTTGAAATGAGAGCTTCCTTGTTCTTTGTGTTAAGGCTTCCATCTCTTCCTTTTTTGTTTTGGAGAATGAAGGTGGATGCCATCAGGTTGAAACGGACAACTCCTTCTCTTTTGTGAGGGGCGCGTGTCGCTCTTTTTGTCTTCCCATAAGGCTATTGTGCTGGAGTGGATCCGGTGCGTGGGGCCGTTGGCGGGCAGTTTGAATTTGTCTCCTTCGGCGTGTGTGGAGGGAGCGCCTGTGCTCTATCAGCAGGGCTGTAAAAACACACTATTGTCGTCTCTCCCCTTCTTTTGTCATCCCCCTGTTTCATCTCCTCTCTGCTCTTTGTGAGTTTGTTGCTGCCCTCAGGGTGGCTGCAGCCGTCAGCTCTGCTGGGGATAAAGGCCTGGAGAGCAGTGGCAGTTTGCCACATCTGTGTGACAGACAGGCTTGGGATCAGTTCCTTTCTTAAGGGCACCAGGACTTCAGCTGCTCCACATGACTCTTAGCCCTGAAGAGTTCCTCTAGTATCTCCATAGAGCTCCTCAAAGACTGCAGCAGTCCTAGCAGGGACCTGACTGGCCTTCTGTTCCCTGTGCATCACTATGGCTGTATGGTAAAGGATTTCCTTCCCATTCTGATTAGTGTGGAGAGGTCCTGCAGCGCAGTGCAGTGCAGGACACCCTCCTAAGTCATAAATGCGCCGCCGACATCGAAAAACATCGTTCAAAACCGCTAGCATATCTCCGCGATCGTCCGAGCTAGCAACAAACCAAAGACAGCTACTGAAAGAGCAGAAACGGCACTTTCAGATGATACCCGGGTTACACGTGTAACCCAACGGGATCGCGAAATATGCGTCTTACAAAAATACCTAAAAATTATATACATGTACTGAGCACTGTATAGATTGCTGGACCATATTTTTATTGGCTTTCCTAATCATATAAGCAAAGAAAACGAACTAAAACACTGCTAAGAATCTGCTGCACTCAAATGGCACATAGGTTTGCTTTTCCTGAAGTCTTTTTGACCAATCACAACATGTAAACAACCTCGTCAAAGCGGAAGTTGGTAAAACATTTTTTTCGGGAGTTTTTCCCCCAAAATGCTCGCCTTTTATAAGGGGATTTTAGACCAATACATCATTGTACAACATCTAAGGTTTGAAATAATGACTCATTATTAAAGTAGTAAGTGTACTTATATACAAATATAAAATACTTAAGCCCAAAACACATATTTGCTCAGAATAAAATGATACAGTGGCTGATAGATAGATGCGGTTAGCTAATGAACGCTAATGAACGGCTAGTATTTATTTCTTGTTTTGGGGGATTTCTTGGTATTTGAGAGAGGTTTTTTGGTTATTTTAGTTAAATATACATGTAAATGAATATGTATATAATCTAAAAACCATTCATCCACCATATTTGGTAGATTATCTTAAAATTTTACGTATTTTTCTCCTAACGCAATTTTTTTTTCGGGACGGTTTTGGATGTGATGTATGTAAGTGCATATTCAAATAGTAAAAATAAATAGATATTGTGAAAGCCTGAGTTGTGCTGAATAAAATGATACCAAATACCTTGGTTAGATATATTGCTAACAGGGATAAAATTGACTATAACCGATAACATGCTAAAACGGTCGAAAATTCCACCGACTCCATATATCACCGTGCTCTGTGCAGGAGCCAGAGAGAAGTCCAGATCATCACCATGCCAATATTGCCTTTAATCTGTTCCTATGTGCTAAGTGCCAATAATGGCTTTAGTGCACTTGAGTGGCCCAGATTGTTTTTGACTGCTATTGACTGGGCCGCTGCTAATTTGGCCACAGTCACTGCAGAGGCGTCTGGGAATCTGCAGAGCAATGACACTGGAGCTAAAGTGACTGGGACTCAGACACGGAGTTTCAGCATCATTACCCAGAGTTCACTGGGCTGTATTTCTTTTTTTCTTTCAGTTCATTTTTCATCCTCATCTCTCTCTTATCTTTGACATACTGTAGAGAAGAGTCCCTCCTCTGTTCCTGCTGGCCGGATGGACGTGTCGTTCCCTCTCCAGGGTTTTGTCATGGTGTACTTCACATCATGTAACTTCCCTGAGGTGACACCACCCTCCCTGTCCCCCCAGTCTCTCCCTCCCCCACTCCTCTACAAATCCTGTCCAACGGCTGCCGATCAATAAGGCCGCCGAGCGTCTCCCCTCTAAGATGGATGATCACGGTCCCCTCTAGTTAGCACCTTGTCTCCGGCTCCCCCGCCCTTGTTGCTACATTACCTGGATCACAGAGCACGTTCCCCCCAGAGCTTGAGTGGAGATGACTGGAGCCCTGGATCAATTGGCATCATTCACACACACACACACACACACACACACACACACACACACACACACACACACACACACACACACACGTGTGTGTCTGATAGGGGCCTTCACCAGCACAGCTCTCTGCATAGCAGGCCACCGTTCTCCCTCTCTCACCAGACTCATAGTGAGACTCAGTCTCTATGGCATGTACTGTGGACACGAAATGCTTTTGCATACGTTTTTTGTTTGCTTATATAAGTAGATCCTATCATGAAATTATGGACTTTGCTTTTCTGTTTTCTTCAGTATTTTGGTGTATTTATATTGAATTGCTTTCTAACTTCAATCATCTCCAGCCCAAAGAGGCTAAAATAAACTGGCTCGCCACATTCACTCAGGCTGTGATGTAACATCCCACAATGCTTTAACACTCAGCTTACAGCTTTACATTTACATTCTCTTCTCTTGCTCAAAGTAGCCCCACACTATAATGACAGTTCCAACATAGTAATTCTACAGATAGCTACTTACCACCTAGCTCGTCGCACCCGCAACCTACAACTAGCAAGTGGTCTTATATCAAAATTCAGCTCCCTGGCAAACGTTTAAACTTTTCATGATGTTACAGTGTTCTTTCTGTCCTTATCACACCGGACCTCCCCTTTAAGCTGACAATGTAGAGAGCACTGACAAGAATCTGTTATGGTATGTTATGTTATGTTAAGAATCTGTTATTCTAATAAACCAAAAAAATAACTGCCTATTTCAACTTGACAGAGTTGACAGGAGTCAAACTGTTCTGAGGAAATAGCTTCTACAGGTTTCAACTTTGTAACAGCCACAAGACTAGGCTAGAGTTACACACTTCTGTGGAATCTCTGTCCTTCCTTTTTTTCCCGTCAAATTTTCCTCTAATTCCAACTGTAGCTTTAACTTTCACACCCTCTTTGAAAACCCGCACGGCACCACTAAGTCAAATAAATTAGGCTAAGTACCTGTGTGTGTGTGTGTGTGTGTGTGTGTGTGTGTGTGTGTGTGTGTGTGTGTGTGTGTGTGTGTGTGTGTGTTTTGTCTTTGGCAGATTGCATGCGGGAAGTCTGTTATTGTTTGTGGGCATGAAGCAGAAGATGGGGAGATAGCCATGGCATCCATGAGGGAGAAAAAGCAGAGAGTCAAAAGAGGAAGTGGGAGGAAGCCCTTGGTGATGGCATAGCCGTTTGAACATGCACTCAACCATCAGGACCTTTCTCACCTCCACTAGAGCATAAGAGCTTTTGGACACGATTCAGTAAATATCTGTTTGGCACAGAGATACAGTATACTGTGCTTTAGAAAAGTACTGTATATTACCGGACTTTTCCCTTTATGTCCTCAGACATGAGGGTCACGACTGAGTGAGTGGAAGAGAGAGAGAGAGAGAGAGAGAGAGAGAGAGAGAGAGAGAGAGAGAGAGAGAGAGAGAGAGAGAGAGAGAGAGAGAGAGATTTTCCTCATAAGATGACAAGATAAGATTTCCCAAAAATAAATCTATGGCCTGACATTGTCAACGTCGTTGTCAACACAAACTGTGCAGAATAGAAGTCCAAGTGGTGAGTGAAGAATAGGTGTATAGTTGTAGTGCAGCACCATTCACAGCAGCAGCAGCATGTCTGGTCTGTGTGTGCACACTGTAGGTGGGGTCTCTTTAAATTAATATGAATGTTTGGGGGGCTCAAAATGATTTTCGGTCGTAGGGGCCATCATTTTGAGCAGTGCCCCTGGTGATGTGTGACACTGAAGAAGAAAACTGGAAACACAGAAGTTTTATAGATGTTATAGAACTGCCTGTGCTTGTACGGAGCTTAGCTCTAAGGCATCCACCAGACACGCCACTTATCATTTTCACTTTCCACCTCTCTCACTTGTGTGTGTGTGTGTGTGTGTGTGTGTGTGTGTGTGTGTGTGTGTGTGTGTGTGTGCACGCGTGCGTGTGGCCCAGGCAAAGCTTTTCAAAACACTGTGTTATTCCACAATTATTATTTATGCCAATGACCTTGCTATCTTCTTTCCAAATAAATGTGATGATTGATTAAGTTCAAACGCCGCTAGTCAATACTCACCCATCATAATGCAACCTACAGTACATCATATATCAATGTAATGCCTGGAACATCATTACATTCTATTAACACATAGAAAATGAGTGTTCACATTAACATTAGCTTCTTACCAAATTAGAGTGAAAAAAAAAGAATTCAATTATTCTGTATATTTTGTATCTATTTTTCACAGGGATGTATCAATACACAAAGCCAATAATATGATACGATTCAGGATATTATGGTCACAATACGATTTGATTTTATATATTTTTTAAGGCTGACAAATTTGATTGCAATTTTTGTCTATAATTTTAATGCCTTTTTCATTAAATCTGTCAGTAGCATAGCCTATGTTTTTCAAATTAATTAAAAAAAAAAAAAAAAGCGATTAGGTTTTGTTTGTTTGTTTGTTTGTTTTTATTTGTTTGTTTGTTTTCTAATATGAACAAGTCAAGTTAAAAATTTGCATTGTATTGAGTAGTACAGTTTAAGGAAGAACAAGATGGTGGTGATGAGGGTTTGATAACGCAGATGAATTTTTGTAAGTGATTAAGGAGTGAA
>JAODXP020000020.1:31757082-31762082 GCA_027497455.2 Sardinella longiceps
CAAAAGAATGTAAGTGAGAGAAAAGGAAAAGGCTACAGAAGAGGAGAGGAGAGGAGGATGATAGGAAAAGGAGAAGGGGGACTCAGAGACCAGAAGGAACAGAGAGAAAGTAAGAATGGAGGTATGGAGGTGAGAGATGGAGAGACTGGAAGAGAGATGGTGGAGAGAGAGGAAGAATGAGTCTCAGAGGTGCAGTAAAGAGCAGAGATGAAGAGGAGGAATGAGAGAGAGAGAGAGAGAGAGAGAGAGAGATTGCTGTATAATAGAGATTCTAATGGAGCTTTAGTAATGGTGCTGAGGCCATCAAGACCGAGGAAGGCCCAACTATGAACACAGCCACACTGGCCTCAGTAACACACACACACACACACACACACACACACACACACACACACACACACACACACACACACACACACACACACACACTCCTGTATAAACACAAGCACCCATAATATAAGACACAGCTTAACACACAAGTACACCCCACCAGACAGTGAGTGTGACAGTACAATGGAACACAACACACCACAACACACACACTCTCAAAACAACAATCAGGCATCACTAATCTCACGCTCTTTGCTTTGAAAATAGTAAAGAGAATTTTTATGAAAGATTAAATCAGAGAGGGTTGAAGCGGAGCATCCATGATCTTTGATTAAATCTCTTAGCTCACTTTTTATCCAATATGATATACCCATAACAATGTAGTATAACAATACAAACAGGCCATAGATATTATCACAGGGACACACCCACACATTTACAGTCACACATAGCCACACACGCACACACATGCGTACACACACACACCCATGCATACACACACATAGAGAGCTGTAACGCACGGTATCCTGTTTTACTGATCTTGTAGATGTCTGATCTTGTAGATGTGGTCAGCATTGATCCTTTAAGTCAGACACAGAGTGGAGGGACTTGCTGATTGCTGCCATTCCAGACACCAGTGACCTCACTGGTTCTCTCAGTGACTAAATGATGTTAGCTGGGACCCACTCAATCACACTGGGGCTCAATTAAAGAAATAGTCCACCTCTTTATGAGAATTGGTTATTCACCTCCTTACGCATATGTGGGTACATATGTGGGTAAAAGCTTTTTGGTCTCATTGCTTGTGTTTTCCTAGTAGGGCATTACCAATTTTCCCCATTTTTTAGCTTTAGCTTAGCATAGGCGCTGGAATGCAAAGTTGCCAGATGGCAATTCTTTGGCAACTTTACTTTCCAGTGTCTATGCTAAGCTAAAGGTAAAACTGGGGTTGCCAGACTAGGACAATGCATGTAGGCTACTGCGACCAAAATGCTCTTACCCACATACATGTGTGTAACTCCAGGTAAGGGAGTGAATAACCAATTTTCATAAAGAGGTGGACTATTCCTTTAAGAAATGCACTTCTAGTTATAGCCCCATACCAAAGATCATGCTCCGCTTGAATCCTCTCTGCCCATACGTACCTCTCCGTGAGCTCTGAATGACTGGAACATTTGTGTGGCACAAAGGCCTGAACTGTTGCATAGTCTGGGTGTGTATGGGTGTGCATGGGTGTGGTTAGTTAAGTGCACTGTTGTCAGTCTGTCCCCCATCTGCTGCTCCCTATGGCTGCTGTGTCTGTCTGCACATCCACTGCCATGCTCATGTTGCACCAGCACTACTTACTCTAGCACAGCACTGCTACTTACTCTAGCACAGCACTGCTACTTACTCTAGTACAGCACTGCTACTTACTCTAGCACAGCACTGCTACTTACTCTAGCACAGCACTGCTACTTACTCCAGCACAGCACTGCTACTTACTCTAGCACAGCACTCACAACACAGGCACACTAAATTACAGCACCATTAATACACCGCGCTTGCTCGACTTTAATATAGTGTGTTTATTTCTGTTTGTGTGTGCGTGTGTGTTTATTTCTGTGTGTGTGTGTGTGTGTGTGTGTGTGTGTGTATGTTTGCCTTTGTGTTTGTGCGTGCCCTTTAATGTCTTAATTAGCCACACACAGTTTGCCTCATCCCCCTCTCTGTTGTGAGACTCTTGCATCTCTCCACGGAGCCTTTATCACTGTCTTAATTAACTGAACATCAGGTGCAAATTAGTCATTATTAGGACGCCATTATATCAAGTTGGCTTTGTGCCCAACAACACATGCTGCAAACAAGAGGCAACTTTGCCAGGCAGCTGCCTACATAGTGCAGGTGTGCTACTGCCACCCTGTGGTGAGAAAATGCAACCACAGTCTGGGACTGAGTCGGGTGCAGTTTGCTCCTTCAGTGGCTCCCCCTCTGGCATTTAGTCATCAAGTGTCTGCTGTGTTTGTGGGGAGCCTCAACTATTTGAGTTAGTTCTGTATGTAAATATCTCATCTTATCATCAAGGGACCTCTGGAATATGAATCTCTCATTTGTTTTTAGTTTTTCTTCCACTAATAATAACTCATTTTTGCTCAACATGCACTGGCAATTTTGTTTTGTATTTTTCCTCTTGTATTTTTTCCCTGATCTGGTGTGTTGTATGAGTTGAGAGAGCCTTCAGCTTCAGCTTTCAGCCTCAGATGGGTTTGATGAGGTGATCGTGAAAGATGACGCAGCTCTCAAGTTGACTAGCCCTCAGTCAGATGGACTCCTCAACTACTTCACATCTGGATAATAGATGATTCTGGCCTCTTGGTAGCTCATCCTTTAGGCTGGATTTGCTGAAAGATTGACAGTGTTCAGACACATGCTGCTTGGGTTGACTGAGTTGTTGTCGATTAGACCGAGCCCAAATCAAACCAAGGAGCCGTGGGAACATTCAGTATACAAATGGCTGTCAGGGTTCGAGGCTTCACCCAAGCCCATGGGTGGGCCATAGACAGCTGCTTTGACGAGAGCAGAGGTGCTCCATGAGTAGGCTACTGCAGAACTTACATTTAGTTTCACATTTAGCAGATGAATTAGTTTAATGGAAACAAACCAATGGAATTCAAAACCTGTCATCAATCAATAATTCATAAAATCAATAATTCATAAAGTATTATCACCATCATAATTATTATGGTTACTGTAGTAGTAGTAGTAGTAGTAGTAGTAGTAGTAGTAATATATTTGAACACCTGATATAAATCTGAAACATTTTTTATTAATAAGTAAAGATGGCAATAATTAATTAGACTACTTCAATTATTAATTATTAATTAACACATACAGTAGGCAACTGTCAGTGAAACTACTGTTGTCTCTCTCTCTTATTGTGAAATTATCCTTTAATACCCAGTAATTCCCTGTAATGCCCCCCTCTGCCATTTCCTCACTGAAAATATGTAGTCCAGCTTGGTCCTTGCTTTTGAAATGTGGCCTGAATATATTTAGAATTGAATAGCCCAGCTTAATGATACAATTTTCACACATGGCTCTTTGAGACCGGTGTACCAGTAATACGTTGTTGCCCTAAGACATACAGTACAAGCCCCGTGTCCAGTGAGTTTAAAGTGGCCACTGTTTCCTGAGTGTCCCGAGGATCATTGATGGTAATTGCTCCACAATACTGCTGTTTGTGTGTGTCAGTAGGTGGTGCTATACCAGGTTGAGGGTTTGTTGGATGCAACACATTGATCTTTCACTACAATTTTGTTCACTTGGGTGCTACGATTCTAGAATTGTTCCTGGTTCTGTACTCTACCAGTGATTTTTGTTGAGCTTCAGCTCCCTTTCATTCTCCCTTACCTCTGCTTACCACTTCATCCCTCTTCAGCCCACTCTCCCTGTATATCACTTCTCAATGCAGCCCTCTTCAGTGCAGAGGCCAGCAAAAATGTGTTCATTTGAGGCAGGGCCGGGGCTGGGCATAGACCAACTAGGCCATCGCCGAAGGCGCCAAATATCAGGGTGGCATCACAATACATGTATTGCTTTTTCCTTTCACTTTTCTAGACTATTCTTTTCTTGTATCTCTAGAAAAGAGGGGGCAAAACTCAAATGTTGCCTAGGGCAGAGAAAAGGCTAGAAGCGGCCCTGATTTGAGGGCCCATAGTCAAGTGTAGGTGACTATTTATTAGAGTTGTTTGGATTAAACCTGTGTAAACTACATGTCAAATCAAGCTGCATTGATGTGTTCTCCACAGTTCCAACTCTGCATGAGAAGAAGTCATGCAGCATGTACTGAAGGCCTTATTCCTGATGAATACAAACACACCATTACATTAGGGATAACAGACACTTCCACAGGCGATTCCACCTCATCCATTTTTTCCCTATCGGGACACCTTGAAGGCCATTGTCCCACTTAGCACCCGGTTGCACCTCATATGTACAGACAGTAAGCAAACATAAAAGAAAGAAGAATTAACCTGTTCGGTTGGGGTACTATATCCATGGGAAAGTAGATCACCAAGGTGTGAGCTTGGTGTTGTTATAGTTGTTAGTTGTCATTCTATCATGGATTTGGATTGGTGATGTGTGTGTGTGTGTGTGTGTGTGTGTGTGTGTGTGTGTGTGTGTGTGTGTGTGTGTGTGTGAGTAAGTGTGTTGCCAGTGGGTACACGGCTGCTGGCTGTGAGGTGTAAAGTGCCGTGTTGTGAGACCCCCACCGCCAGCTGTTGAGCAGAACCACAAATTCCCCACATCCCTTCTGGGTTTGATCCTAATATACACACCATGAGATCACATGACACCAGCACTTAGTCCTCTTTCAACACCAGCATGCACACACACACACACACACACACATACACACACACACACACACACACACACACACACACACACACACACACACACACACACACACACACACACACACACACACTTTCGTGTCTTTGTGTCTGTGTGTGTGTGTGTGTGTGTGTGTGTGTGTGTGTGTGTGTGTGTGTGTGTGTGTGTGTGTGTGTGTGTGTGTATGTGTATGTGGTTGGGGGGGCAGTGGATCTTTAGATAATGGGTGAGCTAATGATGCCCCTTGGGAAGCTCTGTCTAATCCGGCTCTCCTCTGGGGAAACACCCCCTCC
>JAODXP020000020.1:31764582-31769582 GCA_027497455.2 Sardinella longiceps
TTGGTTAGAATGTCCCACTCCCGCGCTGGGAGTTTGTAGCTTACGGGGTGGCGGGTTTGAGACCCGTGTGCAGTGCAGACCACCACCGGCTACACAACTAAGCCCTACATTTTTTTTGAAGAATAACTGTTCCTGAAAATAACTTTGCTGTTGTACTGCCATCTTATAAGCCCCCTGCAGGAAAGCATTGAGATCATAATTCATATACAGTACAACTATGAATAATCAGTAATTAGGAGTTTATTTTGGAGAAATTCTTGTTAATGATCTACTAAGGTAGAATAAGCTCATGTAGATTACTAATTGACTTGTATTGACTAAGAAATCTGTTATTAATTTGCATGGCAATATGCTGCTAGTGAATGTCAGGCTGCAGGCTTTTGCTAGTGTTTCATATTTACACACTAGAGGGCACTGTAGAGGTAACATTTGCAACTCAGCATTGGCCAAGTCATTAGACCTAAATAGCCTTTCCTTATATGGACTATTCAATTTATGTAATGTTTGCATTATTTTTCCACTTTATGTTTCTGTTAGATATGAGTGTTGAGCCAGTGTGAAGATAAAGTCCATAGGAAAGGCCCATGCACACACACACACACACACACACACACACACACACACACACACGCTCTCTCAGGTGCTGAGGGACAGTCAGTTAATTGACTGGGTGAGGGTTAGCCTCCATTGGCATTCTTTCCAAACTACAGTTGTCTGGCCTAATAAGCTATAAACTTCTAGAAACCTCCACTTAGAAACAGCTGGTTTGGGGCTCTTTATTTTCCCCTTGGCTGAAATGGACTGCAGTCCTCAGGAATGTAATGTACGCAATTCACTGTGCAAACGACCTCTCTAATGACAGAGGGATGAGAAAGACAAGCCTGGAATCTGCTGATTCACTGTCCACTATTGTACTTTACAGATCACCATCCATGTGGATGGACTGACATGTGGTACCGCATGTGTAGGGAAGAGAGAGGGAAAGAGAATGATACAGTACATTGGAGAGAGAGAGAGAGAGAGAGAGAGAGAGAGAGAGAGAGAGAGAGAGAGAGAGAGAGAGAATTCAAGCTCTGCCAGAATGCTATAAAAAATAGGGAGTTACATTTGACAGGTACGTCATAAATAAATGACACATTCTTAGAGTATGTTCAAGCAGATCATAATTGCTCTATAAAAGTGCATACTGCAAGGGCTAGTCACTAATTAAGGACGGTTGGATCCTTGGCTTTTGTGTAGTGTACTTCTAGAGAGGATAAAGGTTGTCCTTTAACACAAGTGGGTGTGAAAGGTATTTTGAGAGACAATAGAGAGATACACTTTGTGAAGGGCAGACTAAGTCTACTATAATAGCCAGCACAGGCAGTCTAGTGGGTGGACTGCAGGTGATATGTCATACTTGATGTGTCTTTGTCTACAGACAAGAGAATGATTAGATAGGCTACATATCTTGTGTTGTTCTCCGTGATCAACGCTACCATCTGCTAAACCAGTGGTGCTACAAACTCTCTCTCTCTCTCTCTCTCTCTCTCTCTCTCTCTCTCTCTCTCTCTCTCTCTCTCTCTCTCTCTCTCTTTGAGTTTATAAGCTTATAATGCTTTTTGACACCTCAAGTTGTAAAGGCTTTTGTGATGACATTATAACAACTCATAAGCACAGTCATTTGAATGTACAGTATAGACAGTAACCATAACTAATTCCTTATAAGGTTTTGCGAATGCATATAACCTTTTAGAAAATGCACCTTTAATGTCTCTCACACACTGTGTCAGTAAGATCAAAACATGTTCTCCATGGCATTTTCTCTGGCAGTGTGAGTGATCTATCTGTTATTATTATCTCTTATCTCTATATCTTATTTACATCATACATCATCACTTATCATCACCAATATTTTTTCTAAAATATAAATATATATATATACTTTTATCTTCATTTATTTATCATAAGTGTCATTCTTTTATTATAAGTATCATTTTTTATCATAAGTATATATATTTTTTCTCTTTAATATTTTTTTTGTCTGTTTTATTGTGTTTTTAAGCACATTGAATGACTATTGAGTATGATAATGTGCTATATAAATAAACTTGAACTTGAACTGGAAATCTCCATCCAGGGCTGTCCAGGGCGTTAGTTTCTTCAATAAAATATGACATTTAAACTGGAGTTAAGTTCAACACAAATATTTATTTTAATGAAAGATGCTTGAAGATTATAACAATGTGGTTCATGTAAGTATTTATGGGGGGTGAAGCTGAAGGGCCCCCATGTCCTGTTTGCTTGGGCCCCCCAAATACCTTGAAATGGCCCCGTC
This sequence comes from Sardinella longiceps, assembly GCA_027497455.2. Classification (NCBI taxonomy): domain Eukaryota; kingdom Metazoa; phylum Chordata; class Actinopteri; order Clupeiformes; family Clupeidae; genus Sardinella; species Sardinella longiceps. The sequence goes on from JAODXP020000020.1 coordinate 31,766,900, forward strand.
TCCATCCTGTATGTGTCCAGAGAGCCCTCCCTAAAGCCCTGCACAGGGTGTGGCTCACATGCAGTACAGTAAGATACACACTCATCCTGAGTGGCTAACTAGCTGAGCTGATATGAGCTGATCTGCCAGCACTGTTCACCATTCAGCCCAGATAGATAGACTGTGAGCAGCACTAGCAGTGATGCCCCAGCCATGCCCATAGAGAGACATGCTACACAAGCACACACTCAACCAGCAGCATCTAGTCAGACTGGCATAGCGAGGCTGCACTCTAGGTCTGTGTCTATAGGCTAGTGCACATGCCAACGGATGCACAATGGCGGTTTCGCCCACACACAAAGCCCACGATCCCTTTCCGATTAACTTCCTGCTTCCGTTGCATAAAGAGCTATTAAGGTAATGATTCTCATGATGTCAATATTGACTCAGGTTTAGCATTAACCTGGCCTTACTTGTGTGGGTATTCATACAGATAGCACAGCATCACCAATCAACACATGTTTTAATCTAATCAAATCTTCATTAAACATGTAGTTCTAATCTAATCAAATCGTCATCAAACCTCCATTGCACTGAGTAAATATGGAAATTGCATCTAGTTAATGCTAGAATGTAAGAGTACGTAGTTATTGCTTAAATGTAAATGTTGAATTTAATTTGATCTAAATTAAGTAAAACTATTTTAGTGAATTTTAGTAACCTAGTAATACCAGAAGCACTTCATAATACGTTGGTTAGGTTAAGAATTTCATGCTGCAAATCTTACAACTGAAGTGTGCCCGATTGCTTAAGACTGACGTGTTCGTTTGCTTAAGCAGTGAATAAGCATGAAGCTGCTAAGTCATGCAGACTGCTAGAGACCGCTCGCCCTGCATGGGGTCTGAGCGGATGTTTAGTCTGTACATTATACAAGATAGAAGACACACTGTGTGGGTTAGATCTGTGAGGTTATTACTGCACTGAAGGATCTTACAGTAAGATGTCTCAAAGTCTTATTATATGTCTGATGTCAACTTTGTCATGTTTAGGTTAAGGAAGCATGACTCATGTAAAACCCACACACTAATATAATACTGTAAGCCTACAGACCACTGTCCTCCTTCCACCTCATCAGAGGAGCTCTTACTAGTGACTGAACCAGTGAGTGGGTCTTGTGTGCGCACATGTCGTGTGTGTGTGTGTGTGTGTGTGTGTGTGTGTGTGTGTGTGTGTGTGTGTGTGTGTGTGTGTGTTTCACACTCTGAGTCACCCCACTGATGAATTAGAATGAAACTAGTTTAAATCATGTTCCAGCATGTGTTACATGCCCACTGGTGGCCTCTGCAGCTGCTCTAGAATTCCATGTTTTAATCTGCTCTCAGGTAATATCAAAATAACCAGTGTACTGTTCTCAAGTCAGCTTGGCTTCTCTGCTCTTTTGTCTGTCTCTGAAATGGATGACACCAAACTGCACCATTTTGACATACATCAAAAGCCATAAAAGTCCTCTCATATAAGCCCTCAGAAGTGTTTGTGTGTGTGTGTGTGTGTGTGTGTGTGTGTGTGTGTGTGTGTGTGTGTGTGTGTGTGTGTGTGTGAGAGAGAGAGAGAGAGAGAGAGAGAGAGAGAGAGAGAGAGAGAGAGAAAAACATAAAATACTCACACTCCCAGCTGAAGAATACTTTACCCTTTACCATCTAATATGGAGACGTTCAGAAAGCAGTTGGATATTTGAAAGGGTCAAATGAAGTGATTGCATGAATGCTTAGCTTGGCATAAGTGTTTCCCTCAAATAGCGTGTGGGCGAGGGCCATGGAGGATCATGTCCAAAGCTAGACTAAGTAAATGAGCAGTCACGTACTGTATATTTCCAAAACCACACAGGTACACATGAGCCTGCATGCAACTCACCCCTCTGACAGCTGTTACGTAACATGTGCTCATGTCTCCACAACCTCTCTGGCTCTGTAGACACACTCACTCACACTCACACACACACACACACATACACACACACATACACACACACACACACACACACACACACACACACACACACACACACACACACACACACACACACACACACACACACACACACACACACACACAGGCCATACTCATGCATCATGTGCAGGCTGTTATGTGGCTGCTTACATAGTCAGATTGCTGTCAGACCCACACCAGGACTAAACAGACTTAACATCAAAACCTGAACAATCTTTATTCAGGGGCAGTAATCAAATACCAAGTGTTCCAAGACTTATAACCCCTAAAAGTGTGACTTTAGTCTGACATTTGGTTCCTATACATTGTCCAATAAACATCTGCCACCTTAGACATGCAGGTGCTTCAAAGATTTCAGAGAGCACTAGATGGCCACTGCATTTCTATGGGAGTGATAAAGCCCCCCAACCATCTTCACTCCACTGCTCCAGTCATCCAGCAGAGGTCTCTTCCTCATAGCTTTGTGTGTCTGTTCTCTCTGTGAAATTGGCAAAAGAGAAATTCTCCCTCTGAGAGAGATTGGCAGGAGACAGAGAAGGCAAGCAGCCCAAAGCTCCAGAGATTTCATAAGCACAGCTGGGTCAGGACGCCAGAGAGGCCTGGTCATGCCCAAACGGGTCTGTGCAGCGGCAGCAGCGGCAGCAGGCAGCCTCACTCAGCTGAGCACTGCACTCCACCAGCCCAGAGTTTGTTTGGC
>JAODXP020000020.1:31774582-31807082 GCA_027497455.2 Sardinella longiceps
AGGCAGGGAAAAGCTGAGTCATCAGCACCAGGAGAAACTGGATTTGGACAAACTTGCCCACTTGTCTAAACTACATCATCAGTGTATCAGTGTTAAGACATGTCTGCCAACTGAACATAAACTAAACACTGGATTCTTCTGAAGCTTGTTGTACAAACAGACTGAGAGCTACCAAGCAATTTCCATTCATAGAGAAAGAGAGAGTATCTGTAACTGGTTTCGTGGACAGTATTTAGTATTGGCTGGGCAGGAAATCCAACTCCCACTTCTGGTATAAAATCATTTCAGAAATTATCTACTTATGATAAATTAGTTATTGTCACCCTGTAATTCATTGTTTTCACAATTCTATTGTGCCCAAAACATCGAAATGAACTGTAATGAAAATGTAATGAAAATTACATTAGGTCATGCTTTTTGCAATTCCTGAAAAATGTACTGTAAAAAAAAAGCACATGATAATTTTAACACGGTGACATTATTTTACTATTTTTTCCTTATGTTACTATGTTACTGCAGGTGAGTATGTTGAAGACCAGCATCCAGGCTAAAGTATTTATTTGCCAGCATTTTGGCCTTTCGTCCAAACATAAACATAAATCCCTGAAACTGTAGGAGACCTGCTGGTTCTCCTTAATTGTGCCCAGTCTGTGTGCACCTGTGCATTGTCAGGTTTCAATAGTGTGAGAATGTTGAATAGATAATCTCAGTCCACCCCCTCACTCTTTCTCTCTCTCTCTCTCTCTGTTTCCTCTCTCACTCCCATCTGTCTCTGTTTATCCTGCTTTCTCCCTTGTCTGGTCTCTGTCTCTCTTCAGGGAGGGAGCTTTGTGTTTCTCCGGAGCTTTGGGAATGATCTCCATTGATACAGTGGGTGCCGTTCCAAAGAATACAGAACCTGGGAGAAACTATTCCGCCCCGGCTGTTGTGTTGTATAGTCTCCAGGGATAGACAGCATGGAGAAATCTAGGCTGAACAGGAGAACTTAATAACACACCTTCATGCTGTAGGTGGGTTTTCTAGTGGTGGCATGTTTTGTTAATCTATCTGATACAGACATATATGTATTCTCCTGAGCCGAGGTCAAAGTCTACAGCATTTGACAAGGTTGTCTTTTTTTTTTTTTTTAACCAATTATCTCTTCATAATTATGTATTTTAGACCTACTAAACAATTCCATGCATTTCTTTACATTTAAGGTATTTAAAAGTGCATGTATTTAAAGCGTTGAGCCAAACCCAGCCATCCCTCAGCCTCAAACAGCCCCCCTCACTTCCACTGAAGCTCATGGGCTACTATAGACAGTGTTTATTTCGCAACAAGAGATAAACCCAAATTTGCATCCAAATCTCGATAACACTGTCTATAAAACCAGTTCTCAAAAAGCTTTATACATGCATTCATAAAGGGTTATTGCATTCATGCTGACATTAGTGTTCAAAACTTTCATGATGACTATATTCATAAGGCATTTTGATGTACTGTATAAGCCTTTACAACTTGGAAACATAACACTTTACCCAATGTTTATGCCGTACTAATTTAATGTATTAATCTCACTTAACTTAATACTCAACTTAATTTGAGCGCTGGTAACTTCATCTTTGGGCAAGAGAAATTTAACATAAAACAGGACAACTAGAAAAGCACTCAGAGAGTGCAGACCTCCGCCAAGGGCGATGAGCAGTAGCAAAGTGCTTTTGATCTTGCACACCATTGGTGGAGAGTCTACATTCAAAAAATGACATCATGCAACTTTTAGCAATTTACATATACCTTCCCCCTTGCCTGCTGGACCAGGAAGTTGTAGGAATCAGAAGCACATGGAGCTCCGACATCATCAAAACAAACAAAAAGTGACATCTGACATGTCTTATATTCATTGCAAATCAGTAGTTGCAGCTTTGTTGAAAGGACCACACAAAAACCCCTATTCATTACAACGCCTCTTATTTTTTCACACTACGTCTCACTGTGAAGTCAACAGAGATCTCCCAAAGGAAGGCGGACCTTAGGGGCTTGTTCACTGCCACGACTGTATTTGCATATCTCCCATTTGATTGGTAGTCTATCTGAATCTAGACAATCCAACACTTTGATTGGCCCAGAGGCACATTGAATGTAGACACCAGGCTAATGGGAGAGCTGAACTGTCTACAGTTGAACGTAGACTTTGCTCTGTAGACTCCACTTCTGCCAAGGGCGATGAGCAGTAGCAAAGTGCTTTTGATCTTGCACACCATTGGTGGAGAGTCTACATTCAAAAAATGACATCATGCAACTTTTAGCAATTTACATATACCTTACCCTTGCCTGTTGGCACCAGGCTAAGTTGTAGGAATCAGAAGCACATGGAGCTCGACATCATCAAAACAAACAAAAAGTGACATCTGACATGTCTTATGTTCATTGCAAATCAGGAGCTGCAGCTTCTGTTGAAAGGACCACACATGAACCCCTATTCATTACAACGCTCATATTCTTTCAGACTACGTCTCACTGTGAAGTCAACAGATCGATCGTCACCAAAAGCAAAGCGGACCTTAGGGGCTTGTCTCACTGCACACGACTGTATTTGAATAATCTCCCATTTAGATTGGTAGTCTATCTGAATCTAGACAATCCAATACTTTGATTGGCCCAGAGGCAGACATTGAATGCAGGCACCAGGCTAATGGCGAGAGCTGAACTGTCTACAGTTGGCGGACTTTGCACTTCTGTAGACTCCACCTCCGCCAAGGCAATGTGGTCACAGACACAAAATAAATTCCAGATGGTGTTCTGGATCATCGATCGCCATGTATGTTGTGCACAGACAGACAGACAGGCACACGCCGGCGAAAACATAACCTCCTTGGCGGAGGTAATTAACAGCCAGAGGAATGGAGTACTATTTTCTGATTGGTTGACAGGGTCAAGTCAAGTCAAGTCACATTTAATTATAAAGCACATTTCATACAACATAGTTGATCCAAAGTGCGTTATTTGTTGATAACTGGACACCAGAGACTTTATTTCGCTGCGATAATTGTTTTGGAACATCAATGGACACCACTGACCACTCAGTGAGCTGCGCATGTTTTGAAATGAAGGTTTAAGATTGTTTTAAGGACATTACCGGACATGCACAAAGCAAGCCATTTTGAAGCAGAAAAGTGGGGATTCTAAATGAGCCAAACATCCGAGACAGGACCAATCGTCAAAACTTGAACAATGATTCTATTCCATCCTAGACACTCCAGAAAAGGGGCTAAACATGCTAAAAAGTGAACTTCCCATGCTGTTCTTAGCATAAGACCTATGTGCAGTGATATAGCCTAGTGAAAGTCTGTGTTCTATAGCCCTGTGTGTTCGATGACCAACCAAATCAAGAATGATGTCAACATTTTTTCAAAATGGTTGTTCTTTCTTCCTCTCACAGTGAGTGTGAGGTATGGCATAGTGATGGGACTATATTACATAACTCCAAAAAGTCATCAAGCCAAATATCTTATTATCATAATATCATGAAATATAATTTTGAAGAAATGTTTGTAGCATTCCGATTTGTGTCATCTGTAAATAGGCCTATGTCATGTAATTATGATATTAAAAAAGCATGGATATAAATTCTGCATATAGACTACAAGGCTGAGTGTAGTTCCCTGAGTGGTGCTATTTGGGTATTTTTCCACTCAGTGAAATGGATTCACTCTGATCAATGGAGTCTGTTCAAATTGTTGTCATTGCAGCACTCCCACGTACAGTTCTCTACCTTTCACACATTTCATATCTCTGCTTACATTTTTTTATAACCCGTCTGCACACGCAATGCCAGTCTGGTTGTTAAGACACTTCCGCTCACGAGAGGGTTAAAATCATCGTCTTGCCACTTACATGACAGTTGAAAAAAAGTCTATGTACTGTGACCTCCATTTTGTCAATGACGTCATGTCCCTATCACTGCTGAAAGAATTTTAATGCTTCCTTCTGACCAAATATGGCTTTTAACTAAGCTTTTCCTGTACCTGTCCAGTGATTGTGCAACGCCCGCCCCTCTTAAAGATACACACGCATATCCGGCATGAATGGGCTGCCTGAACACGTCATTGCAAATCCTTTCACCTGAGATGCCAATGCATGAACGAGCGTTGGCAAAACATTAAAAGATGACTTCACATGATCTCACAGTCATCTGCCAATATCTACAAACATCCTTAAACCTCCTCACTTCCTTTCATTCTGCGCAAATACACTTCATACTGTATAAATCACACAGTCTAACACGACCCAACAATCAAAGACAACAAACAGCATTTTAAAGTTTGGTCTCTGTTGTGACTGGGGTTACTGGAGACATGTTAGACGGACAGACTCAGTGTTCCTCTGTCTACACACATGTCCCTCTACTTCAACTCCATTCTTACATCAAGCATCATTTCCACCTCACAATGACACTGCCGACAGTACATTGTAAAAACTTTTGAGTTTTGCTTGGATGACACTGAATAGAGCCAATCAAATCAATCAAATCCACCCACACACAGTGTAACATGTCAGCAGTAAGTAATTGATCACCACAGGAAACGTTGCCTGTCATGCATTCCCTGTCAGAAAAAAAATGACAAATATGAAATGTCCTATGCAAACACTGTAGTAATTGTGACTATAGTGACCGTAATCAGCTCTGTACTTCGTGATTAAAGTGAGCATAAAATCACACTTTATGCCCTGAGGGCTTCTTGAGAACTTCTCTTGATTGTCCATCTGAGTCACCCAGGTCACACTGGTGCAGGAGCTGGTTCCACTGAGCTTGTCACTTCATTCATTGGAATAAGATGTCTTGTGTGGAGGATTGCCACATCATTACTGTACGTGTACAAAGTGTGTGAGTGAAAGTGCATGCCTGTGTGAGTGGAAGAGAGACAGAAAAAAAAGGCGTACTTGTACTGTCTGTGTGGCACCACGAGGAAATGATATTGTATTGAATCTCCCCAAAGAAAAAGACCCCAAAACAATTGTCACTTTCAAAGAAAGCAAAACAGATTAAAAAAAGATAAAAGCAAACGAACAGGCAGAAAGACAGAAAGAAAGAATGAAAGAAAGTTGTCCACTGGTTTGCCACATTGAAACCTGACCTTCCTAAAGGTTCTTTACTGTTCTCCGTGAGGTTCTGCAGCCCACTGTGCCCCCAAAGCGTGTTCTGTGTTCCGACCCAGTGTGTCTGTGACTGTCACCCTGCCTGCCCGCTGAGTTACAGGCCTTGGCTGCACTTTGCCCAGATCAATGTGGATTCTTGGCTTATTGAAAGAGCCCAGTGGAGGTGAGTGTGTGGCAGGCAGTGAGGGCACCGGGAGAACAATCAGGGGCCATTCAGCACACACACACACACACACACACACACACACACACACACACACACACACACACACACTCCCACCAAGGACACTCTCAGTCAACATGCATGGGCTCAGCAGCAGCAGCAGCAGCAGCCTATCAGCCCATCTCATTCCTCTCCACTCTCCTGGGCAGGACTGGGTCTCAGTTCCATTGCCACTCACCAGCATGGAACACTGACATTTACAGGCCTCTTATTGTGTGTGTGTGTGTGTGTGTGTGTGTGTGTGTGTGTGTGTGTGTGTGTGTGTGTGTGTGTGTGTGTGTGTGTGAATGAATGAATGAATGAATAAACAGACATACATTTACACTTGTCAGGTATTCATTTATCTCCCCCTGTCCATGTTTTGTCTTTTGTATCCATTTGCATGATGTGACACGATGATGATGCATGATGTGATCGGAAGTGTGTGTGTGTGTGTGTGTTGCATAAAGTGCACGTGTTTAGCAGTGTGGAGATTCTCCGCAGTAACATGAGGATGGCCTTGACAAATGACTCCCGGTAAGCACACACTCAGTCAGCCTGCCACAGACCATTTCCCTGTGCAAATGTGATACCCACCTCACTAACATAAGCACAAGCTAGTCACACACACACACACACACACAAATGTCTGAAACTCAACTAAAGGCACGCGCAGACACACACACACACACTGTGTAGCTATCATCTCATCTGTGCACTTGACTAAATGCATCCAAACAATTAGTTGCTAAAACTATTCCTGGTACAGTGCTTCCTGCATACCCGTGTGTATGTGTGTGTGTGTGTGTGTGTGTGTGTGTGTGTGTGTGTGTGTGTGTGTGTGCGCGCCTTTAGTTGAGTTGCAGGCATGTGTTTAAAGCATGCAAACAGAGATGCTTTGATCTTGAGGAACTTGTGATAAAATCAGATGGCCATCAGGCCTGGGTTGTGCCTGTGCTGTGAGCCGGTCCCTGGATCTCCCCTGGGGGGGACTGGGGGCAGAGGGGCGAGATCCAGGAGGGAGATCCGTCTTATAACACCCCAGGGCCTGGCTTTTCATCAATACAACAACAGGTGACCACATGAAACACTCTGTAGTTTTGTAATATCAGGTATTTGGTGAAAAAGATCCATTCTACTGTGGTTATCTTTAGCTCCTTCTCTCTCTCTCTCTCTCTCTCTCTCTCTCTCTCTCTCTTTCTCTCACTCTCTCTCCCCGTTCCCTCTTCTCTTTCTATTACCTTCCAGCTATCACTTAGAGCTATTTTAAGAACTATCATTAGAGAGACAGCCCACCCCCCACACACCCACACACACACAATTAACAGGGGTTAACAGGGTTTTACGGCAAACAAGGGAAGTTTTCTGAAAAGAAGAAAAAAAGATACACACAGACATCAACACTGGCAGCAACATACTGTACATACATAAACACACACACACACACACACACACACACACACATACTATAAACACATAGACACACATGCATATACACATCATACTGCCAGACTAGATACTGTAGATAGATCCAGAGGCACAGCCAGATAGTGGCAAGGTGCCAGAACCCCCTCCAAAACCAATCACATCCTCCATAAGATCCACTCCTAGACCTCACTGACCACCCCAGAGGTCCCCAAAACACACCCAAAAGGCCACAGCAGCACATTAATGGGCCAGCAACCTTGTCTGACCCTAAGAACATTGCGAGACCACCATAATCCATATGCATACCCTGGGTAATCCTCACTGCACCACTGGCCAATGAGCTTGGCAAGCCTCAGGTGACGAGCCCATTCATCAATCACCAAAAGCTCAACCACCAATCATAACCACTTATCTGACATTAGGAGGGCTTTGTATGAGTCAAGCAAGGTGTCTGCATTATAATATTGATGTGTATTTTCCTTTAAATCAGTATATATTCTGATCAGGTGAGGAATATGTGGTGTTTGCATCCATCTGTGACTTAGAGACAAATAGCCCACAGTGGGGACAGTGAGTGAAGGCCTGCACTCTCCTGGAGCTGGGCAGTCAGTCTGCCTGGGGAGCAGTGAGTGGGTGTCTTCTTGCCTAAGAATTGCAATAGCTTGAGTACTTATTCATTCTGAAGTAATTCAGGTATTTGTTGCTGTTACCTGACATGACCTTGCTTCACTGAGAGCACATTTCTGACACAATATTCTTCAATGATGACACCAACAAGAATAATACCAGTACTTCTACTTTTTCAGAAACAAATGAATCACTTGAATTTCTTTTCAACAATATAGGTATCGTCCAAAAGTAGCCTATAAAAAAGTTTTTAAAAGTGAAAAAAAAACAAAGTCAGCAATCTTTTACATAAAAGTCAGACATAGGAAACCATTTATCTGTCTCTTTTGAACTCCTTTGTTGTGGCAGGTAGGCCTACCCACATCTGGTCTAATCCCTGCCTGCCTGCCTGCGCTCCCTAGGCTTTTGTCCCAAGGAGAGGAGGAATGTGGAGGATCCAGTTTCCCCATACCCCTTCATCATGGTCACTTCCCCCGCTACTGCTGCCTCTCTCTCTCTCGCTCGCTCGCTCGCTGTTCGCTCTCAAGAGGTGGAAAATCACCAGGCTGGCTGGCTTGCCTTCAGAGCTCCCCCTCATGTGCTGAAGGAAGTAACACTATTTAAGAGCTGAATTCTTTAACTCAGGTGAAATGATTTTTTCAGATGGCATTTAAACCTCCACCTCCAATGAACCCAATGAACTCTGACTCCTCTACTTGATTGATTGTCCCACAAACGATATTTTTCCCATATCTCAGACAACATTCTGTATTTATGCTGTTAGTCTGTGTAAACCATGGTCAATCTATTACAAATAAAATTGAATTGAATTAAATTGAATTAAACTCAGAGGAGTGTGGAGAGCATGCCCCCTGAGCAGGTGCTTTCCGCATGTCACTCTGTGTGTGCTCTCTGCTTTCCAAAAGCCCAATTTACATCCATGCAAATAAGCTAGCTTAAAGAGATGCAAATAAAAGCATCTTAGCACCGATCTGAAAATCAGAGGCATTGAAACTTTCTTGACTTTTTTCACTTTCACTGTCGGGTTTTGCTTCTTTTTTCTTTTTTTTTGCGTCTTTTTCATCATCTATAAACTAATAGTCCACCTGCAACACATCAGTGTTCTTCAGACAAAATCCCCATGAGATAAAGTTAGTAGCAATTTGTGCTATTTACTAAGATATTGTGGACAACTGTAAACCCCCCAAAAAGTCACATTAAAGGAAAATACCGGAGTGAATTCAAGCATAGCCCTGTTGAAAGAGCTTGCTAAATGCGCTAGTTAGCGAGTGGAACAAAATAATTTGGTACAGCACAGACCGAAACGCGAACACAGAAGCGAACAGGCACATTACACTGAATCAATGGGACCTGACTATTGGAAACTGAAAGTAAGATCTGAGGTTACATTGACTCAATGTAAAGTGTTAAGTGTACATTGACTCAATGTAAAGTGTTAAGTCTATGCTGTTCGAAATTCTTCCATTTCATGCGAAATATATTGCTGTTACAAGGGCAGCAGGGCTATGCTTAAACTTACTCCGGTATTTTCCTTTAAATTTGACAAACTGTGCCATATATGTTGGCAGCTGCACAATCTCCTGACAGTGGTGGCACCTAACGCCACACGAGTGCCAGCAGGGCTCTGTGAGTATCGGCCATAAGAGCAGCGCCACCTGAGCTTTACCTGAGGCTCACATCTCACATCAGTCTATCTTTCTTGCCATCAGATTTCCGTGAGTCCTTCTTCCAGCAGCATGGATTGTCAACAATCAAAGATCTTATGTAAGACTGCTGTGCTGATGCTAGGCTATGGTGTTCCAGTTAAAATTACCAACAAAAAAGCCAGTGAACCCCAGTGTGTGTGTGTGTGAGTGTGTGTGTGTGTGTGTGAGCGCGCGTGTGCGTCCGTGTTTGTGAGGCATATAATTGTGTTATTAATCTGACAAATCCAGAAAGCTTTGAGATGACAATGACTTCATTGCCCTGAAGAATTCAGCTTTACCAAACTTTCCTTTACCACTTTGCAATGCAAAACATGTAAATCTGCACTATGAATCAGTCCTGCTTCAATTGAAAATACAGCCTAGGCTGCAGGTCAAAATGGAGGGTCCTTCAGTTTAGTAGTTAAATGTTATGACTAATAGAATAGTTTTAATCTATTCGAAAACACATCCGAGACTTAAAAAAAAAAAAAAAAAAAATACATGAAAAATAAAAACACTGACAAACAACCAACATGTAGGCTATAGCAAACAGCTCACAATAGCTATTATTTATGATAACATTCTGTGCTCTAATAAACACGGGATATTTCTGCATATCTTGAGTTTGTTTCTGTAAACTCTGCCTTCCATGTGAGGGTGAAGTCTCTCTCTCTCTCTCTCTCTCTCTCTCTCTCTCTCTCTCTCTCTCTCACTCTCTCTCTGAGAATAGGCCTCTGCATGTGCTTGCTCACGTCATGTTCACTGTGATTGTGAAAGCCTCTCAGAAGCATTGTGCTTTGCTTTGATGAGGCAGATAACCTACACCCCCAGGACACAAATGTCCCACAAGATGATCCTGTTTGATCTTAGAGCACACATTCTCTCTATCTTCAACACAGAGAGGGAAAAAATCATTTTATTAAAAACCTGAGCCTATATTGAATTTGTGGCATTTTATTGATCAAAACATTTTCAGTGTGTAAAAAATCCTGACATTTTCTTCCCATTGTCGACTATTTAATTTGCAATAGCTATAACTAAGCTATATCTTATCCATAAATAAAGCAAGGTTTAAAGGATGAACTGTATCTCATGCTAAGCTTTAGTCAAACTGCGAATAATGCGCACGTCGAGTTCTAGGCTACTTTCCCCTTCGACAGGTGAGACCCACCTACCAAACAGGTAATTGGGTGGTAACTGAGCTCCTTATTTCGATTGGCTACCACTTCAATCACTCATACGTGTTCATCTGCATAATAGCCTACTTCTCAGGTAAAACACACTGATTGACAGTATTGCGAGTGTCTTTCACTTCAGTAGGACGTGGCAGTGACAAAAAGGTGGGAAAGGTGATTCATATCTACTAGCCTGTACTGACAAGGAGTAAACTTACCTGTGTCCTTATAAATGGCGAGTATAGGACTGGCAGCAAATGCCCCGAACACTGAAGAAAGGGCCATCTTTACACAACTGAAACCAGTAAGGATGTCCAGCAACGGAGAGACGGCTGAGGATTCGTCCGTCTTTGAGGAAGTCAAACCAGGGGTGAGAGTAACTGAAAGCTCCGTGGAAGTGGCCCATATATGCAAGGGTTTACAGCCACCACCAGTCTTTGTGAAGCTGTTAAAAAAGTGTTGTTTTGTTTTGGTGCCAGTGGTTTGGTGCTAGTCTAATTGATCTTTAGGTAGTCAAGGATCTGTAGGTATGATGGAGAAAGAGGCTATACAGTACGTTCAAAAGTTCCATAACAAAGATTGTAGTCTATCTCACATAGCCTATTCGAAATCGCAATAATAATAATAATAATAATAATAATAATAATAATAATCGCGAGATTATTGTTTTTTCCCTACTTGGAATATTTCACCATCAGGTTAGACTATTTTTGGATTAATATACGCAATCCATCAACATGAGAGACACTCACGAAAGACGACACAACTACCCAATAATGTAGGGCAGGCGATGGTAATTGTGACAACTCTGTGCACGCTCCCTAAATTTCACACAGAACAGGTAGGCTAGGCTTAGCCAATGTTACATGCCCCTCTACACTGGACCATAGCTACATTGAGCATGGACACGTGGTGTTGGTCTCAATGATTTTTAGTAGACCTACTGTATTTGATCCAAAAATACTTATTATTGGTGTGTAATAGGAATACATTTGATCGCAGTCAGTACGGTAGCCTACTGTGTTAATGATGAGGACAAAATGCACTGAGTGGAGTGCCTTGAGGATTTTCGTATTGTCTGGCAATGCTTTATCAACAATATGCCGTGAAACCTGTTAGTGCAGACCAAAGATTATGGCGCCTATGTCTTCATGATTGCCCCCTGAGGGAGCTCGCGCCAAATGCCTACAGTCCGAGCATTTCCATTCGTTAACCAGTTGCGTGGCTAACGTGAATAAGGCATTAAATATTATTTGTTTGGCGTCTTCCTAAAATCTCTGCTCTATTAAAATGAAAACACATTTGCTTTAGAGTTTGCATGTCTTTACAAAGACTATTGGCCCTCTGTGTGCTGTTGGCTCAGAGAAGAAGCTGGGCAAATGTTAGATGCCTATCTACAGTTGTTTGAGTACTTCTGATTGATATTAGAATAAATACAAATAGTTTTGTGTTTTGTGCCTATTTGCCGAAATCAGTCTGAGTTTTTTTTTTTTTTACCTCTTTGACAGTTTTTTATGGTAGTTTATATTGATCATTCCATCACTGAATTCTAACTGCCTGTGATTTGTTTCTGATCATATTGTTCTGAGAGTCAGGAGCTTTGTGTGCACCTGAGTCAATCTTGGGTTAGTGCTTCCAGCCCTGAGGCCAAAATGGCCACAGTCAACGGCAAGTCATAGTCCTCTGGAGCCAAAACAACATTTATCTCCCTTTTTCCACAGAGCCATAAACTTAGTCAGGATGATTTGTTGATCTTTTGGCCCAAGCTTTCCAACCTGTAGCCTATCAGTGCTCTTCTTTGCTCAGAACTGTGAGCAAGTCCCTATCTCTCAGCATTCCATCCTGCCATAAAGCACAGTTAACATGGAGACACACTGCCACTTGTTTTGCAATTAGGAGATGATGATATGTGAGGGGCCACTTAGGCCCCGTGGGCGACTTATTCTCCCAAATGGGGATTTGCATTTTCTGCAGGCTATTCTTATTGATTATTTCTGCCATTTCGGGTTTGGTCACTAAATGAAATATTGGCATTTCTGTGGTGAAAAAGATATTTAAGGAGGCATTCAAATAAAATGGTTCAGAAGACATGAGTTTGTAAGTGTATGGTTTTAATTCCATTTTGCCTCTCAGTTTCTTATCATAACAATGAAGACTCTCCTTTCTATCCCTGTAATTAAATAAGCACTTCTGTGGTTATCTTGTCCTACAATCCTTGTAAAATGTTCTCCAATCATTAACTTCATTGGGTCTCGGACCAGGGTTCACATACACAATGTGAATATGTTTGTGCTTGTTCTTGTTCTTGTGTGTGTGAATGTTGGTGAATTTGTTCTGCCAGTGAAATCCTGTGCCAGCTCCTTTGACTACACAAGGCCCACTGTTTGCGCGGAGTGCCAGAGAAGCAGGTCCTTGTTATTCACGGGCTTAGGCTGGGTGAAAATCAGGCAAAACAGCTGGGCTCACCTTTCAGCTGGTTCTCAGGTGGACCAGCAGTGGCAGGGAGATACTGGCACGCACCAGACATGATCCATGATGATGAGCACTGGTTATCAGCCAATAGAGCACTGTCAGCAGCGAGAACACACACACACACATACACACACACACACCACACACACACACACACACACACACACACACACACACACACACACACACACACACACACACACCATGCACACACACAGAAACACATGTGACTTTTGCTTCACATTCTGACAGCAGCAACTGTTGTTGAAAGCCTGAAAGGGCAATGAGGCCATCGCATTTCAGTCCCCATCAATTGGCGCCTACATAAAAAAAAACAAAAAAAAAAAACAGATCATTTAGACTTGTCAGGACAGGTTGCCCTTTCTTGACATAACTTGCACTTCCAGTGGTTGGACAAAGGCTGACAGGGCCAGAAAAATAGAGTTAGTGATGTTGTTGACATGCCTCCCTATGTCCCATCTGCCTTTCAGCTGAACCATTATTGGCAGTTGACATGCTTTTTTCCCAGTGATCCCACAAACCCTTAGATTATTTGTTTGTTGTGATTGTAAGGGCTGTGGCCTAGAGCAAGATTGTGCAGTGGAAGCACTTCATGCATGGACATTTAATTATTCTCAATTATTCTGCAAAACCAAGATGTTTTTCTTTCATCTCCCCCATGAGGAAATACCATTTCTCAAGAAGAAAGAAAGAACTTGTTTGCCACCACAGCCTGTGCAGTATTGACAATGGGAAGTGAAACTGGACGGTTATGTTTAACTGAATCCCTGCCTAGATGCAAAGATAAAAATGTTTTGGTTTAGACTATGTAAGACTTAAAAGGGGAAAAAGTGCATGTCGTTCAGGCAGGCTGGTATGTTGCTGTTGCTTGTAAGAATGCTGACAGCAAGTCATAGCCGTTTAGTATTTTTAGCATCTTCACACAATAGCAGATCTTCTCTGGTTACTGTTTGTGTTTCTGTGTTTGGGTGCAGATCTCTTGTCTCACGCCTTTGTTTTGGTTTTGATTTTTATTCGGACCCACCCAAAGGCAGAATGTTTATACAGAGGAAGAACCTGTAGCCATAGTTGATGCAAGAGTACAGCATGCTCTAGCTGATTGCTCACGTGGGACAGTTTACAGCCATCTCAGTGCTCACAAAAGGCCTGCATACTTCACACTTGAACTAACAATATGCATACACTACTTCACTATGCACACTTGCACAACTGCTATGTCTGCAGTACACAGCACTTGTCCCAATGTTATACCTGTCTGATGATATGCACGTGTCTGGCACTTGTGCAGTATGCACTCTAGAAGCTTACTAGATCAGAGATTATCCATAGTGTGAGAGTATGATATACAGTTGTATGTACTTTACTAAGGCACTACATTTGCCCACTTCTCTACACATGGCCCCTGGACATGTTCTGTGTTGTCATCAAAGTGAAGGAAGTATGCTCTCCACACCTAACTCCACTATCAAGCTTAAGTCAGTCTTTCTCGTTATTACAGTGCTATTCGGCACCTCTGTTGTGTTTTGTGTGCTGTTCTGACCTCAGCCCAAAGCAGTAGCTCCTGCCCCTCTAAGTGTGTGTGCTGTGCTTCTCTCTCTGCAGACACGCATCGAGATGGACAAGTACCTCCCCCAGGCCCCTATCCTCACCGACAAGAAGTACCGCCGCGAGAGCGCCTCTGTTGTGGACGAGTACTTTGCCGACGAGAAGCCGGCGCCCTACAGCCTCAACATCAACCTCATCCTGCCCAACGCTCAGCTGCGTACCGGCCTGTACCGCCCGCCGGTCAAGCCTGGCCTCCAGCAGCACATCAAGGCCGAGCCTGGCACCGAGGTGCCCTGCAGCGTCCAGCCCCTGCCCGACTTCACCTCCGTCTTCAGCACACCCCAGCACGCCGCCATCAACAACCACTTCATCAAGCCTGACAGCATGGCCTCTGCCATAACCACGGCAACCACTACCGTGGTCACGTCCGTGCCGGACGACTTGCCCATCGGGCCCCAGCAGCCACAGGTGTATCAGATGCCCATCAGCGGGACGGACCTCACCATGACGCTGTCACATGGGCAGCCCGGAGCCGGGGGCAGCAGTAATGGCCGCACCATGCTGAACCTCAACAGCGTGGCTCTCATGGCGGGACCAGGGGGAGGAGGAGGCATCGTGGGGGATTTCGTGGTACCTGAGCACTTCTACCTGTCACAGAGCCAGCAGCAGCCGCACAGCCTGCCCCCCTCACCCCCCAACTCCCAGCCGGGCAGCCCCGAGAACCAGGCCGAGCTGATGGTCAGCGTGCCACCCCCACCCTACCAGCCCAGGGGCGGCCTCAAGGTCTCTCAGATGACCCCCCACTCTGTGCTCATGACTCACGGGCAAGGGGTGCTCACGGGACCCCGCTACAACCGACGGAACAATCCCGAACTGGAGAAGAGGAGAATCCATCACTGTGACTTCCCTGGTGAGTCAGTCTCATCTGATCAGTCCAACTGCTCATTTTGGTGGAACCTTTGCAATATCACAAGTTTAGTGCTGTTTTTCTGTAAATGATGTAGAAAGTGATTGTTTCTAGTCAGTACAGGAAATGAGAAAAGCCATTTCCTGAATGAGAGATGATGTCATGATGATTTCACCCCTGCATGTTTTGACTGATGAAGTAGTTAATGGTCAGTCATAGAGTCTGTCTGCTTCCTTTCCCCTCCAGGATGCACCAAAGTTTACACAAAGAGCTCACACTTAAAAGCACATCAGAGAACTCACACAGGTAAGATTTGCTTCCCTTTACAAATCATGGCTCTGTTTGATGAATGTGTGTATATGTACATTAGATATCAAACTCAATGTTTGGTGGTAAGCATTTATGACTGACAAAACCACACACTACAAAGACAAAGAAAGTTTTATTTCTGACTTTGAAGTATATAAAGTTTATAGTATAAACTAAGGAGCAACGTTGTTAGCCAGTGGAAGGCTGAAGGAGACGAAAGACAGGAATGAGAGAATGAGGGACAGAGAAAGACAAATACTGCCCTCTCTTTTCATTGTCACAATGCACAACGCCGCTCCAGCGTGTCCACACAGGCCCAGTGCCACACCAGAGAGAGAGAGAGAGAGAGAGAGAAAGAGAGAGAGAAAGGGAGGACAAACCTGTTCCGCCTGCTTTTCCTTTTGTCTCTTTAGGCAGTGGGAGGAGGTGTGCTGAGAGTGAGAGAGAGAGAGAGAGTGTGTGTGTGTACGAGTGTGTGTGTGTGTCTCTGTGTGAAAGGGAATGAAAAGAGGAAAATAAAATAAAAGAGAGAACATGAAGAAGATGGCTGTAAGGCAGAGTGAAAGCGAGAGAGGGGGAGAGAAGACAGAATGTGTGGATGAGTGTTTTGAGAAGGAGAAAGAGGGGATTGAGGGAGAGAGAAAGAACTCAGAAAGGAAGCTATTAAAAAGAACAGATAGTGAGAGAGGAAGAAAGGCTAAGAATGTACTATCAAAGACTTGGTGGTTTCGGTAACCACAGCTGTGTAAAATGATAGCCAATCATCCCAAAATGCTCCAATAGCCTGAAAAGGAGAGAAAGAGAAAGAGAGAGAGAGAGAGAGAACCATCCAATTTTCGCATGTTTGTTTTAGCGCTGAGAGATCACATTTCAAGAGCAATCTCTTCCTCTTATTCTTCTCCCTATTGGGCCCTTAGCCAGAGAAGCCAATAAAAAGTGGAAATCAGCTATCAACTCTGCTGGCTCCATGTAGCCTGGATGATAGGGAATGAGAATGTCCATGTTGTGTTGGTAGAGGCAGTCTCTGCTGAGTGTGCCATACTAGTTAAGATGTCCATCTTGTGTTGTGCTCTTGGACCTGTTTACAAGCCCACTGCAATCTCCTCCTGTAGTGATTCTCTCTGGCCTACAGGCTTCTTTGTGGCCATGGAAATGCTACTTGTTGTGTTTGCTTGATGGAGGGACTCCATAAGCTGTTGCACTGGACCTTTGTTCAGTGTGTGTGTGTGTGTGTGTGTGTGTGTGTGTGTGCGTGCGTGTGTGCGTGTTCTGAGTGCTACAATATTGCCCTGATTGACATCTCCAGGGCCTCCCTGGGCAAACAGGAGTCTCTGATAAGCTAGTAGAAGATGGTCTTGAGCAATTTTATGGGCTTTCCTGAAACATGGGCCTATTTGCCTTGCTTTGCTCTCTCTGAAAAATGGTTAGAGAGGGTTGTAAAGTTGAATGGCCAAGGCTGGGAAATGAACTTGGTGCCATACATGTCAATCATTCATTCATAATTTGTTTGGCATTTCTGCCTCTAGGTCACCTTATAAATTTTATTCGTCATCATGGGTGTTTTGTCTACATCTGTGGGTATATAGTGTGTGTGTGTATGGTGTGTGTTTCCGAGAGACAGAGAGAGAGAGAAAGGGGTGTGTGTGTGTATGTGTGTGTGTGTGTGTGTGTGTGTGTGTGTGTGTGTGTGTGTGTGTGTGCGTAGTAAAATTCTGCCGTGATAAAGAACTAACCGTTGCTCACTGGCCACCTGGCTAAACATCCCGATGCACTGAGCTGTTTGAACAATCCTAGCCCAATGTGTGTGTTTCATAGGCTCAAGTGTTTGGAATATTTTTAATTGCCCCAGTCACCATGGACCCATAATTCATTGTTGGCCTCACACAAAAAAAAAAAAAAAAAAAAGATTTTCAGCTCGTGAATTCAGCTCTATCTCTAAAAGTTGTTTGCAAATGCTGAGATAAGAGGTGGTAGAAAGGGGAATGCTTTTGACCTCAGGAGTAGACAAGGTTTACGAGTGCCATAGCAAACTCAAATACACCTGCCTGCCTGTTTGTGTTGCTCCTGCTAATATCAGCTGCTTCAGAAACAATGCTCTCCTGGCTCACCATGACTACTGACACTTTCACTTTAGATTTTTGAGACTTTTGGGAACACTGATGTACGATATAGCACTTGTGACTTTGCAATGCCACTGCTGAATATGGTGGAGCGCACAGTAGTGATTAGATTGTAGGTTTAGTTCCTACTGTAGCAAAGGAAGAATATTTGTTCCACAGTGGTGCTGCTTACCACATGAGTGTGCCTGAGACTGAGTCTGAGACAGGGGGTCAGTTCCTTGTGGTGGAAAACACATCCTGGGTCTTTGCTCTGATAAATGGATGCCCTGCTCTCTTTCTATACTCAAGTTCAGCTTTTGTCAAACCCTTTTCATTTCACTTAGCAAATGATGATGACAAATGAGCTCTTTTGTGAACATCGCAAACAACCCATACAGGCTCTGCTTTTAGTCCCTGCCTATGACACCACACCGCTTTACATATGGAGCAGTTGAGAATCCCATTTCCAGAGTAATATATCTTTTATTATGACTGATTTAAAACAGCATTGTATTAATTAAAGAATTCAAATTTAAAATAGTACATTTTGTTTTTTGTATTTAACATTTTCTCCCTCCTAAATCCGTGACCTTTTTTCACAAATGTTGACGATGCAAACAGTCTTTAAGCTAAGCACTAATATAACATTAGCTTTCCTATTAAAACGATCCAGAAGCCAAAACAGAAAGCTACGATGCTACAGTTTTCTCATTTCATATCCCCATCATTTTGCCTTGTCATGCTTTCAGTGGCTGGGGTAATGGAAAACAAATAGGGGCCAATTGAGCCGTTTTGGATGAACATAAATATTTGAGCTTGATTAGGACAAATAAATAGTGAGGCTGAGTGATGTCACACACAAAAGCGGCTGGGCTGGCAGTGTTTGCCCACCACGCCCTGAGAAATAATAGTCTCTATTGTGGCTTAAAAGGCTCCAACCTGACAGGCCTCTTATTCAGCTCACAAAGACCCAGAGCCCCGTGTTTGTCTTGGAGTTCCTACACTGGCTTCCCAAGTTCCCAATCAAAGCACTGGGGCCTATAGAAGTTACATCACCAGAACATGCTCTATAGGTTGTCATCATATCTGTCACTGTCAGCCGTTATATGACACACACACACACACACACACACACACACACACACACACACACACACACACACACATATACACACACATATACACACACACACACACACACACACACACACACACACACACACACATACAGTACTGTACACACACACACACGATATGGCACAGAATTCGCTTATGGATTTGTGTCAACATGGGTGTGAACACATCTCTAACATCAATCAGTGGCGTTTTGTTCCCTGAAATACAGTGTGTTTGTACACCATAAGAGTCCATATTGAGAGCTGTGATTGTGCTTTTCTGTTGATTTCACTAGAAGAGAAGCAATGTGAGGATGCTGTAAGGAGTGTGAACCTCTCCTTTCAGACTCTGAGTATACAGTACGCTGTCTTCCACATGATCTCATTGCATGGCACAACCGTAACTCTGCAATGAAGTGGCCACCATCACAATGTCAGATCTTATCAATGTTCCGCGATACTCAATGGAAATAGCTGCTGTGCTCACACTAGGCTGCCAAATGGTTTCAGAAACCACAGGCACGTACTTGCCCAACAGCTCCACGCACTGCCATTTAAAAATGTCACGTTAAAAAAGCACTCGCTCTCATTCTCTCCACCATACCTCTCTCTCTCTCTCTCTCTCTCTCTCTCTCTCTCTCTCTCTCTCTCTCTCTCTATCCCTGGGCTGTGTATTCATGTAGAAACTGGACTTTGTACACCTGGTATTATTAATGTGTTCACGTCAAGCCAAAAGGCTTTTGTAATCTCTTGTTTGTGTCTGTTGCCATGGCTTTGGAGGAAGGAATGGCACTGTCATTCAAAAAATGAATTGGTGCTTTTCTGAGGAACAGAGAAAGATTTTAAGCCTCGCCTCATAAAGCAGTTCTTAATAGCTGACCTTTTTGCTTGCTAACCAGGCCCAAGCAGACAACAGCAGCGCAACATGCGTGGCAAGGAGATGAGATCTGATCTGACTTGTTTTTGTTTGTTTGTTTATTTGCTTGTCACAGGAGAGAAGCCGTATCGCTGCAGTTGGGAGGGCTGTGACTGGAGATTCGCTCGCTCAGACGAGTTGACGAGGCACTACCGCAAGCACACGGGAGCCAAGCCCTTCAAATGCGTAGCGTGCAGTCGCTGCTTCTCACGCTCCGACCACTTGGCCCTACACATGAAGCGCCACCAGAACTGAAGCACCCTTGGGCTCTTGGTGTCTGTCTGTTTTTTGTTTTGTTTTTTGTTGGTTTGGTTCTTGTTTGTTTTTGTCCTTCTCCCTTTTCAAATCCATCTACCATTTACATGTTTTCAAGAAACAGTGTGCAAATTTTACTGTCACGATAAAGATCAAATGCCATCTATCAAAATGCAAGCAGTTCATGTCAGTCGTCAAAGATCAACCTAAACCAAGAGCTTGAGCATTTTGAAAGGGTATAAATATACAACATTTGTGTATATATTTTTAATGTACTGTATATATATATATATTTGTGTATATATTTTTGTTTTCTATTTGATGTTTTCTGAATTTGAGATGAATGTACTGATACATACTTGAGCTCACTTCTCATGAACACACTGTATGATCAAATCTACTCCGTACGTTAGAGGATTGATTTCCCACAGAGATCAATCGTAGTTGAAGAGCATTGGCGGTCTTAGTATAATACCCATGGTTGTCCATGGTTGGAAGGTTTTAGCAGACCCTTTCTGAATCGCAGCTAGTTTAGCAGTCATTGAAACCCAAGAGTGTCCCAGCTCTGGGTGAGGCGTTCCCAACACAGCTCTCTCATTCTCCAAGAGTGCACGAGTCAGGCTTGTGTTATGGACATAGTAGTAGCTATGGTGACAAAGCTCTTTATTTAGGGCACTTTTGTGAGGCCCTTTTTATGATACGAGCAGATGCCAGTCGCTGATAAAGGGCTGTTCAGACATTTGTGATCTAACTCACCAAGCCTCACATAGACACTGCTGGGCTCATTTCAATGGATCATCAACAGTTTCATGTCTTATAGTCTTTGTCAATGACACTGGATATGGACAAATTTACAAAAACACAAAAACTTTTTTTTGTGCGGAAGTTTCAACAATTTCAGTGCCAAATAATTGGAAAATGAAGAACCAGACATTTCCTTTAGAAGATTTATATATTGGTTTTCAAAAATTGGCCTTTGATAGGAAAGTTTTGGGAACAATGTTGTTTCCCGTCTGTAATTTAAGGATTGAGTGAGCAAAAATTTACAGTGATACAATGACTTTTTTTTAAAAATAAATAAATATATTGGTGGCATTGCTGTGGTGTATCGTACACAAAGGAACACCCAGACAATGTTTTTAATAGACAACTTAGCCAGACAGGCTTCCATTTAGTGGACATGAATGAAGACCATGACAAGAGCATCTGAGTCTCAGGCCGAGGGAGGGCACCAGAAGGTCCAGTAGCTCCTTACTGCGGCTCCCTCTGGGCTCTCTGGCCAAGAGCATCCAAACACTTAGCACTTCTGCTTGGAAAAGGTACAAGTTCTCCCGTTGTATGCATGCATGTGTGGATGTGTGTTTGTGTGTGAACATTTCTTTCCATTACAGAAAGAAATATTGAGAAAACTTGTAAATATATTATATTAGTGTTTGAGCGCTGTAAATATGTTTTTCTAAGTGTCTGATTGTTTTGTATTATTATTGTTATTATTATTGTTGTTATAAAGAACAAAAGGGATGTTATTATGCTTACTGTAATGGATTGGGTTTGAATTGTATGTGTCCTTTGAACTGATGCTCTGTCTGGTGTATGTGCAAGAAAGAAATCAGTTAACATTTTTGAGAACAACTAAACCACTATTCACAATTTTCTTTTTAACTTCTGGAGAAATAAAACAGATTTCAATGATACATGGATTGATTTGTTTTCACGGATTTGGTTTGTCAAAGAATTCAATAACATTAATTGCATAACAATAGGCCGTTGTAATAGCGTAATACCTAGACAAAACAAGCAATATAAGAGCTTAGCCAAAATAGTAATGGCCAATCAGAGATGATAATAAATGAAATTTAGGGTACAATAGGGTGCAATGTTCACTCATATGGAAAACAAAGCACTTTTCTGTTCTCCTGAATAGAGCCGTCTACTCTGGGCCCTTGAAGGTCACTGGTAAGGCATTCAAACTGAGCTATTGATTTTTATGTTGAAGAACCAGATGGAGTTAATCATTGGCATTAGTACCAATGGCTCAAGTAGTGCAGGCTGCATGGAACAACACCATGGCCGAGAGAGAGAGGGAGAGAGAGAGAGAGAGGCAGGGAGTGAGAGAGAAAGGTGGATGTGGAGGACAATTGGTTCACTGACTGAGAACAGCAGCTCATTGATTTATTGAGAAATCCATTGTGAGCACAGTGTTACTTTGAAATATGTTACTGGTGTACAGTGTTAAATGTTGCCGGTTTAATGGGCTCTTGCAAGGGAATTTTCCATCTTCCTTTTGTGTGATCACATAAAATCAGGTCCAACCAACAGACTCTCTCCCCTGGGCATTGTAAAGTATCACAAGTTAGAACAAGTGATAGTGAAAAAAGGAAGATGGAAAAACAGGCTTGAAATGGTCGGAGGCACACAAAGACCTTGCAAATAAAAGAGTACAAGGGAAAAAAAAACATCAACAGAAGACTAGAAGAATAAAACAGGGCGTTGGCCCAGCTTACATTAAACATAATTATCATACTCTTGGCCAAGATCGTTTACAACACAGATCCATCACACAATCACGGGTGATTAGCAGCGAGGGAGGAGCGCTCGCCTTGTTGCCCAACAGACCTGTTTTTGCCACAGTGTGTGTGTGTGTGTGTGTGTGTGTGTGCTGAGGGGGAGAAGGTGCAGGCCACTAGGTTCAGTCACCTGTGGAGCTCCACTGAGGCCCCTTGATGAGTATGTGCCCTAGTAAGCACTGGGCCATGGGGCACTGAGTACATCTCAAAGCACTGAACTCAACTCTCTCTCTCTCTCTCTCTCTCTCTCTCTCTCTCTCTCTCTCTCTCTCTCTCTCTCTCTCTCTCTCTCTCTCTCTCTCTCTCTCTTTCAGCAGTGGGCCTGTGACAGGATGGACAAAAATGTCTGTTATGCTGCCATCATGTCCGAGGTATTTCACTTTCTCCACGTTTCTATCTGATATTCTTTCCGGTGTGTTTTCTCTCTCTCAATTCCTGAAGACATTTCCAGTGTGCTGAAGGAGGAGGTGTTGAGACCTAGTTAAAACCTGCCTAATTCTGTGTGTTTGATGAAGACATTTTCCTTGCGTGTGCCAAGGAGCATAGAGAAAGTGAGCAGGCTGTTCTCTGTGTGCTTTAGGGGCCGACAGGCAGCAGAGGGCTGCTAACATGTTCCTCTCAAGAGCATGTCTGATCATGCACCCGCACATGATACACTTATTACACATAATGCTCAAGGATTAGCCGCTGGTAAAGTGCTTTGGCAATATCACACACTTTCCATACTCAAGTACTGTATATTTAAACATTTTTTTAGTTATTATTATTTTTACTCTTAATTAGTTTTGATGTTAGATGTCCACTCATGTCATGCCTGTATTGCAGTTTGAATACAAGGAGAAATGTATTGGCATGGCTTGACATTCTCTTCCATTTTATAAAGAATTTGGCAGCTGTAAACAGACTTTTATAGGATAGAAAGCTTTGCAGCTGCGGAAAGTTAAATAAATAAATAACCTAAAAAGTCACTCATCCCCCTATAATTAAGGAATTAGCTTTAAAAGACACACCTTGTGCTTATTCAAAACCGGTCGGAAATCACTCACTTTTTGGGCATGGCCTACAATAACACAAAGAAGATGAGGTGTGAATGTTATGGTAGAATTTCCATATTTGAAATAAAAATCCGTCTGAGCTGTCCAGAGGCTTATGTGTACGTTTCCAGAGGGAACGCTTAGGGACATGCAATAGACACCCTCTGGATTATACACCCATAATAGCAAGTTTAAGAAACAAACACACATTGTAATATGGAACGGTTTAAAAACTAAACATGTGAAATATGGCAGGCTAGGCAAAGTGGCCTGGCAAACAATAATAACCAAGACCTGTTAGTGTAAACCATAGTCAAGGCTCAGAGTGATACATGAACACTGTTTCATCACAATCATATACATTGAAGCAACAATGAAACCTGGAAGTTTTGGCAACACTTTCATTTATGGCCTATGAAGTACCAACATAACCACATAACCAAAACTATCAAGGAATAAATGGTAGTACTTACAGCATAAATTTGTTGGAATAACACAAACATGTGAAAGTTTGAGTGCAGCCAAAATTAGTGCTGATAATATTGGGCATAGCAGAAACGATGGGAATATCTCATTTAATTAAATTGAAAGCCTATCAAATGGTGGGTCAGTATATTAATTTATCAAAAATACATAACATAAACTTAACCTATAGGCAGGGCGTAAGAAACACAATGGGTTTTTTTTTTAATCTGACCAGGAATCAAATTAATGCCTGCATTTCAGAAAGGTGATATTGGCCGGATTAAGCAGATAACTTTCATGTAGTTAGTTCTATTCCAGCACTTACACAGAAAGTAATTTACTGTTAATGCTTTTTGTTTCATTGTTCTTAACTATTCTTTACCCAGTACGTCACAGACAATAACTTAAAGAGTTACTGAAGGGGTTTCTATGAAAGTCCTTTGCAAACAAACCTTTCGACTTTACACTTTCCACCCAATTCTATGGTGATAAATCAGACGCTTTTGACATGAAGTGCTCCACATTTATGACGTGCAATATATTATTTGTTACCTCAGACAGCAGCTGCTCTGTGTATCTGTGTCTATGTGTGTGTGTGTGTGTGTTTGCGTGCAAGTATGTGTATGTGTGTGTCTGTATTAGAATGTGTGATCTTGAAGGTTGGAGAAGTTAAGTCACTGGTTGCATTCGAGTCAAATGGAGCTGATTCACAGTGGTGCTAATCTCTTTTAAAGGGCGATGGCATGTGTTGGTATTTGGCACAGTTTGAACACATTTGAACAGACTCTGCCTTCATCACTGGCTGCCTACATTTGGCACCGACACATGGGATTAAATGGGCCTATTGCACAAGAGATACTTAGAGCAGGTAGGATTATTTAAAAATGTCAGAGACAAGTGAAATATATTTAGACTCATTTCTGATAAGCATCCCAAAACTACTTAAAACATTTCCTAGCTTTTCTTGAACTTCAGTTCACCGTGCAAAAGACTCTAGTTTGAGTTCTGCAGGTTAATAATACCTTCATTATTTCCCCAAAATAGTCCCTTAACAATCCCTACCTGTGTTATGTAAACCGCCTGTGTGTGTGAGTGTGTGAGTCATTGTGTTATTGTGTGCCTACTGGACATGGCGCTGTCCTCCCCAACCCTCTCCATGTGGAGACACAGAGAGAGAGAGAGAGAGAGAGAGAGAGAGAGAGAGAGAGAGAGAGAGAGAGAGAGAGAGACCCGGAGCTGCCTGTTAATCATTCTCTCAAATGTGGAGCACTTATTCTCATAAACACTCAAATAGGCCTCAACAGGGCTTTAGTGTGGTGCTCCGTCCTCGTCACTAGGGACTATAAAATACTGAAAACAGACATTCAGTCTCTCTCTCTCTCTCTTTACACACACACACACACACACACACACACACACACACACACACACGCACACGCACACACAAACACACACACACACACACAAACTCCCTCTCTCTCTTTCCCCAAGAACGCTATCCTTTGTATAAAATAATACATTTATAAATATAAAAAAATTATAGTACCAAGAGTTGATGTTATATCAGTCTGAAATGAATGACAGTAGAATGGCTTAACAAATAGGAGACTGTAATAAAGAGGGTCAAAATGGTTGTCCTAGGGTGCCCCCATGTGGCTGCATGGAAGACTTGCATGTGGATGCCACCTTTTACAAACTCACTGGATAGGACTCAACCCGGAGGCAAGAAAATGTTGCTTATACAAGAAAGAATGTGATTAAGTCTGTTATCAAAATAGACCAGTCCAGTCTTGTTAAGCTTTGATGACTGTTGGACATATAACCCACCTTTGACCTCAAACTGAATCCCGCTGATTAAGAAATGTGCTATCGTGTGTGTTATCAGGCTGCACACCTGCCTGAGTTCTTAAGCTTGGCTTGTATTCCTCAGAGGAACAATCAGTCCTATGCTAGCAGGCTTCTCTTAGCAATGAATTACCCATCAGTATTGGGTTAATAGGGCAGAGGTGGCATCAGCACTACATCCCAAATCAGACTGAGCTCATTTATTGGATGCTACTGTTTGCTATAATCCCTCCTTGTGACATGAGCAAATGATGTGAGATTATTTATTAGAGTAGCAACACTAACAGCCTGAGGGAGAGCTACTGTATGTATCCCCCTGATGTCTTCCAGATACTGCATGCTAGAATTCCACCCTCCTCAATGTTAGATATGGCAGTGCTAATGACAGTTCTAGATGTTAACAGTCTCTCATAAATATGTCAATAATTATTGGACATAATGTTGGTCATTCCCCGCTTCCCTACCGGTCAACCCTCTGCTTTTCAAGGAGAGTTTGCGCAGATTATGTAAAAAACACCCAACCAAACAACAACAACAAAAAGAACAATAGACTAAGTTTAGACTCAAGGTCGTGTCAAGGCAGATCATTTACTACCGTAATAAAAATTGATGTTAGGTGTTCAATAGAGGTTACTTTGGCTATTAATTGATCTGAATAGAAATGTTTGAATCTTTAAGTTCAATGTCAGGACTTTGTAGCCCAGCAGCATCTGCCTTTCTAAGAAGGACACCACAGCCATGTGCACCAAAAACATTTTATTCTATAAAAGAAGTGGATGATCACAACTGTACAGGGGAAACGGACTTTTCACACCATTTCTCACAGTATCAAAAAGCTTGCGTTTTCCTCACTGCTCTTTACACATTTGTTCTGTACAAATACAAAAGAATGAACATTAATTACTTGTATTATTAGAACGATAACTGCATTGCACTGTAGAATATAGTACTGGCCCATAAGTTACTGCATTCAATATAAAATACCTATGATTTCTGATTTACCTTTGTTAAAGATTTGATTTGTGATAAGAAGCATACATACACAACTTCATACATACTTACATACACACAACACGTACACACGTGTACACACACACACACACACACACACACATACAATGTGTGCACACACAAGTGTACACAGATATTCACAAAAATAATTCTCATGCACACAAATACCACACACACACAAACACACACACACTAAACCAATGCAGTCTAACATCCGTACATGACACAAAAGTCAAGTGGTCAGTCTGAGCTCAGAGAGGAACCCTGGTGACGGTGCTGCAGTAGGCTACTATCTGACTGTGTGTGTGTGTGTGTGTGTGTGTGTGTGTGTGTGTGTGTGTGTGTGTGTGAGTGGTGCGGTGGGGGCAGGTGTGGGGTGGGCAGCGCTGCATGACCTCCACTCCCTCTCTACTGCCCTTCTGAAGCAGAGCAGGCAGGCAGCAGCCTTGAGCAGGGCCAGCTAGCTAGCTAGCTAGCGCTAAGGACAGGAAGAATGATGTGCTCCACTGAGGGCTATGGCTGTGGGGGCGGGACTATCACACCCAGCTCATCTGTCACTCACTGGGGATCATGGGCTGCTATTGGCCATGACTGCCCCCTAGTGGAGACTCAGCTCTCACTGCAGGAGCTGCCCAGCACGTTTATTTGGACGTTTGTTTGTTTGCTTGCTTGCTTGCTTGTTTGTTTGTTTGTGGGTAATCAGTGCTTAGAGGCCACATATGCACGGGAACCATCACACTAGCATGCTGACCAACATCACAACCAAACCAAAAAGAAGATACTCGCCATGCAATACAAAAGAGCAACACAAGGGGGATGGTCTGAAAACCAGAGTAAAAGAACAAGTAAAAGTCCAAATGAATGATTTTCTTTTTCTTTTAAAAGGACACGTTTCATAGAACCAATAGAGCAAAACAAACAAACAAACAAACAAAAAAAAGAGTATTTCACATTGTCTAGTCAGTGTTAAAAATAGAAATCCACCCGTTACATTTATTTTGAACTTCTGATTATATACAGTATGTACATATTTTATTTGTCATTAATCATTGTCCGTAGGTCTATGAAGTTTACAAAAGAAAGAATTGCAATCAAATGCATATAACTCTTCTACAAAGATGTGCTTAGTAACATTTTTAATAGTTGAATCGGAGGATGATAGAAAAATCTGAAGATTGCATTGCTCTCTTGACCAAAAGAAGACCATGCCACCACTGGCGTTAGGCATGCGCTCAAATTGCAAAGGCTGGACTTGGGGGAGAAACATTGTTTCTTTCCGTAAAGCATTTGAATAGGAGAGAGAGGCTACCACCTCTCCCACTGATTCCCACCTCTCACTAGCACTTCAACTCTGGGGGATGGCTATGGCAGCTAGCTTGACCAGAGAGGCCATAGACGCATTGGAATAGCTTTCTGCCTCGCGGCACGGGGGTTGGGTGGGGGCGGATATCACACACCCATGGGTGTGCTGGGTCACCCAGTGACACCATAAATGCTTCAAACAGCGTCCAGACCACGTATTGTTGTGGTGGTGGTGTGTGTGTGTGTGTATTATTTTTTTGCATAATCAAGTGAACCCAGGGATGGGGCTGAAAGGTGAGCGTTTAAGACATGAAAAGTGTTGGACGAGGTGCAAACGTGGGAGGTGGGGGGTTGGGGGTGTTCAGGGCGCCTTCGCTCTCCCTGGAGTCTTCCGGAACCCTGAAAACCAGACGCACAAATCAGATCTGCGCTTTTTTTTTTTCAACTTCATTTAAGGCTCCAACGGGCGAGAAGTCACAACATGTGCCAAAAACACACACTACACTTCAAATCTCTGATTATGTCTTCTTTACAAGAAACACACACACACACACACGCACACATGCGCACACACACACACACAAACACACAATGACTGGCAAGCCGCAATATTCACGGCATCCAGAGACACAATCCACATATCCATTAAAAAGAAAGCGCGTAAATAAACATAACTGGCATTCGTTAAA
Organism: Sardinella longiceps; assembly: GCA_027497455.2. Lineage (NCBI taxonomy): Eukaryota > Metazoa > Chordata > Actinopteri > Clupeiformes > Clupeidae > Sardinella > Sardinella longiceps. The sequence continues at coordinate 31,803,391 of JAODXP020000020.1, forward strand.
GAATGCCTTCGTTATTAATGGCCAAATTTGGCAAGAAGAAAAATTTAAAGGCTTTTTTCTTGTAAAAGTACAACACAAATACTGTTACTGAATTAGTTAAAATATTGCGGAGGATAAATAATTATTCTGATTGATACAACAATGGGAAACAGGTAAAATTCACAGTCTCAAGAGTATCTGCCTTGCCCTCTCCTGACTTTTTTGTCTGTTTTTGAAGGGATGGGGGTAGATAGATAGGTAGGTTAGACTACATCAAACATACTGGATTCTCCCCTCTCACATTTGTTCTGAGGAAGCTGAAAACAAAAAGGGTTTGATGCGTCTGCCACAGTCTTTAAATTCTATTTCACTCTGAAATTGAAAACTGTGAGGCACACAAACACACACACACACACACACACACACACACACCACAGAGGGAGGCTTCTCATGCACGTAATGCAAGACAACCACACGTTTCAGAGAGGAGAAACTGAATCAAAACAGGAACGTCCAAGACACTCAGGACACATCTCCACATCATCAGACGGACCCTAGGCAATGCAACGCAACGCAACGCAGCGGAACCCTGGGAGCTGAAATGCAAACACCATGGCAGACTTCCTCCTCCTCCTCCTCCTCCATCTGTGCATTGGTCTTGTCTTTTTTGCTCTTCTCCCCACAGAAGACTCCCTGTGGCAGCATTTGGAGTCTTGGGCCTCCTGCTGTACTTGAGCCCCAGAGGGGAGCCGTAGCGTAGCCCTCCGCTTTCAGCTCCTCAGTCACTGGGCTGGGCTGGGCTGGGAGAGGAGGGGTACTGGTGGGAATGGAGGGTGATGCACAACCCTCTACACCTGATGACTGACCCCAGATCAGCCATGACTGCAGCGTAGGGCAGGCAGGCAGAGGGAGGGAGGAACTGCACAAAGGCTCAGAGGAGAGGTCACAGTCGTTGTCCCAGATGAGAGGCAATGTTGGGGGGGGGGGGGGGGGGGGGTTGTTTCGGAGGGGGCGAAGGATGGGGGTGGGGTGACGTGGGCATTGGTGGCGTTCACATCATGACATGGCGTCTCCGGTGCAGGGCCAGGTGGTCGGAGCGGGAGAAGGAGCGGTCGCAGTCGGTGCAGCGGAAGGGCTTGATGCCGGTGTGCTTGCGGAAGTGCCGTGTCAGCTCGTCTGAGCGAGCGAACCTCCAGGTGCAGCCCTCCCAGGTGCACTGATAGGGCTTCTCTCCTGAAACACAACACACACACACACACACACATCAGGGCTTCAGTCCACAGCACAGACTCACTCACTGATCTGGAGCCTGTGATTGGCTAATTTCCTTCACATTGGTCATAGGCACCCCACTATAGCTGGACATTTTTTGGCCAAAAACCGTCCACTAACCCTAACTTAATAGTCCAGTTCAGCTGCACATTCCATTCCACACACATTCCCCTTCAGCAGTGCTAAGGGACAAAGGCCTCTTGCTTTAGACGTTATGGACGTTTAGACATTCAAACCAATCAGATATGGGAATTCCCATTTAACCACAGGTATGCAAATGTGCTTCCAGTGAAACTCCTTGGGCACCTGCTGTTTGGGATGCTGCAGGATGCTGTGCCGACACGTTCTGAACGCAGATTTGGCCAGAGGGGCCGGGAGGTTGACAAACAGCAATCAACAGTGTGTGCCATGTGTTAGTTAGTCACACCAAGCACAAGAGGATGTGCAGGCCTGAACAAACTCCTTGAGGCACAGATGGAGACTAGCTGGACTAAGCAGCTAAAGGCAGGCCAGCAAACACAGGGCTAACTAACCAAATAACTGTCTTCAGTACTCACTGCTGCCTGATGTGTTGTTTATGACATCAATTAACAATGGGCTCGTAAAATGACAGAAATATGTCTGAAATGTACAATGGTGGTAATATGCTGTAAAAGCACACGTGTGATAACTGGTTTGGGGTTTGCTCTGTAGAGTTTGTAGTCTGAGAGTGTTTTGACAGGCCAGTGTGTTTGCTGTGACGGTCTCTGAGTATCTATGAGTGTGGGCAAATGCCAAAGGCAGTGTGTGTGTCCCAGCGCTGCACCCTGCCTGCCTGCCTCTAGTCTAAACCCATCTGTCAGCACCGTCACTGACACACACACATGCAAATCTCCTTTCCTCAGAACGGCCTCAAGGGATGGACATGGTTGGAGCATGTTCAACTGGGCCAAAACCTGTGTGTGTGTGTGTGTGTGTGTGTGTGTGTGTGTGTGTGTGTGTGTGTGTGTGTGTGTGTGCTATGATCCAACAGCAATGGGTCTTTGGCCTCCAGGAGAAGCACGACTAGCTGCTGGGGCTTCTCACTCTCCTCATGAGGGCCCTGAGTCACGGCAATAGAGCTCCTCTGTACACCTGTGCTGTAGACCCGCACTGCACACCTGTACTGCTGTACTGTACACCTGTATTGTACACCTGTAATGCTGTACTGTACACCTGTACTGTAGACCTGTATTGTACACCTGAACTGCTGTATTGTACACCTGTACTGTAGACCTGTATTGTACACCTGTACTGTAGACCTGTATTGTACACCTGTACTGTAGACCTGTATTGTACACCTGAACTGCTGTATTGTACACCTGTACTGTAGACCTGTATTGTACACCTGTACTGCTGTACTGTACACCTGTACTGTAGACCTGCACTGTAGATGTGTGCTGGCCACCCTGACAGGAGACTGGGCCATAGAGCAGTTACAGTGCATGGTTGCAAAACTGGTATGAAACTCCACCCCACTCCCCCATCCATCATGGCAACTAAGCACTTGTCAAAAATAACAACAATAAAAATACAATACAGTACAGTACAATACTGTAAAATAACACTTTAAATGAGCTCATCTGTGAGCTTAGGCACCTGCTCCGTATGTGGGGACACGTCTCTCTCATCTTCATCTGACTCTTCCTCTGGCTAACTGCATCTCCTTCATCTCCATCTGACTCTTCCTCTGGCTAACTGCATCTCCTTCATCTCCATCTGACTCTTCCTCTGGCTAACTGCATCTCCTTCATCTCCATCTGACTCTTCCTCTGGCTAACTGCATCTCCTTCATCTCCATCTGACTCTTCCTCTGGCTAACTGCATCTCCTTCATCTCCATCTGACTCTTCCTCTGGCTACTGCACCACACATCTGACTGACCCCCAGCTCTCTATGCCCCGGCCAGCTTGACCAAACCCTCAGCCAGGCTCAGCATCTGCAACACTGCCACTAAGGAGATCTCTTAAGGCTGTGGGGACTCCAAGTGCAGAGCACCCACAGTGGACTGGCTGATCATCAACATCCTGTTACTTGGTAGAAACCTTGTGCAATATCAAGCACAGTATGTGTGTGTGTGGATGTGTGTGTGGGTGTGTCAGTGTGTGTGTGTGTGTGTTTGGGTGTGTGTGTGTCTGTGTTTGAGGCCGACCTCTGATTTGCTTGATGAAGGCCCTTAGGCAGGGGTGTGGGCAGGTGAGATGTACCTGTGTGTATCCGCCGATGGGCTTTGAGGTGGGAGCTCTTGGTGTAGACTTTGTTGCAGCCGTCATAGTCACACATGTGCACTCGCCTCCTCTTCATGTCGGGGGAGTCGGGGTCCGCTGGGAGGTCAATGTCCACGCCTGAGCTGTACGCATGACAGAGAGAAAGAGAGAGAGACAGGGAGAGAATGAGAGAAAGAGATAGAGAGACGGAGAGAGA
>JAODXP020000020.1:31817082-31819582 GCA_027497455.2 Sardinella longiceps
ATTTCAATCCGAAAATCAGAGTTTATTTTGGTTAAAACAAAGTTGAAAACGCTCCACTTGTTCTTTTCTATTATAGTTCTGTTTTATCTATAATACTGCTGTCATCCACAGTTGATAACAGTCATTAACAGTTATAGTTGCCAGTTACTCTCAGTTATCGGAGACCGTTCTGAAGAGTTGTATGACCCGTACAGGCAAAGACAGACACACTGAAGGGCTAAGCAGAGAAAGTGAATGTGTGAGGAGGCATTAAGCAGAAGAGTTGTGTGTGTGTGTGTGTGTCTGCAGCGTAAATGACCCGCATCAGGCCTGAGTGAGAAACAGGCTCTAGACAAACACACTAAGTCAACAGCAGTGTCTCAGCCTGCAGTGGCGGCAGCGGCAGCAGCTGGGCCTGAGGTGAGGAGAATGGCATGCTGGGTAACAGAGCCATGGGCGTGGGACACTGTGGCTTGTAGGCCTCTCAGACCACCAATGCTCTGGTGTTGCATCAGCTCTCATGCCATCAGGCAGGTTCAGTCTTTATAAGGGACACATGGCATCTAGCAACATTCTGCATTCCCCTGCAATAAAACTGCCTTTCTTAAAGGACAACTTTGGTCAAGTTCGACAAGAGTTCTATTTCTCAGACTACTTGAGACTAGTCAGTACTGAAAATGCAATACATTTTGAAGACGCAAGAAATGTACAGAAAATCATAAGTTCCAAGAGCTGAGCCTCACCTCAGCCTCACCTCAGCCTCACCTGTCCCCCCTCGCCCCAGCAGTGCTCTGTTTGCTGTGACTGACAGACAGTGTTGTGAGGGATGATGTCAACACTTGGACTGGCTCTTAATAAACACTAGAGCGCTGGGTGCGGGTGCCAAAGACACGGCTTAGGTGGAGCACTGCCTCTGCGCCTCTCCAGCCTCTTCGAGTTCTTTTGTCAAGGTTTCCCTCCACACACACACACACACACACACACACACACACACACACACACACACACACACTCTGTCTCTCCTCCACTAAGCCTCTAGCACTGCACTGCAGCATAGTCTCCAGCAACATAGTGACAAGAGTGAGTCAGAACACACAGACAGACAGAACGGTAGGGACCCTGTGTGTGTGTGTGTGTGTGTGTGTGTGTGTGTGTGTGTGTGTGTGTGTGTGTGCACGCATAAGTAATATATTTGGGAAAGATAGCAAATGGCACAAACATAGGTGAAGAAAGGAAGTGTGTGTGTGTGTGTGTGTGTGTGTGTGTGTGTGTGTGTGTGTGTGTGTGTGTGTGTGTGTATGTGTGTGTAGTTGAGTGTGCATGCGTGTGTATTCATTTAAGTGTGCACGAGAGCGACAGTGAGTGCACGTCAGGGCTGAAGCGAGGGAGAGAGAGAGAAAGAGAGAGAAAGAGATGGAGAGTTGTGAGAGAGGGGGAGTGAGTCACCACAGAGGAGGACTACTGTAAGCCCAGCACACACACAGCCTGTGTGACACTGCTCACACACTCACACACTCACACACTCACACACTCAGTGCAGCCTGCCTGCCTGCCCGGGAGCTTCTGCTACACCCTCCTGACCTTTGCAAGCAGCACACACACACACACACACACACACACACACACACACACACACACACACACACACACACACAGGCAGTGGTAGCAACCATCTTGGTTGGCCTTGTGCCTGGGAGAAGTGGCTCCATCGGCCCATGGCTTCAGTGGGGCAGCACAGCACAGGACTGCACAGCACAGCACACCACACAAGCTAGTGAAGCAGGCGGTCAGGCAGGCGGTCAGGCAGTCAGATAGCCCCTCTGCAGTCACATCCATGCTCCACTGAGGACATTCTCCATCATCAACAGCAGACCCCTCTGCTCTGCTCTGCTCTGCTCTGCTCTCTCCACCTCTTCATGCACCAATGGCAGCAGCAGCAGCAGCAGCAGCAGCAGCAGCTCACACAATGAAGGGAGAATGCATGCAGGCAAGACAAGTGGGCTGGATCCTCACACAGCAGAGAGAGAGAGAGAGAGAGGGAGCAGGTGAGGTGCTTGTAGTCCATCCCAGTGTGTGTGTGTGTGTGTGTGTGTGTGTGCTGAGCAGGGCAGAGGGTCCTTGCCAAGTGTGTCTGTGCTCCATGTCAAAGGCAGGCAGCAAGGGAGGCAGCTGAGCTTTGTACACATGCCTTTACAAGATTACAGCATGTAGCCATGCCTCTCGCACACACACACACACTCTCTCACACACACACACACTCACACTCTCTCTCTCTCTCTCTCTCTCTCACTCACACACACACAAACACCCACAAACAGTACACATCTCTTCCTTCTTTTCCCCCTCGAGTCATCTAGGTTACTATTTGGCCCCATCTCTGTTCAACAGTTTCTGAATTCTTTCAGCAAACCACATATGTGTGCTTTTGGTATGGGTAAGTGTGTGTGTGTGTGTGTGTGTTTGTGTGGGTGCCCATGCCCCTAGGGTGGAGAGTGAGGCCAGCGAGAGAGACAGAGAGAGA
>JAODXP020000020.1:31827082-31844990 GCA_027497455.2 Sardinella longiceps
CACACACACACACATACATACAGTACACACACACACACACACACATACACTCACACACACCCACACACACACACATACCCAGCAGCAGGGCCCCAGAGTGGCCCCCCACCGTAGGGTGGGGAGAAGAGAAGAGAAGAGTATGAGGGGGTGGGGCTAGGCTAGGCTAGGCTAGGGAGGAGGAGAAGGGTGAAGCTAGAGACTGGCCCACCCTCCCTCAGGCTGTGTGTGTGTGTGTGTGTGTGTGTGTGTGTGTGTGTGTGTGTGTGTGTGTGTGTGTGTGTGTGTGTGTGTGTGTGTGTGTGTGCTCAATGCTGTTTGTGTGTGGGAGTAGTGGGAGAGACAGACAGATAGAGACAGAGAGAGAAAGAGAGAGAGAGAGAAAGAGAGAGGGAGAGCTTGTGTGTGTGTGTGTGTGTGTGTGTGTGTGTGTGTGTGTGTGTGTGTGTGTGTGTGTGTGTGTGTGTGAGTGTGTGGGTGTCAAAATGTCTCACGTGAACCAATATTGCCATATTCTGAGAAAAGTGACTGAAGAGAAAGGAAGAGAAGAGGAGTGGCTCCCCTCCCCTATGCCTCTCTCTCTCTCTCTCTCTCTCTCTCTCTCTGTCTGTCTGTTTCTCCTCCCTCCCTCCCTCTCTCTCTCCCTCCCTCCCTCCCTGCCTGCTGGCCCCACTGAATACACAGTCAAACCTTTGGCCAGATTCCACAGTGCAGGGCCCTCCTCCTCCTCCTCCTCCTCTCTCTCTCTCTCCTCCGCCCACTCCCACTCCCTCTCTCATGGACGGAGTGATGAGAGTGGAGGGGTGGAGCGGAAGAGAAGAGAGGGGGAACAGTGGGAGCAGGGAGGGCTGATGGGGGGGGGGGGTTGTTATGGAGATTATTGGACTAGGGAGTGGAACGGATGACTGTGGTAGGCAGGCAAAATGGGGGGGGGGGTCCATGATACAAGGCATGCATACACACACACACACACACACACACACATATTACCCAACACACACATTGGTAGCACTCTGCTGATGGGGGAAGGGGTGGGTTATCTGACGGTAGAGGACACTGAGAAGAACGTTCCACCAGACACACACATATTCACAAACGCACACACACACACACACACACACACACACACACACACACACACACACACACAGACAGATATAAGTTTAAAATAATATAGACAGACGCATCTTCACATACATTAACATGATCACACACACCGCTGTTTGTATAAGCATGGGAACCAAAACACAGAATTACAAACTCTGACCTTCCACATCCAATCAGCTGCATGGAGCAGTGCCATGAAAAGGAGAGCTGTGCTGCTATTGGCCGAGCTGAGGAGGCCAGGCCCGCCCCACACCTTGTGCTTCCTGACTGATCTCAGTGAGACTCCAGAGCCTACACTCCCCTTCCTGTCCCTATGTAGCCCAGTAGCAGGCTGATCTGGGAACCCTCCCTGCTGACCGAGCCTCGCCCAAGGGATACAGACCACCCTGACAGTACACGTCATCACACTTGAGCCCTGCCTCTCAGAAACTTGTCAACCCAATGGTGCAAAACAAACAAACACACAAACACACAAACAAGTGCATAGCGGCCATTGCATACTGTACAATAGTGAGTCCTCCTGGAATACCCCCAAAATACAACATGCTGTCCGTAGTCAGACAACTTCCTGTGTTGTTCCCCAGAACAGAGGTGAAATCACCAGGGTAGTGCTTTTACACGTGCAGCCCCCTCCCCTTCTCTCTCTCTCTCTCTCTCTCTCTCTGTCCATCTGTCCTTGTGTCTACATTGCACCATCCAGCTGGTTTTTAGCCAGGAAAGGTAGATGCCCTTTTTTCTTCCTCTGTTTGGATTCATCCACTCTATGACTTAATGACACTACAGTCTTCATAGTGCTTAATGACCTAGTATTCACATTGTTTAATGACACTACAGTCTTCATAGTTTTTAATGACGCCACAGTGTTCATAGTGCTCAATGATGCTATTGTGTTGATAGCGTTTAATGACGCTAGTGAATATAGCCCTCTATGGGCAATGCTACAATGTTCATAGCGATCTGTGACTTACCAACACTACAGTGTCCATAGCGCTCTATAACTAAACACTACAGTGTCCATAGCGCTCTATAACTAAACGCTACAGTGTCCATAGCGCTCTATAACTAAACGCTACAGTGTCCATAGCGCTCTATAACTAAACACTACAGTGTCCATAGCGCTCTATAACTAAACACTACAGTGTCCATAGCGCTCTATAACTAAACACTACAGTGTCCATAGCGCTCTATAACTAAACACTACAGCGTCCATAGCGCTCTATAACTAAACACTACAGCGTCCATAGCGCTCTATTCTGCACTTCTGGCCTTGTTCCCCAGATCAGCATCTGTCAAAGCCATAAGAAAGATATGTGTGGGGACATGGCCCTAGGCTATACTCTACACAACATGTGTATGCATCTTTCATTCTGCCATTGTATGTGTGCTTGTATGTGCATGTGCCATTGTGTGTGTGTGTGTGTGTGTGTTCCTGTACCTCCCCCTTGTGTATTTGTGTGTGTGTGTGCATGACGTGTGCACTAGCCTTGTTTAAATATGTCAGAGCAAAGCAGTTGTAATGCAGTCTGCCGTACCCCGAGGCACATCTCCCTCTCTCAGTGCTCTGTGTGTGTGTGTGTGTGTGTGTGTGTGTGTGTACCAGCCAGAGCTGTCACTGCAACCTCTCCCTCTCTCCACAGCCAAACCCAGGCATGGGCACAGAAGAGGAAGGAAGAGAGGAAGGGCAGAGAGGAAGAGGAGAAATTAAAAAAAGGAAGAGGACAGAAACGCCTTCTCCTGCTTCCTCTCTCTCTCTCCCTCTGCTCTCTCTCTCTCTCTCTCTCCCTCCATTCCTCGGGTCTGCACTCTCTGCATTGCCGACCATCCAAATAGAGAAGGAAATAAGATGAGGGAAGAGGAAGAGCTCAGGAGAGGAGAAGGCAGAGAAAGGGAGCAAGAAGTGAAAGGAAGAGAGAGAATTAGGACTCCTAGTCTGTCTCTCCCTCCATCCCTTGTATGTTCTGTGTGTCACTAACCTCTCAACCTACTCGTCCACCCCCTCTCTCTTTCCCTCCCTCCCTCCCTCCCTCCACACCCTCCCAAACACAGCACACAGCTGTGACCTTACATGTGCATCGTTCTCTCTCTCTCTCTGTCTCTCTCTCCATCCGTCCCTGTGTCCCTCCCTCCAGATCAGTCCACTGGCTCTTAAAGGCACAGAATCTTCATCTTTCTGTCCTCTCCTCTCCTCTCCTCTTCCGCCCTTCCCTCCCCTATGACAGACTTGCCTATGACTCTGCCCTATGGGTGTGATCTCTCTCTCTCCCTCTCTCTCTCTCTCTCCCTCGCTCTCTCTTTCTGGGGCTGTTTTGCTCTCCTCATTCCCTGTACTCCTCCCTGCCCAAACTGCAATGCAGTGTGGAAATCAAGCCCTTTGGACACTTAATGAGATTACAAACAAATGACATCATTGGTCTCTCCTACATTCCTCTTCCTGTGCTAGGTGTCCTCGCTAGGCATCAACAGTCATGTTAGCATGCGGCTAGCTCCTTTCTGCAAGTCCTTTCATGCTAAGTCAAATGCTATTGACTTGTCAGATGATTAGCTTAGGCCTATAGACTTTTTCATGTAGTACTTAAGGAGTAGCCTACATATACTAGTCTTTCTCATAATACTTACCTTTGCATGCATACTGCCTCAAAAGTGTTGTATTTGGAGTGGACTTCACGTCTCTTGTGAGGTAGTGTCTCTTTTCAGCTAGCCTCTTTATCTGCTAATCTAGCTCACATGCTAGCAAACTAAAGGATGGGTCTGGCTTGTACAATGCACCAACCTGTGTAGCGCATGCATTCAGGGGGCACTGCATTTCAATGCTTCTTTTGGGTAGGCTATCAGGCAGCACTGATATCACTGATAGCACTCTGCTATTTTATGACAGTTACCATGAGGAGGAAGTGTGCCATAGGATTATAGACTCTGGCCCCTGCAGCCATTGTTTAATGTTTTATTAGCCTACTGTTCATTTTAATGATCTTACAGAACAGGTGTGTTTACCACACACCGGATTAACAGGGAGCCAAGTTAATGAGTATAGTCCATAGTGTGTGTATTGCCTGAAAGAAACATTCAAACAGCAAATGTTTTCCACTTACTGGGGCTTTCGAGAGGACTGAAGGCCCCACTGCTGAGACTAAGTTGATATTGACGTGTGCACTGGTCGTCATGAGACGCACTTACAATATGGGGCCAAGAGCACTGACACGTAGGCAGGCTCTGTTCTTCAGGGGACAAACACAGATGTACAGCTCCTCACAGACGCTCTCTTTCTCTCTCTCTCTCTCTCTCTCTCTCTCTCAGCCTCCCCTCTTGGCCTCCCCCTCTCCCTTTTCTCTTCCCTTTCCCCCTCTCTCTCTTTCCCTCTCTCCCTCGCCCTTCCTCTCCCCTCAAGAGCTTCTAGAGAGTTCCTCCCAACACCAGACCCTTGTTTCATCGCACAGACCACTCCCGCTCTCGCCCTACATGTGTGTGTGTGTGTCTGTGTGTGTGTGTGTGTGTGTGTGTGTGTGTCTGTGTATGAGTGCTTGTGTGTGTGTGTGAGGGAGGTGGCGGGGTGGGGGTATGGAGGGGGAATGAGAGAGAAAGAGAGACAGAGAAATAGAGAGAGTGCGTACACAATCACACTATTTTCGTTGGTCTCCATCTGAGGAATGAACTTGCTCATAAAGACATGGGGAGCATAATACAAACTCACAGCCACATACACACCCCAGAAGTTCCATGGATCTGAGCTGACAGTTGGGAATCTTCAACAGAAATCTAACACACACACACACACACACACACACACACACACACACACACACATATAGTGTCAGAGAGAGAGAGAGAGAGAGAGAGAGAGAGAGAGAGAGAGAGAGAGAGAGAAGCACACTAACCCAGGCAAACATGCAGGCAGTGGCAGAGGGAAACGCCCAGCAGTGTGAGCCTGGCACAGACTGTGCAGTGGGCCCGAGTCTTATCTGGTCACACCCTTCTGATGTAAACCAAGTGCCTGCCACCTCCCACAAGCCGTCATCTCCCGCGAGCGCGCACACACACACACACACACACACACACACACTGACCAACTTTCTCATACAGAAACTAGAGCACTCAGCATACAGGAAGTAGTTGATACAGGAAACGCAGACAAATGCATCATGTAGCCAATTTGATATACACACAGCACAGAAGCCACAAACAGTCTCTTCTCCCATGTGGGTAGAATCATGGGCCTCATTGAAGCCTGTGTGACTGGCTAAGCAGCTCCCTTAAAACAAACACTACTCCCACCATTAAATGACTCTCACCACTAAGTTAGAGCTGGCCTCCCATGTTAGCAGCAGCATCAGGCCTAGTTCTGAACCTAGCTCAGCGCTCACAATGTTTGGAAACACTTCAATACTGTTCCCATTCGTCCCGATAGGGCAAGGTTTGGCATCTTGAACTCAACTTCAACTGTGATTTCCATTGAAAAAAAAAAACAATAAATCACTCCTGTATTTCCAGGAAAACCAGTGCTAAGTGTTTATCTAAGCACTTTTGGAGACACTGGCGTGAGGAAACATGGCGTGAGGAAACATAGCCTTCATTACTGAAGAGAGCATATCTGTTTGCTCTCTAGGCACCAAACACAAGCTAGCTGGCTGGCTAGCTGGCTGGTTAGCTGGCTGGCTAACTCCTGTGAGGCTTAAGATGCACTGTGATGATGTCAGTCAGGCTTTCCCACGCTCACTCTTACATCTCCACAACTCCACTCTTTGATATGAGGAACAGCAAAACCACACGGTACCAAAAAAGACAGGCTTCACTTCTCTAGCTGCAGTAGACAGGCAGATAGGAGAGAGAGACAGAGAAAGAGAGAGATGATGAGAGGGAGGTGAACGAAGGAGTGAAGAGGGTGAAAGAAAGAAAAGACAGGGAGAAGTAGAGTGGCAGGGTGGCTGCTCTGGTGCCAGGCTTTGAAATGGTGGATGGCCTTCTCAGTTTCCCCAGCACAGTCACCTGAGAAGCTTTGGCCAATACTATAAAGTGGGGAGTGTGCTGCTGATGGCAAAGCCTTACCTTCATACTTTCACTTTAAAAGCCAAAAACAAAATGTGTGTCACACATAGGCTTACTCACGCATATAGTATATATACATACACACACACACATCCATACACCACACATATACACACACACAGCTCATATCCGTCTTTCGACCTCTGTGAAAAGAGCTAAAGACAGCCTGCCGTTTCCGACATCAATAGGCACACACAGGCACACACACACGCACACACACACAAACACACACACACACACACACACACACACACAAATACACATTCAGACACACCCTCCCCACCCCACCCCTCCGCACCCCCACTACTCCCCTCCTCTCCCCTTTCATTGCAGGCAGTTTGGCAGAGCTGCAGGGGTTGCTATGGGGACGGGATTCTTTCCCTCGTTAATGATTGTGCAGCGATGGCAGGGGGTCATTCTGTCACACCGGCCCTAATCTGGGGAGGCATGGACCACATCCTCACACTCCGCACACACACACACACACACACACACACACACACACACACACACACACACACACGTACATGTACAAACAAAACACACATTCACACACACATACACACACACACGTATATGTACAAACAAAAAACACAAACACACACACACACACACACACACATAACACACGTTAACACAAGGAGACATAGAACCACCAAAATACAAACACACACACACACACGTAGCATATGGGCTACAAAATATTCACACACTTATTATATTACAATATGCACAGAAACACACACACACACACACACACACACACACACACACACACACACACACACACACACACACAATCATTCCTCCAGTCTTCTGCCAGGACCCAAACCCAACCCAAAAGCTGGGAGCTCTTCACTCTGAAGGCCCCTCTTCTTTGTAAAGCACAAAAACAGAGCACTTCCTGCTTCGCTCTGACAGCTAGCCCAAACCACGCATTGCAAACACACACACTTACACTCACACACACACACACACACACACACACACATAGCCCACCCACCACCTGCGTCAGACCGCCATACAAATCCACTCCTGCAAACTCAACCCAACCCTGCCAAAGTTCCCCACAGCATACACACACACACACACACACACACACACACACACACACACACACACACACATATTCTCAGCGTTTACTTACAATGCTCCACCTCCTCAACCACACTCTCTCACCCACACACACACAGACACACACACACACCCTTTTAAGGACCCTCCCCTTAGCTCAGTCATGTGCTCTGGCCCTTGCCTCTAAAGAGTCAGCAGTTCCGCTAATGCTAACAGGCTAAATGTATTACTCTTGGAGGTCACAAACATTCTCTCTCTCTCTCTCTCTCTCTCTCTCTTCTGCAGACAGTCTCACACAAGCAGATATACACATTCACTCTCTGTGTCTACTTTCCTCTTCCAATAAAACTCTCTTTGCTTGGGTTCATTGCCTTCCACACCTCTTATTTGTCTCTCTATCCCTCTCTTTTCGCTGTCTTTCCACATTCTTCCTCTCAGTCTCCCTCTGTATGTCTGTCTCTTTCGTTCTGCCGGTCATCTGCAAGTCATCTGTCTAGTCATGACACAAGCCAGTCCCCTGCTTTCTTCCTCCAGCCCCACAGTCATTCTTTACGAGGCGGCAGACAGGACAGCCAGGTCCTCTCTACTTTACCAAACGCAGCCCATAGTAGGGACACGAATGACTAGACTGAAAAGTTCAATGCAACGCACAAGCAAGATCTCACCAAGATCTCACCAACCTACACTAATAGAATCCCAAAATGTATTTATTTTTTTCTCATTAGGTCAAGGTAAGTGCAAACCATGCAGACTTCAAAACTAGGATCATCATTTTATCAAAAAATCTCACTGACTGAATCATTTGTTAGTCTAAGCTTCCACTTAGGTAAATATGTCGGCATAAATAAAAAGCCTGAAATCGTTCTTCTGAACATCATAGTACCCCATAGTAGTATGAATATAGCATTCTGGAACTGAGCTGTGTGGTCCAGATAAGGTCCATCACTGCTGTTCAAGCCTGAGTCTCCAGACCTCTAAAAACACACAAACACTCTGTTAGCACAGCTAACACACAGCGCTAGCAGGGCAAGAATGCTAAACATGGCCACTAACACTAACAGTGTCAGATGCACGTGCCTGCTAACAATTCATGGCAGAGTTCAAAGCTGATGACCCAGGCGACTGAAATCAAGTGATCCAGGGTTCAGGGAGACAATGAGGAGGTCTGAGCACACTGAGCAGCCTCTCACTCTTTCATCTTTTATGACTCGCCCGCCCGCCAGTCAGCCAGCACAGGGCAGGCAGCTCGCTTGCACTAAGGTGACACTCTGGATGTGTGAGTGTGTGTGTGTGTGTGTGTGTGTGTGTGTGTGTTTGTGTGTGTGTGGTTGAGTGTGCGTGTGTGCGCGGTAGGGCTATGTGGGTATGCGTATAAAAGAGAGAACAGGAATGACAGCATGAAGGAGGCAAAAAGGAAGTTTCCTGAGAAAATGGGAGTAGTTGGGCTTCGTGGCAGTTGGAGGGTGAGGTAAGCAGAGAGGGTGAGATCTTTGGTGTGAGCATGTGTGTTGGAAGGTCAGTTTTAATACACAAGTTTGTCTGCACTGGGCTGGAGGTGTGAGGCCTTTAACATCACTGAAGCCTCAAGTCACAACACCTTTGCCTGTTCCCTACACTCACAACACACAGGGGGGAGGGGGGTGAGATAGGGAGAGAGGGAGGGAGACAGAGAGAGAGAGAGAGAGAGAGAGAGAGAGAGAGAGAGAGAGGGAGTAGCCCAACAGTCCCAGGTGCACTCCTCAAACTTTGAAGACGCTTTCTCGCTTCTTTCTGGCGTGGGTTTCCATAGCAACAAGCTTCTGTCTCCTCCTAACTTTAAGAGAAATTCCTGCCCCTCACACACACCACATCCAGCCAAACAGACACACACTAAAAGCACCCGCCTCTGGATACACAATACAGCGCCAATAAGCCTGCCTGCCTGCCTGCTTGCCAACCTTTTGGGCTGATACGCCTAGATTCCTCAGGCGTTTATGACATAGGCTACTTATAAGGGTCAGTCAAGCGCAGCAGTTGGTGGGCGTGATCACAGCCGCTTATTTACTGAGAGGAAGAACAGTGACCGGGAGAGAAAGAGAGAGAGAGAGAAAGAGAGAGAAGGCAAAGAGGTGTTGAGAGATTGTCTGAGGGTGTGGCCCTCGAGAAACAGCAACCAGTCACTTCCTGCCTCATCTCCTCGACAACTGATCTGAGATCAGCCCAGCCAAGCACCAACGCCCAGTTCCTCATCACTCTGATCAGGAACACTGCAACACAGCAGCACTGGGGCCTGATGTAAACACAGTGAGAGAGGGAGGGAGGGAGAGAGGGAGAGAGAGAGAGAGAGAGAGAGAGAGAGGCAAGGGGGGTCCACAGGCAAAGTAAGGAGAGGTTCTGAGCTGAGGCAGAGATCTGGAAGACAAAAAAAGAGTATGGAAAAGACAGAGATATAGTGTGTGTGTGTGTGTGTGTGTGTGTGTGTGTAAGAAAGAGACAGAGAGCGAAAGAGAGTAAGGTCAAACAGAGAGTATGAGATGAGCGATGGCCAGTGATGTGGGTTACGCCACCGCAGCAGAGGAGATAGAGAGAGAGCTGTAGTGTGAAACAGTGTGAATGAGTGGGACAGGAGACAGGGACACAGTCAGAGAGGAGCCAGGCAGGCAGACAAGGCCAGGGTATGGGTGAGGGCCAGAGAGCATGTGAGTGATCTGGAAAGAGCGAGAGAGGCGCAGCTAAGGCGTGCCTGCCTGCCTCTCCCACCCAACGTGTACGTGCGGCAGAACCTCAGTCACACCCCGGACAACCGCCTGCCTCCCCATTACACACTGAGCCGGCCTGGACACTAAAAATAAACAGCCACTCCAGGACGAGGCCAGACCTCCCTGCCTCCCACACCTAAAAACAGTGTAGCAGCCAGCTAGCTAGCCTCTAGCTCCTGCTGCTGCCTAGCCACTAGCCATGTCTTCTCCCAAAGACCTCAAACTGATCCAGCCATCCACTGAGCAGGAGCCCAAAGTCTGGAAACATCAAATCTTCAGAAACAGGCTAGCATGTGCCCCTGACACCAACCCAAAGGAATGATAACATCACTGCCACCATGCCAACACCATCTCCACCCACAATTAGTTGCTAGGTCTTTCCTCATAAACATCTCTCTCACACACACACACACACACACAGCACACTGACTGCTCCACAAGGTCTGGACCCGTGTTCATGCACAAGCTGGGGTCTGTTATGTTTAACCTGTTGGGCAAAAGGTTGTGCACATCTGTTAATGATTGCTAGCCATGGGGCACACCCCTCTGAACACATCCCAGCAACCCTGCCATCCACCCCCCTTCACACACACACTTTCACTGGATCACCCTTTCTCTTGGTCTCTTCACAAACACACAGGATCACTCGCTCTCTTTCCTTGCCATTTGACCTCTTGGGGCTACAAGAGTTGCGCAATATGCCGAGCCAATCCTGACCCAGAGTAAAAGTATAGGTAAAGCCAATTCTCCTCCTGTATGACCAGGTGAGATGTGACCTGAGTGGATGAGACAATAAACTGGAACTGACCAACAGTAGTGATAATGATGTGATTGCTTATCATAATTAAAAATGGAAGAGAAATCCTTTCTAAGAGGTTACAAATGCGATGCAACAGCTTAGGCTCTGTCAATCTATATAGCAATATGACAAAGCTGGGTTAAGGCACTAAAAGCAGTCAAATCAGTTGCCACTGCCTGACAAAAGGCTTGACAGATCTCTTGTCACAGGTATAGTACAGATATGATGCACCGCTGCACTGTGTTCTGTGCGCCCTGTATACGCACACAAATACTATAGCTTTGTTGATAATGGTGCCTGAGGAGGCATTGTTCCGATTCCCGAGAGACTGTGCACCTGGCTTCAAGCCTACCACCGTTCTCTACAACGGTAAAGGCACTGTCGCTTTAAGAAACTAAGATGGAGTCTCGTTATCAAACAGTTGCCGTGTTTCCTTCCTGCCGCACGCATTGCTCAGTTGAACCCTGCACAGAGGACTCAACCGCGCAGATGTCGAGAAATTTTGGGGTCCATCCTAGTCGCATTCATTTTCGCCGCATTTGAGTGTCAGCGCAAGGAAAGGCAAAACGAGAGCAGCTCGACAAAACATTCATGCATTGAATTTCACAGCGTATGGATTGGTGGCAGCAATTCAAGTTGCCATGGGATTCTGCGCCAGTCAGTTATAGTCATCTTGGCTACCTTGTTACTCCACTATTGACTCGTATTAATGGCTTATAGATGCTGGTATATGCAGGGTAAATTCACTGTATGTCTACTGTCAATACAACTCATTAACAAGCAAGCAAACCGAAAGGAGTATTTATTCACAAGCAGACAAAAAGACGTATAACAGAAAATAAGAACCCACTGCTGTCACTGACACTTGTGCTGGAGAGCCAATAACGGGCAAATCGGACTTACTTTCGTCTTACGAGTCTCCGTGTGCATCTCGGTAGCTAAGCGGGCGAAGGGCTGAAGGGGTGGAGTAGGGGGGTCGGTCGGGCGGGGTGTATTTAAATAATAGTATTCCTGCTTGTAGTTTTCTACCTTTAGGATTAATTTTAAACATGAAACGTTAACTGTTCCCTCAACTAATAATTTAACGCATATCTCCAGCGTCGAAAATTCTCTTTCGCTCCCCCAGCCTCTGTCGGTGTGTTGTAGCCGTGTTCAGGGTTGGGCTCAATCTCTCCGTCTCTCCTCCGCCTCTCCCTCGTTCTGACCCCACCCTGCGTCCCCACCCCTCAACTGTGTCAATCAGAGGCTATGTAGCCAGCCGCAGAGCAGCTCGCACCAGCAGCAGCAGCACCCAGTCCTCTCCAAATCGCCTCCACACCGCTTGTTCCGATTTTCGATTTCATCGCCATGGTCGCTGGTTCAGTTAGCTGGCCAACAGAACACACCCTGTCACCTCACCTAGTGACGTCAAGTTGTACCGGATGTTCTAGGCTTCTCCAGTGATACTTTAACTTGGCACTGTGTACTCGAGCACCTGAATTCTGCACAGTTCCACCACGAGCGCAAGTGCGCGCACCCACGCGTACTTACCAGATATTAGAGAGTCAGTTTACGGTATGACATAAAAGGTGTATCCACTTCAAAACATATCATCCATTATTATTATTACTGATTACAGTTAACTATAAAAAGAAACCGGAATATTTTATTATTTTATTTTCTGTTTAATTGGAAATAAAAGAACTTTTATCTTTCATAACCATTTTGTACCTATCATACATATTTAAATGTATGATAAAGAGAACCGCCCACTTCAAAAGTTATATTTTACTGAGAAGCGTAAAACATCAACAGTAGCCTGCAATTTGCTCTAGTTCATCTCTCGCTCTCTGAGTGCTGTAGGAGGAGGGCCAGTTTCCCTGGCCACACCCTCCGTCAGAATATGAGAGAGGGTGTGTCTCAAGCCTTATCTATCCGATTTCAGGGCACTGTAGCCTACTCAGAGGAAGCGTATTCAAACTAAACGGACATTCTACAATATTCAACACTACATTTGACAAGTTGATTTCTTCTATTCGGAAAGAATTAAGAAATGGAAATATATGTGCATTTCAAATTCACCCATAAAATCATAATATAATTGGTGAAATATTGATGGTAACCAAGCCCATTCAAGTATGTCATTAGGCTGATTTGAGTCTTAGTTTCACTGAAAGGGTTGTATAGCAGTTTGTGTAGGCTATGTTCTGTATCCAGTGTAAAATACATTATTCACGTACAGTACGTTACAGGGGGAGAAAATCAAATGTACACTTTTCAAAAACTTCTCAAAACCATACAGTCTATTAAGAATGTATAGCCTACAATTTAGAAGTTTAGTAAGACTAGACTTTTTCTGACACTAAGATTAATGTGTGGTGATAGGACAACTGCCTGTGAATTATAGAATCGGTGACAGAGTATATATTTGATCATTTTATGAAGGGTATATGGTAAGAAAGGAAGCATAAAAATGGTTCCCTAAACAAAGCATTTACATTACCTAAGAGATTGCAGCAAATTACTTTGTCTTTACACCACACCATAGTCTTTGCACTGAAATAGAATATTTCAATGTACACAGCCTTTGCTTTTTTTTTAAGTTTGAAGAACCCAGATATTCTGTACACAGCAATAGAACTTTTGTGGTTCAGAACCTTTATTTTGACTCATGACAGGAAATGACACTTGTGGGTGGGATTGTGAAGAAGTGTGTGTGTGTGTGTGTGTGTGTGTGTGTGTGTGTGTGTGTGTGTGTGTGTGTGTGTGTGTGTAGTGTGTTCCAAGAAAGGGTGTGTGCTCTTATGTTTCCACCTAGTGGGTGTGTCTTGTACTGACGTTGTGACTGGAGCATGCTGAGCGCGGCCATCCATGTGGGCTCCATTAAGCAGCTGACCCTGGAGGACGTCCAGCAGGCAGCTCGCTAGCAGCAGCATGGCTAGTACAGGTGCTAAGCACCCCAAGGGCATGGCTTTGACACCCAGGAGTAACACATGCAGGAGCACTGATGTAGGCTAGCTACAGAATAATTAGCTTGACATGAAGGGGTCTGCTAAATGACTGCATGCTAATAGAGCAGATTTCTAGTAGAGTTAGCTGCTTCTGGCTTGGCCACTGGATGGATAGACTGTGTTCACCCCCTTCATGGCAGGTCAATTGATTAGTGGCATGCACACTCTATTGCTCTCAGAGTCTTGAGATGTAGACTTGAAGGAGTAGGGTTTTCCATAAATTGACTCCATTAAGGCAAATCAAGGGTGTCATGAAGGTGAGTGTTAGGGATATACTATGTGTAAGAATGGTGCAGATTGCAGAGGTTCCTTTCCATTTCTCCTCCAGTGTCTTCTCCAACATCTAGAGCGACAGCAGAGCTCCCTCTCCTGCAGAGAGTCAGCAAACACTGCTGTGTCCATGCTCTAGTGTTGGGCAAGTTACTGCAAAACTGTAATGCATTATTTATTACTTGTTACTGACATTTTAAAGTCGTCCCTTACATTACAATACTACTGTTTTGAAAATGTAAGGCGTTACATTACTGTTGCATTACATTTAAGTTACTCTTCGGGCCCCCGGTAGCCTATGACCTTCATTAGTTCGTTATCAATGTTGAGAATGACTAGCGGAGACTGTAAATTTCTACATTAAGTCTGGCACAGCAAATGTTTTACCCTTGCTGACCAATTGTACCGAGGAAAATATTACCAGTTTTTTTTTCTGTAATGCCTTACATTACCAAGTTACCACAAAAAGCAATGCATTACAGTAATTAGTTACTTTTGTAACTCTTTACTCCCAACACTGCCATGCTCTCAATGAATGACTGTGTCTTCCTATTACGGCCATCAGGTCTAAGTAGCTAAGAACAGTGTAACAAAAAGTATCAAGGAGATAAATGATACAATACTTGCTGCATAAATATGCTTTAATTGCACAAATGACATAGAAGTAGTTTGAGTTCTGTCTACACTACTGCTGATGAAACTGGATTCCTGGATCAGAAATCATGGAAATATCACCCCTTAAATTAAAAGAGAAGTTAACTTTTTAGCATGTTTAGCCCCTTTTCTAGAGTGTCTAGGATGAAATAGAATCATTGACACCAACATTTTCACGATTGGTCCTGTCTCGAATATTTGGCTAATTTAGAATCCCCCTTTTTTGTTTCAGAATGGCTTGCTTTGTAGATGGTCGACAGTGTCCTTAAAACAACCTTCAATATGTATTTTAAAATGTGCTGCTCACAGCTGTGTCTGTTGATGTTACCAAACAATTATTGTAGTATAGGCTAACCTAACACTGGCATTTTGGAAATTAGTTTTTGTGATAATGTCATGATGAGCCACATTGTTAGTTTTTTATGTGGGGAACATGTGGGGACAAAGTGCAAGTTTGGGTAAGGAATTAGGTTCTTGACAAGTTGTGTGAAGTTATAGCTCAGAGCTGAATTCTGTCAAAAGGAAGATGACCACATATAGGATAACCAACTAAGTCTTCTAAACAACTGGACTAGACATGTCTAGGCATGTTCCCTGTCTAGCACTGTAAGCAAGATGCACAATGTGCATTGCACTTAAACATCAGGGAATTAAATTAATGTTTACGTCCTTGAAACTTTTTTTTCGTATTTTATATAAATCAATCAAAATATGGACATGATGTCATTGTTTTTTCAAACAAAATTTTAAATGTAGATAAAGGTTGGGGAGAATTGGAATATTATTTCAGCACATGACATGATTTGGTCTTTGGAAAGGCAGATCCTGAGTGTTCCTGATACTCTGTGGTCCTTCGGATCCACACTGCTGTTTGCCACCAGCTGAATGGCAGGGGAGGTGAGGTGACTTCAGGTGACTGTAATGTTTCGCACAATTACACATTTCACATTTCAACCACTAGATGGCTGCATTGGCCATGTTAGGTAAAGTTATTGGTACAGTTATTCTTACAGTGAAAACTGTAAGACTGTGTGGCTATACCAGGTATTTTTTTCAAAGCAATTTATAGAAAGGTGTAGGCCCTGTGCTCGGCACCACATTAACTTCAATGATAAAACTTTTAAGTAACCAAATCACACAGAATACAGAGCACAGAGATGCTGTATCTTCAGTGATTGTTAATATTGCCAGATGATCCATTGATACTGCATTTTTATGATATGATATTATTTATTCAGAATATGACACTTGCGAACATATTTTATTCATGTTATATTGCACCCTACTTCTAAGTCTATAGGCCTATAGTCCTTTTTGCCTTGTTACCACTGCCAAGTGTTTTCGCTGGCATTGGTTTATTTTCAGACATTGATATTAGGATGGGGAACAGATGATCACCATCTGGATTTGATTGTTTTTTTCACCATACTCTTAGAGTGAGACAAAATAACGTTAACCATGGGTCTCAAGTGGTGTTACATTTAAGCTATATAAAAAGACATTCCATTATAATGTTTTGTTAAAAAAAGATTTTTATTTATCTAATTTCAATGTTTATTAGCAATTTTGTGAGGCTATCTGAAATGTTCATGTTGATTTTACTGTACATGTTCCTTAAAAATAAGTTTACTTCATTTGTCAGTTTAACCACTTGAGGGTGCACTATTACCTTCAGTAAACGATCGTGTGGGAAACTGATCCTGGCAGCTAAGCCTGCATGGGAAAAAATCCTGTCAGACTGCTCACATTTTTTTCCTTCTTCTTCTTTTGTATTTTTTATTTTAAGATACTTTTAATTTACAGGTGAAGTCCCATTGAGATATTGAATCTGTTATGCAATATCTAGCAATGAAAATTAACTAATAATAAAGAATGCTCGGAAAAAAACATCACAGTACTTTACAGGGCGTACATGTATGTACACACCTGCACTTGTTGCACTTCTGAAGTTTTGGTAATGCATCAGTTTAATTTCAAGTCTTCTTCTATGGGATGTCAGTCACTGTAATGCAAATCTTCCTAAGGAGGCTAATAGTCTATCTAAAGTGCTGTGCAGGAATATGAGCCCCAGGCCATTACTGCACCTCACCACACGTCTTTTATTCAATTGATCATTTCTGGCCCCATCGCTGAAGAGAGTACAATAGGAGTGGCCAAACTACGGTCTGCGGGCCAATTGCAACTCATTTCTCTTCGTCTTTTATTAAATTGATCATTTCTGGCCCCATCGCTGAAGAGAGTACAATAGACTTGTTTCACACCTGAACATTCCGAGGTTCTAAAGCATTCCATGGTAGTAAACTGAACATTCTACCATTGAAATGCATTGGATTTATGCCTCTTTCTGACTTGAAAAAAATGGGCAATAACATTTAAAATGTGTCTAAATTCACTTTCTTTCAAATAATACAAATTAGAAGCACACAAATTTGGAGGTCCCGAATAGATAAAAGTGATTTTACATAAATGTGCATGAAGCTTCTATTTGGGACCTCCACATTTGTGTGCTTCAAATGTGTATTATTTGAAAGAAAGTGAATTTAGATGTTTTAAATGTTATTACATTTAAATGTTTAAATGTTATTACCCATTTTTTTCAAGTCAGAAAGAGGCATAAATCCAATGCATTTCAATGATAGAGTGTTCAGTTTACTACCATGGAATGTCGGAATGTTCAGGTCTGAAGCAACATTACATTTACATTTATGCATTTAGCAGACGCTTTTATCCAAAGCGACTTACAAAAGAGGGATAACAATTAAGCTGCAACACAATACAAGTAAGTGCCTACTGGGAGTGCCATTTGCTAATAGGAGAGCAAGTGCTAGAGTTTAGAAGTGCTTGGTCAGTGCATTCCAAGTAATTTAACGAATTAGGACAAGAGATACTCTTGAAAGAGCTGGGTCTTCAAGAGTCTCTTGAAAGTAGAAAGAGTGCCTGTTGTTCTAATAGTCTTGGGGAGACTATTCCACCAGTTAGGAACAATGCATGAAAAGAGCCTAGATTGACCTGTGCGCGGTGCTGGTCGTTCCAAACAGCGATCCTTGGTTGAGCGGAGCGATTGGAGGTTAGCATATGGTTTGATGATGTCTTTCAGGTAGACTGGAGCAGTTCCCTCCAGTACCCTGTATACCAACATTAGTGACTTGAATTTAATGCGAGCAGCCAGGGGCAGCCAATGGAGCTCCCTGAACAGTGGAGAGACATGTGCTCTCTTTGGCTGGTTGAAAACCAGTCTA